>VXBL01007285.1:215472-241996 GCA_013400195.1 Aramus guarauna | reverse complement strand
AAAAAAAAAAAAGAGATTTGCAGCATATGAAGGAGTTCAAGCTTCTTCAGAAGTGATCCGTACTGAAGCACAGCTGCTCCTGTCACCCTGACTTCTGGTGCTAGGCTGGACGTTCAAAGGGAGGGTCCCTTCTACACACCATGCTACATGGAGTAAGTGGGTTGCACTGATCACACAGCAGGCTCAAACAGGAAACCCCAGTCGCCCAGAAATTCTGGAAGTGGTCACGGACTGGCCAGAAAGCAAAGATTTTTGGAATGTTACCAGAGGAGAAGGTAATGCATGGTGAAGAGGCCCCACTGTATAATAAACTGCCAGAAAATGAGAAGCAATATGTCCTGTTCACCAATGCGTACTGTCACATTGTGGGAAAGCATCAGAGGTGGAAGGCTGCTGTATGGACTCCTACACTGTAAGTCACAGAAGCTGGTGAAGAAGGTGGTGAATCAAACCAGTTTGTGGAAGCAAAAGCCATCCAGCTGGCTCTAGACACTGCTGATCAAGAAAAACGGCCAGTGGTCTGTCCCCACACTGACTCATGGAAGGTGGCCAATGCCCTGTGGGGTGGTTACAGCAATGGCAGCAGAGCAACTGGAAGCACAGAGGCAAACCCATCGGGGCTGCCCCACTGTGGCAAGATATTCCTGCCCAGCTAGAGAAACTGGTTGTAAAAGTACATCACATATTTGCCCATGTACCCAAGAGTCGGGCCACTGAAGAACATTAAAACAATCAGCAGGTGAGTCAGACTGCTAAGATTGAAGTGGATCAGGTAGATCTGGACTGGCAGCATAAGGGTGAATTATTTATAGCTCAGTAGGCCCATGACACCTCAGGCCATCAAGGAAGAGATCCAACATATGGATGGGCTCATGATCGAGGGGTGGACTTGACCACAGATATTATTGCACAGGTTATCCACAAATGTGAAACATAAGCTGCAATCAAGCAAATCAAGTGGTTAAAGGCTCTCTGGTTGGAGATCCAAGCTCTAACAGGTGGAAGAAAGGAAGCATTGGAAGTGGCAGCATAAGCAACCTGCTAACATTTGAAGCCTAAACTCAAATCTCCAACTGACCGTTAATGTCTTACGCTTTCTCTTCTTCTTTCTTCATTTCTCAACTGCTAAACTGCTACACAAATAGGCAATCTTCTCCCTTTGTCTCTCTTCATCCATTGCACAGCCTTACTCTGAAAGCACATGTTAAAATCTTTCCTGATTTTCAAGACAGATCTTCCCTTGAATTAGATGCATTGCAAAATCAGGTGAATTAAAGACTGATTTTGCAAGCCATTTCCTCTCTTAGTGGAATTTCAAAATCCACTAAGGCCAAAAGTACCAAAAGCTCCTACTGATACGTCAGTAACAGAGAAGCGGCCCCAGTGCCCCAAACTCAGCCACACCAAAAAATCTTTAAAGATAGGTCCAATAACTTATGAAATGTTGCCAGCAAGAACCAGGTAACTGATCAGCCATGAGTATCACATTTGAGAAACGCGGCATCTTGGTCTGCATACGAGTGCTCTGAGCAAATCTCAGCTTCCTGTCAACACGTACTATTTAAACCTCTGACATTTTAAAAGTTGACCCTATGGATTGATTGTAGGCAGTTCAATATAAACATTCAGCACATGATACTTGATATTTAAACTTCCTCGCTCAGATTATAAATGTTGACAGATTTATCCATGACTGGAGCTGATTGGAAAGTATCTGCGCTCCCATTTAAAGTTTCAATATTTTCCCCATTTCTGTAAACATTTATCATACAATTTTAAAAATTGCTCAAAATACTTAAAGATTTTTTCCAGCACTGAACAACCAAAAAAATCAAAGCAATTTCCTAAAGAAAAAAAATAAAAATGTATGGAGTACTCTATCATAAATTCCTTTGATTAAAACTGAAACTTTTCAAGAAATTTTCAATTTTCTTAGAGAACTGATTACATTGAAAAACATGTCAGTAGTAATTTTGTAATCACTCTCCTCTCCCATGAGTCTTATGGAGACTCACAGTATTGATTTTATTCTCATTTTAAAACTAGAACTACACTCAGTTGAAATCTTTAAGTAAAAATTCTTACTCAATTTAACATTTGCCATAAAACCAGTAAGCAGCAATGTGAAATATCAAAAATAAATTTTTAGAAGGACTAATATTTTTCAATAATGCCACCTAAACATGAAAAAATATTCTTTTGAAAGCAAAATCACTTTAGATAATATATTAATAAAGCATTTCAATAGCTTTTCATTGTGCCTTCCTCCTTTTTTCTTTCTTCGAGCTGCAAAAAAAAAGCACAAGCAATTTTGGGGAAAATACTTTGGCATAAATTTTTAATATGTAGTTTCCTCACAAAATATTCATCCTGCTTACTGCAGTTTACTTCCCTTTGAATACCAACACCAGCAGTCAACAGAACACACCCAGGCTCAACCCAGACAAATTCATTCTGCTTTACTTTGCCCAAAATCCAGTTTGCATTTCTCAGTCAGCTCAGTGATGGACACTAGACTTCCCCCAAGGAAACTCAAGCTCTCCCAGCACTCTCTTGCCTGAACCAAAACGACAAGACAGTAGGCTGTACTTCAAACTCTGTACAGATTGCACTCAATTAGTATTTCAGTGATAGCAGGATGACACCACTGAAAGAGGATGCTTAACTTACAGGGGAATAGCTCAATAGATCAGAAGTAACACAGGGTCACAGCCACAATCCTCAGGCACCTTTTCATACTTATTCTTTGCATTCAGGGCTTGCTGCAGCAGTAACACAGATGAAATGAACTGCACAGGGACAGAGCCATCCCACAGCACCTGATCCAGATCCGACCCAGTTGGCTAAATCCAAAGTAGGGGCTGGTCCTTCCCCCTCTTCCCAAGCAATTCATGTCTGGAGCAGACCATTTTCCCCTCTGTGTTCATATCCTTACAGTCTAAGTAGGGAAAACTGGCAAGCAAGAATCACTTTATTCCCTCACATTCCCAGTAACGTGCATATAAATATACAAAAACAAACAAGACATCACCTGGAAATGCAGATAAGATGGGGGATATCTTTGCTGAGACAATCACCGCATAAATGCATTTTGCGGCCTAAGACTACAATGAAAGTGAAAACTAAAGATGAGTCAACACTCATTTATTTTTTTCAGGAAACAAGGCTTCAGACCACACCTTGGGTGGTCACAATTACATCGCAGACTCTTGCAGTGATAAGTAAAATCTTTCTTCTCGCAAGTGGAAGCAGGCTGCCAATGTCTGGTAGCAAAACATAAGCATCAAGCACCAGCAACAAGTGCACAAATAAGCAACAGGGAAGTGTTTGCTACCTGGAGCAGTTAGAGGTGTCAAGAATGGTGTGTTCACTCAGCTCATCATCTGCTTGGATCCCTGTATTTATAGTCCAGATAGGTTATATACAACTCCTATGCTTTAAATCCAGTTAATATATTTATTACCATCAGTTCTCTCCGACAAAACCCTGCACAGAAATGAAAGTTTACTACAAAGTTTTATCTCTTTGAGCTGAAGTAGTTTTCTTTCTCATAGTAGATTATCACACCCTGCAAAGCCAACGAGACAAATCCAAATATCCACCTAGTCCTTCTGTGGCATACGTTTGTTACCATCAGATAAACATCTCTGAGGTTAATCAGGGGCATGAGCTTCAAGATTTCTCCTGTGATAATTTGTAGTGAAAGAAGTTCCGTACTCCAGCTTCTCAGTGGATTTTGATGCCTGGCTGCCAATACAAATAATGGGAGCTTGGCACCTAGCAAGCTTAGAGGACCATGGCCTCACCATGGAGGAGCATTTAGCCATGTTGACCAAAGGTAGGTCACATTCCTCCCTCAAACATGAAAACTCTTGGGGAAGGATAGTGGCCCAAAGATTGCCTAAAGATAGCATGGCTGACCAAAGAGTCCTGCCAGATTGTCTATCGCTACTGAGTCCTGATCTGGGCACCACTTTCTGTAGCTCTACTGGACTCAGACCTCACTGTCACTTGGCCTCCGTACTCCCATCTCCCATTCTAAGCAAAGACCCCAAAGATTAATAAAGGATTGGATTTCACTGAATAGATTTTATTCAGTGAAACATCAAGGATGAGTTTCAATTGAGTCTGTTTCCATTAATTCTGGCTCTCCTTCCCTTTTGTCCAGGATACTTATGAACAAATTAAAACCGACCTCCAAACTACCAGGCACTGTCACTTCCACACTCTTCCTCTAACACGAGCAATATACCTAGGAGTTTCTCTGCACCACAGACTGCTTTCAAATAGATTAATATAAACAAAGGTAACTGCATCTACATCAGCAGGGTTAGTGCAGAGCAAAGATGGTGACCAAGAGTGCAGAGGATGGTGCCCAGCACACTGAGGCCCATACATAGCTCAGAGTTGTCTGGGAGGTCAAGAGCTGGCAGACGGAAAAGTGCATCTTGGTCAAGAATGACAAAGGTAATGCAAATGATGGATTTGGGCCCTGGGTACTTGGGCTCTTGAAGATATACAGAGAGAAACCTCCAGAATACTTCCACTCTAAAACATCTTTCTTTCACAAGAATCCTATTTTTCTCTCTCTGCTAAGCCTGATGCTTGCACCACAATTAGATGCACCCTCTCCATATCTGAGCAAGTTCCTGTTCTATGAGCACGCTAGTGTACATTTTTGTCTAGGATAGAAATAGCCTTGAATTCACAAGCCTTCCCTAGAGATTGTATCCTTGAAATGGAAAAATCCCCCTAGAAAGTACCACAGGCTATAGACATTCTTAGGTGTCACAGTTTGAAAACATTCACCTTCACCCTGCTGCCAAGAGCTACCTACAGCACCTGACTCAACAACGAGTCACCCTGAAATGTTGTACTTTGCTCCTGATCAGTTCACAAATGATGAAAAGTGAGCTCAGACTGGTGCCATTCAGACTCCTGCTTCACTGTGCCTTTTATGAAGGTCTTCCAAAAGTTCCCCTTTAAGGACAAACTGCAATCCCACAGGTCACAGCAAGCACAGAGCAAACCTCTCTGATACAGAAGGTAAAGAGAAGGTAATTAGATGGTCTAAGAATGAACTACTCCATTCTTCAGGATCAAAATATGAATGCAGCTGCATCCCTCTTAATGCAAAACTTCTTTTCCAGACTTAAGCTGTAGGTGCTTCTTTGTCCCCTGTGGATGAACAGGAAGAAACTTGTCAGCAGGATTTTAGAAACAAGTCTGGACTAATGCCTTCTTTTCCAGTAGATTGCCTACAAATAAAGGGTTGTCTGAAAAAGAACATGGAGACTAATGTCCCTTTTAACAAGGTTAAGGTGGTATATTTATTCATGTTAACATTAGTACCACTTAATACATTTTTATGACAGTTTAATGCTAGATACTATTTTAAGACTAGTTTTTAAGTTTGCATAAACATAGCTCTGCTGAAAGATTCAAGTGTGTTCTCTAGAACCAAAGAGTAGGAGCAGCATTATCAAATATGAGATGAAAGAAAATACCTAATAAAGAAATGTTTTAACAAATTTCCTGAGATTCATGTGTAACTCTGAGCTTCTTTTGCCCTTACTCCCACTGGTATTGCTCAGTTCTCCTCAGAATTACTCTCTTGACTTCACTAGCTCTGAGAGCTGCACATAAAGTCCAACCTCATCCCATGGCAGTGATGCAAAAAGCAGTGTAACTGCCTGTCTTCAGATGAAGTTCAGAGTTCCTTCACTCATCGCTTCTCTGCAATGTGTATCCTTTAGCTCCTGAAAAAAGATTCAGTCATTTGGCTCCTAAAGTTAAGATGGTCATCCAAATCTAGGTGGCTTTGGACATGTCACAGTTATTTATTGCAACCTCTTGGATCACCTTAAAGATTTATACTCTAAGACATGCAGTTAGGAGAGTTGATCCTCAAGATCCGTACTCCATAAAGCCCAGATGTTATTAGCACTTTACCTTCTTCCTACCTGAATCTCCTTCTCAAGGAGTTTCTAATTTATTATCAAATGGAGTCTATCTGTGTATTACATCTGTGGTGGGTTGCCCTTGGTTGGCTGGCTGCCAGGTGCCTACCAAACAGCTCTATCACTCCCCTCCTCAGTAGGGCAGGAAGAAGATAAGATGAAAAAAAAAAAACCTTATGAGTCAAGATAAAGGCAGTTTACTACAGAAAAGCAAAGGCCACACGTGGAAGCAAAGGAAAACAAACAAAAAATACTCTCCACTTCCCATCAGTAAGCAATCTCCAGCTACTTTCTGGGAAGTAGGGCCTCAGTATGTAGAGTGGTTGCTCCAGAAAACAAACACCTTAATAACAAATGCCTTCCCCCACCACCACCTTTCTCTTGGCTCCCTGGGCACCATGTAGAATGAGACAGGTAGGCAGCATCCCTTCCCGAGGTGGGCACCGTGGCCCAACAGCCGGAATCTGCCATCACTCACAGGCCACCAACTGAACTGAGCAGAGCCACTGGCTGGAAGCCAAACCTTTGACAGATTAGCATCTGTCCTACTAGAAGAAAATCTGGTCCACAGAGATTAAAAGTGCTCTGCCCGGCTTTCTTTGACAATAACCACCAAGGGATGGATGAAGTGGACAAATAAGCCACTTGGCAGTAGAGAAGGCAGCAGTAAGACAAGGGTGTTTTGGTAAAGAAGCAGTGGTCTTGGCCAGCCCTGTGCCTGGCTTTCCCACACACCTTTCCCTTTAACTGCAATCCTTCCACTACAAGGAATCTGTCTTTGCAAAAAGACCTGGCTCTGGCAGAGAGAAATAATCTTTGACGTATTTCTTGGGGGTGCTTGGATAATGAGAGGAGAGTCCAGTTAAACAGTGGCAACACCTGACTGTCTTTCCTGCTGGCATTTTGTCCCTTTAATTAATAATAAAATATCATTCGAAAAACTATCCAAAAAAGCAAAGCAATGCCCACATATCACTCTTTGGATAAAAACAATTTTGAAATCTGACGTTTGTGTAGTTCTGTAGGCACAGTGGATATTAATAATTCAAGAAAATATTATAGTCATTACTATATTTTGCAATATTACAACAGGGCGCTTTAGCAGAACTCCTCACCAAATCTCATTGCAACAGCCATTAATAAATAAAATGCAATTCACTGTATTAAATGTGTTGTTTAAAGGCTAAATATTTCATCAGAACTAATTCATTTTAAATAATCAGACTAGGACTCTCCTCCCAGCACCAGGACAAATCTCCAGCTCCATGCACTTTCCACATTTAGAAATGAAATTATGTTTCAAAAAGCAAAGCATAAATTGAATTCGACTGGAACATCTATGCAGCAGCTCTTAGACTACAACCCCCTGCAGACTGATGGGATCACAACCAAACAGGCCACAAGTCTCACAACTTTGTTATGCTGTTCATGCAACCCAGGAAAATTAAGACTGGAAAAATACAATAGAAAGGTTTGCATTTATTGCCTGCCTTGAGCAGTGGCCAATGCTTGATCCTCTGCAGGAAGGAGAAAGAAAAAGCATCTCAGTCCAAACCTCAGCTGCCAATAGCTATAGATACCAGCTCTTATCCGGTGCTTTTCATCAGTCAGTCTCAAAGGGCTTTGTGAAGGAGGGCGGTTTCCTCTCACAGGTGGGGAAACTGAGGCACAGTGGGAAACAGCTTGTCAGTGGCTAATGCAAAGGCGAAAGGATGAACTCATATATCACAGGTAACGCACGTGAGCTCTACCCCATTGCCTCCAAAGACACTCATGACTCCATTTCAGTTGCAACTTGGCTCTTTTGGGTTTTTTTTACCTCAAAGTCCTTTAAGCAAAATGAAAGCCTTTGCCAAAATATTTTCTTGGATCTCAGAAATGGGACCAAGTGATCTAGATCTGAAGTGCAGCTCCCCCTCCGCTCTCAAACACACCAACTCCCCAACCTACCCAGCCATAAACCGGGGAGTTTCTAATCAGGACAAAGCAGAGGGAGTTTGATTTTACTTTTCGTCAACTGCTATTATTAGCAAAAAATGTTACCAAAAACATATTAAAAAACCAAAACACCAAAACCAGCCCACACACATACTTTTCAGTTTGCATTTTTCAGTTTAAAAATTTTTTCCATAAAAATTAAACCCACTCTAAAGCAACTGTTACTTTCTGGCCACCTCCAGAACAGCATGTAAGCATCCGCCCTGTGGATTGACAAACTGACGTCAGCAAGGTAATTCCTGTAATTAAAACAAAGTAGCACAATCTTACTACCGGGGCCTGCATCAGACACTATAATCTCTATTTTTACCCACGGAGCTCACTGCTTTCCTCCAACAAGAGCACATAAAGACTGTGACCTTTTCACCAACTTCATACCAAGACACAGCATAGCGTAGAAAATCAGAGAGGGTAGCATCTTCAAGTGACTTTTAACAGTAAAATAGCACGCCGTCATATGTCTCCTAACTTGTGCTGAATTTGCTTTCATAAGTATATAATTATAAAGTGTTTCATTTTAACCTTTTAAAATAAAAATCTCAGCTTTTCTATACAAAACATCCTTCAAATATTTCTTTAAATATTAGGGAGATGTGGGGGTTTTATTTGGTTGGTTGGTTGTTTTGGTTTGTGGGGCTTTTTTTGTTTCTTTTTTGTTTGGTTTTTGGATTTGTTTGTTTTCTTAAATCAGAATAAGAGTCTATGCTTGGTCTGAGTCAGAATCTGAGGAGACTTGTCAGGATGGAGATGGGGGTTAAGGATTAAGCTCAAACTATTTCCCTTCCGTCAACCACACCACACACGCTCGAAAACACCAAGCTGAGCAGTAAGTTATTTGCCAAGCTCTGTGTACTACGTATGCTTGATTCCAAACAGATGCTAAATACACCAGATACAGCTGTGCTACTGAGCAATGTCAGATGTGTGACATTGGGAATAGATGGACTTCTGGTCTCATCCAGCACATCTGATCTTATGCTCCTGGGCACATATCCAAAACCCGTTGAACTTAATAGAAATGCAAAGAATTCACTGGCTTTGAGTCAGACCTTGTATGACAAGAGACAGGAACAGCTAGAGATATTTAACCTGTCAAGGAGAAGAATTAATGGGAACTTGCTCTAATAAATACACCACCTTTACTGCACTATTTGTGCTTTAAGTCATTCAGCCTCAAGAGCTAAGGAGCCTTGACGCCTGAGACAAAGCCCAGATGATTTCTCTAGGCTTTCACCAAGACCCTGTAAAGCACTGGTTGCTCTCCTCAGATGAGCCAACAGGACTTGAGCTAGTGGGGAACCTAAACCCAGGACCAGCATAGCACTGCCAGTGTGGGAACTTAGAAAAGTGATTCAGAGCAACAACCAAAGCAGCACCATGAGCCAAGGCAGTAAAGAAGCCTCATTTTTGTTTGACATGCTGTTTGAACACTGCTTGGTGGAACTTTGCAACTGAAGCCCTCATCATCATTAAAAGCTACTTCTGAAAGACTGTACTCCTGGATTACTCAACCCCTTCAAGAGGCAACCCTCTGCTTCACCACACAGCTCAATGGCTTGTGACATGTGGTAATTTATCATAGCATTAATACTCTTCTTGTTGCTTTCTGTTATGAAACAGGTTGAAGCACAGCCATGCAGATGGAAGAGGCTTCCAAATTCCATCCTGCCTAGGCCTGCCAGCACACAGAGAAGGGAAGGCACATGGGTCTAATTCTGATCTCAATGACACTCCATCACTGTATCACCAACAACTTTGAAGGTATTATTGTTGCCCTGCTCCAGCAAGAAGATGAAAAATAAGCCACTGAAATATTGCTCTGACAGAAGCCATTGCTTCATCAAGGCAAGTGTTTTTTACAATACCAAGGATTTAAACCGAGAACAGCAGTTTCATTAAAAAGAGGGAGCAAAAGAGAGACTCAAGGGTTCCAGTGACAAGCTACTCCCAGCAGAAGTGTGAGGATCCAGAAAAGCATTTCCAGTCTGGCAAAGGGATCACTCACAGCACTTGGGCTGTCTGGCCAAGTCTGTGTACTATTTATTTAGTCAGCCAAAAAAAAAAAATAAAAATATTCCTCATAGCAGCCATTTCTCCAGCAAGCGCAGAACAGTCTGCAATCCCAGCTCAAGCCTACAGCATAGCACATTTTTTAAAAGTCTGTTTTTCTAATTTATTACAAACCATTCCTCCCCTCCAACTTCCATTCAGGAAGGTGGTTGTGACCTCTCAAAACAGCCCCTCATAAGCAGTGAAGTTATTTAGCAAAGCAGAGAACCGAGAGCACACAGTTGCCTGAAAGACTTGCAGAGACACCACGTGCACTAGGAATGGACACTTGTCTTTTCCCCAAATCAACGCACTAGCATTTAGAATATATTTTCAGACTGAGGTGAAAATACAGAGAACAGAGACTTGGCAAGTCCATCTCAGCAGTTCTCACCGAAATCACCAGTAGCCAATGAACATCAATGTTTGCATTGCTAATGCCATCAACACAGGCACATGCTAGTGCACTCCAGCAAATTTGCACTTGAAATCCAAGTTTCCCACCAGTGCAAGACAGGGAGAATGATAGTTGCCCACACTGTGGCAATACCTCAATCTTCCTCCCTCAAGTTGCAGACTTCATCATGTTCCCCACAATCAGGCAACTAATTTCCACTGTCCTGAGCTCAGGACAATGGAAAAAGAAAGCCTAAGAAGAATGAAAAAAAAAAAAAAAAAAAAAAAAAAAAAAAAAAAAAAAAAATCAAGGGCACAGGGACAAGGAGATAAAGACCCACACTGTTAAAACTAAGGCTGTACGCAGAAATATTCACATTAGGGTTCTGTTCGCACTAGTATAAATTGAGCTCTGTTGGAGCAACACCAGCATAAAATTGCCATAAACCAGAGTGGATTGTGGACCATGAACATCAGCTGAGCAGCATCCCTTGAAAAGGTAATATGTATTTACTGACATCCTTCCTCTCCCTTCAGTTAATGGCAGGACAGACCATTTAAGCAGTGGTCTAAAGCTTTAGCTTTCACGACAGCAATTTATGCACCCTGGCAGGTGAGAACATCCCATTCAACTCCATGGACCTAAGTAAGCAGGAAAAGAGCCTCCTGACAGCACTTCTCTGCCCAATTCTTGTCTGAGACACCTCCAAACATCATTCAGCCATGGAACATCTAACCTGAACTGTCTATGTCCCAGGCACTTGCACACTGACTCCAAATAATCACTTTCCTCCCTTCTCTCCCAGTGCGGACCAGACTTAGCCACAAAGCAGCGCAGCATCAAAATACTGTTTAAGTTCCCAGTAGTTGTGCATGCCTTGCTCAGGGGACTTTCCCCCCACACCCCTCTGGTGCTAATTCCATCTATTAGCTTCATTCTCTGTCCCTGCCCTGGGCAGGAGCTGCCATGGCAAAAGGGCACACAAGGAAAACGCATCAGTTCAAGTCAAGCACAAGCCAGCCTCTAAAGGGAGGCCATTTAAATAAAGAATGAACCTGAAATAGCTACCAGCTTCCTTGTAGCCAGCACTGTCTGTCAGCACAAATTCACCTCAGCAGACCATCATGCAGGAGCAAAACATCTTCTGGTCACACATTCAGGAGGGAAAATGTAAGCAAAAACCAACCAGAGTGCCAGCCCAGAGACTAGCACAGGCCAGTGTCAAAAAGACAGAAACAACGGAAAAGGCCACATCTTCCCCATCACAACTGATCATCTGCTGTCTGTAGGAACAGGCTGGCTGGGAATGCTCACACTGCCTCTTCTTCAGGGAGTTCAAATTCCATACATGCAGGCAAAAACAAAGAGCAAGGTTATGCCATCCCTATTATATACAGCATCCTTTGAAGACACAAGATTTGAGCAAGGTGCTGTACATATACCTTGGTAAAAAAAAAAAAAAAAGCAGCCATTTTTGCTTCCAAATGTTTACCATTAAGTTTTCTACTTATCTCTCAAAACCCTACAACTCCACAGGCATTTTCTGAAAAAATGCTATTAGCTCAGGAGAGAAAAGGTTGCAAGAACAGACCTCAACTAATCATCAGTTCTCTTCCACCTTGCTACCATTCCCTCCCATGTCCTGACCAGTTAGACCTGCAGATGAGAGCAGAACTGAACCCAGGGAGGACACCTGCTTTATGAGAGCTCCCAATTCAGCACAGGAACAACCACATTCAACCTAAGGAACTTGGTGTATAACTGGGGGCTGCCAGGGTCCAACCATGCCAGGCAGGCACAGAAATAAACTTCATTCCTGACTCGTACCAGAGGCCAATTGCCACTGTCCAAAGGCCACAGCAAGGGAAGCAGAAGGGCGAGATCTGCAATCCCATACAAAGGGACACGAACTACAGCAGGAGGATGTAGAGAGGGAATGGAGGAAGAGCAGGCAGAATCAGACTATGGTCCCAAATCACCTCTGTACATGGTACTTACATTTTTTCTAGTTAAATAATTATATACCTAGTTCTATAGTTATCAGTCATATATCCTTACATACATGTAAACACAGGCATAGTATCTTCTACATTTCTAAAACACATTTTTTATAAGCAGTGATTGAAATGGAATTCTAAAAAATGTAAAAAGCCCAGGAAGCTCCACTGTCCCTTCCCATCCTCCTCTCAAGTGCCCACAGATGGTTCATTTTAACAAACACAGGTATAGCAAGTTTTGTACTGATAAACCTGTTAGCTACCAAGGGCAATAACTGTTACAGACAACTCTCATAGGTAAGACTGCAGAGCATTAGACAAGGTGTTTCCCCATTGACGTGGTTCAGCCCCAGCCGAGCACCACGCACTGCTGGCTCACCCCTCCCCGGCGGGATGGGGAGGAGAACGGGGAAACAAAGGCAAAAGCCTCGTGGGTTGGGGTAAGGACAGTTTACTGGGACAGCAAGGGAGAGGGAAACAACAACAGTACTGATAACAGAATGCTCACAATGGGTGATAACAGAAAGCGATTTACCGATCCGACGACTGACCGGATGGCCTGCACTCAGCCCCTCCCGGAGCCAGCCACGCCGAACCCCCCCTCCCCGACCAGCCCCCTTTTCTGGTGAGCATGGCGTCACATGGGATGGAATAGCCCCCGGCCAGCCTGGCTCACCTGGCCTGGCTCCTGGTGAAATTAACTCTGTCCTAGCCAGAAGCAGGACACCCATGAGCTGTGAAACAGAAACAAAAGCACTGCGTGCTTTCACACATACATCAACTCACTCCTGTGTCTTCACACATTCCGTGGGTCAGCTCTTGCCTCTCGCCCCTGTCGCCACTAGGACGGGCACATGAAGAAATCTCTGCAGCTCATTCAGGCCCCAGTCTGAGAACAGCCTCTACTAGTCAGTGACTGTCATGACTGTTAACATTTGTCTTTGGAGAAGATGAGAATGTCCCATTTTACAGAAGACATAACATTCTCAAATGATCCAGTATTTTATCTTACCATCTAACATTTAATTTCATTCTTCAGTGCTGGAGTTACACCTGTCTCTTTCCCTCTTCTGTGAGTTTTCACTAAGACACCTTCTCCCCAATCCAGTTTATTGCACGTTTCCAGTAGCACTACAGGATGGACAAATAAAAAAATAAAAAATAAAAAATAAAAAAATAAAAAATAAAAAATAAAAAAATAAAAAATAAAAAAATAAAAAAACACAAAACAAAAAAACCCACACACAGAAAGCTAAGAGCCACCAGAACAAAACCTCAGTGTAGCTCACAAAGGCAGGCTTTGTTACTTGTAGCATGTGAGGTAGGAACAAGTAATGAAGATAATCTTAAATTAATTAAAATCAAGGGGGGATAGAACTGAGCCTGCAACAAAGAGATGCAGTACAAGCAAACTGAGAATGCTACATTGCCAGCGATGTTGCCTTTTGATTAAAGCAACAGAGTTCCCAGGCTGGCAAAAAAGTGGTGAACAATATTAATTAAATTACGGCCTCCTTAGTGCTGATGCTGTAGCTGTGTTTTAGATTGCCTTCAAAAAGAAGCAAAGTTTCAGCTTTGGATGCAACAGACCGTGCTGTCTGTAGTTAGCACGGGAGGGATAACTTTGGAACCTGTTGACCAATTTGAACTGAATTCGACAGGGGAAAAAAAGGTCACAGAGATACAGAGTTCCTCTAAGTTTAGCTGAGTGAAGAAGCAAGTCCCAAAATAATATCTGGCCTGAACCATAAGCCACCCAGTGTCCATTCCCATAGCTGCCAGGGCTCTGGCCAAGCAATGTAGTGGCCACAGCCAGCCCTCCAGCACACCCGTAATGCTCAGCCAAGTGCACCGCGTGCCACTATTTACTCCTCTAAACAGCAACAGAATAAGAGATCATGACAGAGGTGAAAGAAAACACTGAGAGATAGAAGAGTTCTGAAAGGGCAAGCAGTTAAGTGATAAGTGATGGCTAACCTGCTGCTTAGCAAAATGGCCAGGCATTTTACTCATTTTCTGATGCTTCAGAGAACAGACAGCTCTCACAGGCCAGACAACTAAGTGTTCCATGTGGCTACTGGGGCAGAGCCTCAAAAACACTCAGCAGAAATCATAATCCTGGGGTGCCCTGGCCAAACCTGTCTCTGCCATATTTCATATCCCACACTTTTCTGAAATCCCTTCTGTTTAAGGCTCAGCTACCCAGAAAAGTCTGGCCAACAATAGTTGAACCACCTCTATTATCTCTCTCCAACACCTGACACGGACACTGTGACTGCATAGGGCTTTCTCCTGGTGTTGCTCCAACAGTTGCCAAAGTACACTTGGATAAAGATTCTCCCTCTTCTGAAATAACTGTTCTCTCAAGTAACTTGGCTATCATATTGGTTTGCAATCTCTCTGTCTCACAGGCAAGCCTTTTTTCAGGCCAGATGGCAAATGTGGTTCTCAGAGACCTCCTGCCTGATATGCAGGTCTGCCTGCCTTCTCTCCCACGACACACTGCCAGCAAGGCTTCCCATGCACAAGGTCACGGTGCTCCTTTACATGCAGGCTCACCAGTCTTGAGTCTTGCACCAGCCTTTCAATATCCAAACAGAAGCAAAACCCTGTCCCACCACAAACATAGAGTTCATGCCGGTTCAGAAAGTCAGTCTGTCTAGGAGTGCAGGGCTACAGCCCCAGATACCCTTCTGCAACCCCCATCCACTCTCCCACTATAGTGTCAAACGCTACCAACATTTTGCTGATTGGGAACAAAGCTAGAAAGACACCGTGGGTGGCAGAACAAGGACTTTACCCTTCACATATTGCCCCAGTCTTCCTGACATGGGGAGACTCAGCCCTCTGTCCATCCAAGAGGGTAAGAGGAAGATTTAATTGCCCTGGCTCACTCAGGAGTCCTTCACCTGTACCTGGTGTGGGCAGAGACCTTTCCCTTTGGGTTGTGAAGTGTAATACAAAGAGCACGGAAGCCATCTTAATGACTCCAAAAGCTAACAAGACCCTTGAACTTTGCGTCCTACTCCATTATCCCATTGATGAGATTGCACAAACAGGCACACATTACATGTGCTCTGCTATGACCATCACCCTAAATTAGTCCAACCCATTACAAACAAGCCACATCATTCAGAACCGGCTCCCAACCACCTCAGCAGATAGATGTGACTCCTCTCCTGTCTCTGTATTTCCAAAAGAAGCTCAAATTCATAGCTCCCACAGTTTCAGCATGTCAATTCTCATCCAAAGGAGCTGTGATTTGAAATAACTCAATCTGAGAAGCCATGCTGTTAAAGGGATCAGAACAGCACACAAAGATGCTCTTAAATCACTTTCGGCCAGAACTTTGCAGTGCTTTAACTTGATCAACCTGTTAATGATTTTAGATGAGCACTTTCTGTTTTTCTATTATTAATGAGAGTCCTGTTTTTCCTCCTCCTCACCTATTTTTCCTCTCTTTCATGCAATCCCTTCTAAAAAGAAAATACACCCAACATCTGAGCTATGGCAAATGAAGTAAAATAAGTCCTTTGTCATTAAGAAGCCACATCAATAAGGGACAGGAGTCAGAAAACTTGCCTTCCAGCTTTAGCTCTGGTCAGCAGCACAACCTGGATCACATCCCTCCTCTCTTGCATGTGTTTTGTTTTTTTTAAAAAGCAACTAATACTACTGACCTTCCTTTTAGCAACCTTTGAAATCCACAGCTGAAGTAGGCAGCGTAAGAGCTTTATAAGTACAATCATGTCTGTCACCCTGTAAGCACAAAATTGGCAGGGTTTGGTGGTAAAGGACAGAAAGCCTCGGACAGAGAAATACCCACAAACACACAGTCACTCACCTTGCTACCTTGTGCAGAAAAAATTCCACCCCCAGCCCTCTAGGAGAGGCAAGTAAGGAGTGCGGACAGGCACCCGGTGTGCCTGCACCTGATGGCACTGATCACAGCTGGGGGAGATTTTCCAGTCAGGCACAAACAGCAGGGAAAGGCTAACAACCAATTAGAGCTCCCACTCCTTCCCCTCTGCACCCATGAGGTCCTAAAGCACTTTTGGCAAGAGCTAAATTATCATGTTTTATACATTCTCTTTCACCGAACAGCTTTTGCAAATATCCATCCATTTTAAGCCTCAGCAACAGCCCTGCATGTGAGTTAACTCTTCCTTGTAGACAGGGAAGGCAAGGCATGGGGCAATGCACACCCCTATTAGGCACAATGTCAAGTCCAAAAATCATGAAGACAACCAGCACGCACAGCCTGCTCTCCTCTAGCACCCCAAGAAAGCACATCTAAACTCAACACGTGCTTTTCTCTCTGCCTTAAAAGTCAGCCAGCTCTGTGCTCAAGCCTTCTGCTTCACTAGCCCCTCACTGGAGTCCTCTACCAAATCCCCACAAGGCACTCAACACGTTTCCAGAGTGTATCAGCAGCAGCACTGTCCACTTAAAATGCACCAGCAGTACCCACTTGTTAGAGACTGGAGTAGTCTCTGAAGCAGTGCCAAATGATGCTTTTAGGGTACCAAGGCCTTTAGCCCATCACTGACCTCAGTGATTTGTTGTGGCTCAGTCCCAGTTTCTCCAAGCCCCAAACATCCAGTTTACTCCCAAGGACACCAGTAAGTGCAACCACTTCTCCCAGGAAGAAATGCCATTTTGTCCCACCATGCAGTGGCTGGGATGAATTCCAGTCCCTTCTGTCCCCCCACACTCACAAGAAAGAAAAGGAGAGAGGAACAAAAACACTAAGACTTGTGCAACATCCTCACGTTGGTCAAAATATTGCAGAGTCCCAAGTGGCAGGGACCTGTCAGGACATGCGCATCCTCTGCAGATGAGGCATGGTGGAGAGCGGTAATGGAGCGCAACTCCTCTGCCTTCACCTACCAGCTCTAACGGGTGTCGGAGAGGGAGAAGATCAGCAGCAGAGGGGGGTCTATCAACAGCTACCCTCAGGGCTAGTCCCGGGGACAAAACGGGCACGGCAGTTGAGGGGATGGAGAGCACACGCTGCTTCAGTCAGGAGCAGCCAGGATTTAGATTGCTGCTTCCTGGCACTGTAAGGGTTAACAGCATCCCTTCTCCCAACCCAGCAGCACTGCCGGCAGTTGCTGGCGGGATGCTGGTGGTTATACAAGCACAAGACTCAGGCTGGAGGGGACCGGAGCAGATGAGAGACCCCGGCATTGGGACTCCCATTTGCAGGAAAAAGCCCGGCAGCAATTAGAGGCACAAAAGGGAGGTAGCATCAGCTCCGGGGGGACGACGACGAAATGTTTTACCACGGCCTAGTGCCCGCTAAGACTATTTTCCTCTCTCGCAGAGGGAACCCCGGACAGCAGGAGTTTCACAGAGTCAATGACTCCAAGCGGGTTTTCACATCACTATTTCAGCAGCTCCTGCCTTTCCAGCATGCATTTCCCAGGCCCCAGCTCCCCTCCCCACCCGTTGCAGTATTTCCCTTCCTTTAGCAAATGCCCACGCTCCCTCTAGCGCCCAGCTCTGCTTTTCACACACCAGCAACCCGGCACCCTTTCCCACAGCCTGCACCCCAGGGTGTCCAAGTCACACTGGAGCTAATTGAAAGTGATGCTATTTTGGGCACAGAAGCCCCGTAGTGCTCTGCAGATCTGCCTGGCTTGCGTTTGTGTCGCATATCTGAATAGGAAAGGGAGAAAACAGAGTGACAGCCTGTGTCAGGGATCCTCCTTGAGCAAGAGGGCTTTGCCGCTCATTTCAGTGGGAGAGCAATCAGGTCTCCTTCAGGACTGAGAGGGAGGAAAAAAAGAGAGGTTTGATTATTCAGCATCAATCTTTTCTGATTTGTATTGTATGCTGGGACTCTGCTGGCCATGAGTCAGTCATTAACTCTAACATTTCTATAGCAGGTTATTTATCAAATATGCTTAACACCCACACCGCCACACTCTTCAAACATGCATCAAACTTTATTCAGTTCCCTCAGTCTCGCCCATAAAGACAGGAAAGGAAATACTGCCATGCTGTTCTTTTTGCATGGAGGAAATGTTAATAATGATGCTGCCATTTTCCCTGGACGTTAAGGGGAAGTTAGGATTTGGGAATTTGTTTGCCTTGGATTCCTGCAGGGAGTTTAAGCAAACCAAGAAACTTGCATGCAAATGTGTGACTTCAGCAAAGCAGTATTTTCCAACTAAGGGTTATTTCAGCTTAAAATCCCTGTTGTGCTCTGCCAAGTACATGACCGGTTCAGTCTCCAGCATGGCTTACGGCACAGGTCAAACTCCCACCTCCCAGATCCAAGCAAGAGAGAGGGAAGGGCTGTGCACAAGAGAGAAGGAAGCTCATCTACCCACAGTCCTGTGGCTGTAATTCAGAGAACGTAGAGCCCACAGGTCTCCTTGCAGTACTGCCCCACGTTTCCTCACCTCTGTACTCATTTTTTATTCTTATTTTGCACTTTTCACTGCTGTAGGATACTGCAGGTTGAATTCTCAACTGCAATAAACTGGTCTAGATCAATCCTACATCAATTAACACTAAGGATTCAACCGAGTACTTTCGTGCTTTGGGGGCTTTCTGCATTTACAGCATTCAATGCTTTTCAAGGAACATGTCATTTAATTTACTGTCTTGATTAGAGGCAGGTTGGACTCCACACCTTCAAACACAGATTCTCACTGGAAGCTAAACTTGACCGGATCCTGGTTAAACCCAAGCGTTAACTCCATAACTGACAGGTTTCCTTGCAATTGTCCTGGAACCAATCCCAACCATGAGCTCAGGCTTGTCCTTCAATCCTGAAACTAATCTGGATTTGTAAGATAGTGCTGCATCTGGTAAGCAGGTACTGCTCTCCTCCATTCTACCAACAGACATCCAGGGAGCTTAAGGAACATGACACTATGGTATGACTTAAGTACATTCTTGGCTGCTTGCAAGACTGGCTTCCAGCATCCTTTAGTACAACCAACACTGAAGATCTTTGGTCCTTAACCTGTGCTTTGTCTGCTAGATGACACTGCTTTCGTATTTTTTCTAAAATCTCTTCTACCAATCCAGCTATAAATTTGGAAACTTTCAGAAAGTTTCACCTTCCCACAGCCCTGCTTTTAAGAAAATATTTGTCTCATCTCACCTCCCTTTTGGGAAAAATTCCTCCTGCCTAACAACAATTATCTGCTCAAACCCATTCTCAGAATACTTTGTCATCTAATTGGATGAATGTTCTCCATAAAAAAATTAATTACAGAATCACATAGCTGTTTCTGTTTGCACTTAAATCACTGTGAAAGCTTAGCCACAAATCCTAGGCCTCATCCCTGAGCCTGAAAAAGTCGGAGTATTGAGGCCTGAAGGGAAACTGCTGGTAGGCACCTAGAACATGACCAGTTCTGTTACGGAGCTCTGGGCTACAAGAACCTCAGCAGCTTGCTGTGCTAGGCAGGGTAATGGCCCGGGGAATCTGCCAGCTTCATGGGATCCACAAGCAACATCAAGGCGAATCCAGTGGACATCAACGTGACTTTGCAATGAAACCAGTCTGGAGACAAATAACCAAAAAAATATTTTCCAGATGCCTTCTTCCTGCTCTACTAACTGTGATGGTTTGGGCTGGGATAGAGTTAATTTTCTTCATAGTAGCTAGTATGGAGCTATGCTTTGGATTTGTGCTGAAAACAGTGTTGATCACACAGGGATGTTTTTGTTACTGTTGAGCAGTGCTTACACAGAGCCAAGGGCTTTTCTGCTTCTCACTCCACCCCACCAGTGAGTAGGCTGGGGGTGCACAAGAGTTAGGAGGTGACACAGCTGGGACAGCTGACCGCGACTGACCAAAGGGATATTCCATACCATATGTTGTCATGCTCAGCATATAAAGCTGGGGTAAGAAGAAGGAAGAGGGGGATGTTTGGAGTGACGGGGTTTGTTTTCCCAAGTAACCATTATGTGTAATGGAGCCCTGCTTTCCTGGAGATGGCTGAACACCTGCCTGCCCATGCGAACTGGGGAATGAATTCCTGGTTTTGCTTTGCTCGTGTGGGTGGCTTTTGCTTTACCTAATGAACTGTCTTTATCTCAACCCACAAGTTTTCTCGTTTTAACTCTTCTGATTCTCTCCCTGATCCCACTGGGGGGGAGTGAGTGAGCAGCTCACACGTGAGGCTTAGTTGCCAGCTGCGGTTAAATCACAACACGGCTCAACACAACCATAAAAGCAATTGCCATGCAAGAGTTTCGTTTTTATTGTCCCATCTTCTATTTGAATATTAATTGGCAAAGTCCTGCAGAAGGACTTCAGTAGCAAACTTCATTACTAAAGGTAGTGGAGAAGTGGAAATGCATCAAGACGTTGTAACACAGCCAACCTACCTTCAATGGCAACGAGACCACAATGTAGCCAAAAGCCATTTGAGAAAGAAACAGTCTAGAATCGCAATTAAAATGTCTACCAAATGGTGTGCAATTAATATGATTGCTCTGTCACCATCTTGCACTCTAGGACTAAACATTTTAAACTGAAATCCAACTGGACTGTTGGAGCAGTTACCCATGGCTGACAACTAAATGCAGTATTGCCTGCCTAAAGCTCCATTTTCTCCCTTTCCTCCCTTCCAAGCACAGCAGTCTATTTGGAATTGCAAATATTGCCCACCTCGTTCTGCCCATCACACACTGCATTGCTAGGCATCTTAATGAAAAACTACCTGGCACACAGCAAGCCCATCAGACTCCCCAGCTTGTAATTCGCCATGGGAGTGAGTAATGTCTCAGCATCAAACCACCAGTACATTAGCAGATCACACCAGAACACTGCCAACAGCATTCAGAAGAATCATTCCCGGAAGAGACAGGCTTCACTGTGAGAACTTGTACAACCTGGTTTTCACTGCCAGCCCTCAGAGCTTGCACAGGGTAAAGCAATAGGATCAGTGGTAACAGGAGGAAAAGAATCGCAGAAGCCCATTCAGAGCAGGGTTGTCACCATCAGATTATGTCTATGTGAGCCATGAAAATCTCCTGAGATTTGCAAAACTTTCTGGTGCCTTGCTGCACCACTTCCTTTGAGAAGAAACTCTTCCTAATGTCCAAGCTGATATATGTTGTGGCTGTTGCCACAGTTATATCTTCTTCAACCGATAAGATAAGCTTCATTTTCTTTCTAACTCTACTTCAGGTGGCTGTAGGCTACTATAGTACTATTAGCCTCCTTTTTACCAGTCTTCTCCCAAAGACATCTCATATTCCCAGTCTTGCAGTGAATCTTGCTACCCTTTTAACTCTAGAGATGATGGCCACAGGCTGACCAGACCCCTAGACAAAACAGCATAGATTGTCTAACAAGATAAACCAAGTCCCCAGTCCAGACTCTCACCAGTTCTCATCCTGCCTTGCCCTGCTTTCAGAGCCTGGATCATACTATAAGCATCAATGCAGCTGCATGGTCTGCACAAGCAGCAGCTGTATCACTCAGGCACACTATACTTCTGCAGGTTTGTCTTCTGCACTGCTGCACTGCACTGAAATAAAAATATGCACTGATGACATTTTTCCTATAGCATGAAAAATCCAACCCCTAGGATCATATAGGAACTTGGTCTGGCTGAAGCAACCTGCAATATTACACATGCCTTAGACAAATGCCCTCTCCTGCTCTTACTGTGGCATTATAATGCATTTCCTCATC
The DNA here is from genome assembly GCA_013400195.1 of Aramus guarauna. Lineage (NCBI taxonomy): Eukaryota > Metazoa > Chordata > Aves > Gruiformes > Aramidae > Aramus > Aramus guarauna. The sequence continues at coordinate 219,925 of VXBL01007285.1, read as the reverse complement.
TTTATGTCTGAAGTTTGCCTCTGGTTACTAGAAAGGCAAAGGCATGTATACATGGGATAGCTAAAGCGCACTATGATCACAAGCTGAGGTCTCGCCATAGCCGATGGATTGAAAATGTCTTCTAGAGGTTAAAAGAAAGCTAGAAATGTGTATCTTTGCTTCTTATATTGAAAAAAAACCCCACCCACAACCCCACAGAATTTGTAGCACTTCCATCATGGAAAGAGCATGGACAGAATTAAGTACTTCCTATAAGCAGCTACATTCATCAGTGACAACTCTGAAACCTAACGACAACAGTCCCCGTTTACCATTCCACTAGTGATCGTATCAGGAGAGCAATCTGAGTAAGTGTGTTTTATCCACTGTAGCTTGTTGAAATCTCTTGAAAAAACCATTGTCAAGAAACAAGATAGCGAGATTTAAAGCTGTAACAGCATTAAAGGTGCTGCTACTTATTTTTGCAGGTCCTTATCCTAGAAATCAGGGAGAGAGGATGGAAGAAAAGATAATCTGAGGAATCAGATCATCTTCACAGGAAGGTTGGAGAGAGCCTCTGGTGAGCAGAACACGGAAAAATTTCATGCAATAACATAACCGTCTAGAGGAAGAGAAAACAAGTGTAGAGGATACAACTGCCCACCGAAAGACACATTTGTACACAGCTTGTGTTCAGAGAGGAATGGCTTTGAAAAAAGAATGGTTTGCAGATCTGCTGGGAATAATAGCAATTTTCGCTAAAAATTCTCCTTCCTTCAGAAAGGCCTTAGCAAGAAAACAATTTATCTGATCTCTTCCAGGTCCCTCAAGAGCTTCAGTGATCTCTCTCAGAAAATGCTTCTATTAGGACAGACTGATACTTGAAGCCCAAGTATAAGTCCCCTTTTCATAATATCAAACCCGCTGAAATAAGCCAAGTCCCCCTTCCCAAGAACAGAGAGAACAGAAACCTCATTTCTACACAGAATAGTATTTTTGCATTTTCCTAACAATTTCCACTTGAAGATCCTCAGGTATTGTACAGAACAGAAATGAATTCTGCTCCACACCACCACTTTGTGGTAGCTAAGCAGTACTATCCTCATTTAACATGGAAGAGGAGATCCAGAGAGGTTAATTGTCTTTCCTAAGGTCACAGAAAAAGCCTCTGGGCAGGACAAAGCAGAGAACCCAAAATTCCCTGATCTTACCAGCCTTTTGCCTCTATCCTAATCCTGACCTCGCTATCTGCAAATGCAGAAAACAAAAGTTTGTTGCCTGGAAGGGATTATTTTTTAATAAGTTAAATTGAGATTTGAGACACGTGGGAGAAAAGGGGGATTTGCTTTTAAAATAATTTTAAAAAACACAGGAGGTTTTTAAACATTCTAGGTAACAGGGCATGCAGCAGCTGCAAAGATCTCCCTTTTGTGGAGTGTCTGTAGATCTACACATCCCAGTAAAAAAATGATTTTTTTTTTTTTTTATTACCGTGCTTTCCTGTTCTTTGCAAATCCATGCAGTTTATAGGAATCTCCCACCACTAATGCCTGATTTGAAATATGCTTCACTGCATGAAATTTGATTGATTGTGTTTTTAATAAAGCATAAGAGACAAAAGCTTAAGTTTTGAAGTCTGTTCAAATGACAGGGAATTGGTAAAAGCAAGCTCTATGCCTCTTTACTGCTTTGGTAGCCTGAAAACAATAGCACACAGACATGTCCTACCTGCTCTCCCAGGTCATCTAGCATAATCATGATACATGAGTTAATATCTTTTGTCCATTTTCAATACACCTTCCTGCTATTTTACGTCTACTGTGACCTAAGAAGATATATGCTTTGAGGTGAGAGACTGGGAACCAATGTGGCTGGCAAAAGAAGCCACAGTTTCCCTGAGTGACCTTGGGCAAATTGCTTGACGATCCTGTGCCACAGCCAGCCCAAGAGTAGAATTAGGTAAAAACTGGACTGCAGCAGAAAAACAGACATTGGATTCAGCCTTCTCTGCTAATAAATGAAAGGACCCAGGTTCAAGCATTTAACTTTCTCTCTACACTGTTTAAAAAAAAAAATCCAATTAATCGCTAAATGCAATGTGTTTTCTCCAAGAGACACAAGAGAAAAAGTCTCCAGATGCTAAACCTCATATTATAAAAATCACAAAAAGATAACACTAGTATTTATTAACACGCTTGCTATTTCTTCCCTCAAACAACACACTGGCAACAAACACCAGTCTTTTGCTTTTGCTTGTGCTTTTGAGTTGGAAGCTTTCAATGCATGGTATCTTGAGGTGCAAAATCTTAATGGAAAGTCATGAACAACCGAGACGTTTTCCTTTATTACCCTTCTCAGTCACCTGGAGTTAAAGAATAAAGGAAACTAGTTATTTAAATGGCATATTTCTACAAATGAAACAAAGGAAGAAGGGAGAATTTTGTGAAAATCACTTCCTGACCTGCACATAAGAAAAAATAACTGTTCCTTCCCCTGCAAATGCCTACAGAATGAGTTTCTCTGCTACTTTAACCAGAAATACTCAAAACTATTGGAAATCCATGCTGGGAAGGGATGGGGGGCATTTTAGCTCCTTCTGCTGAACACCCCCTGATTTACCATCAAAATGAAACAAAAGAGAGGGCATATACATTGTTTTCTTCATTACATGCCATGTTATATTAAAAATAAATAATCCTAGAGACAAGCATAGTGCTAAAATATACTATGCACCTGTTTTCTCTTGAATGTTTGCTTTCATCTTTAATGAGAGTGGAATTCATGTCTGGCAAACACAACTGCCTTTAAAAATTGGTTAAATCAAAGTAACATCTACATTGCTGTCAGAATTATTGCCTAAGTAATAATACAGAGGGAAAAAACTTCCAGTCAAAAAAATAAAGAGGTGGTTGAATTGCACATTTTGAAGCTATAGCTGATGCATAGACAGACAGACAGACAGATCATTTGCTTTTTAATGACTAATCAGTTTCATGAAGAATGTATCTGAAAATCAAGCTGATCTGTTTTATGCTGGTAATTGCTTTATGTCCATTTCCAATAGTGACAAAAAAATAAAAGAGGCATTTTCGAGCCAGTGACAAGCTATAATAATCAGAGTAACGGGAATATTGACACCAAACGTAAAGGTTTCCCAGAGTCCTTTACATTATGCCTCAGACTTTACATCAGAGTGGGAATAGTATTTCTGATACCAAGTTAAAAGAAAATTGAAGTTCTGTCCACAGCCATCTGCCGGGCGTTGCAAAAGCAGGGTGCGAGGGAGGGCCCTGCACTATCACGGCACGATGGTGTGTGGGCTTTTGGGACACCCCACACACACACACGCAGTCCCACAGACTTTCAGGGGTACCTCAGTGATTCGTTATTATTGACTTCAGGGAAAAAGCATGAGATACCATTGATTTTTTATAAACTTTTCACTGTGCTTGAGCTACCTGCCTCTTCTTGGAGCCCCTTAACGAGCTGTGGGGCTTTCCACCCCTTAATGAATTAATGGGATCTCTCTTGTCGCCAGCATGCAGAGCAAGGAACAGGAGGGCTTTTCCACCGCCACTGCACATCATTCATCCCCTGGTACAGAGGCAGCGAAGCGCGCCAAGGTGGATATTACACGTGAAGAGACAGACAGAAAGGGGACCCAGCTGTGCAGGCACATGGGACAGACTGGAGCCGGGGGTCTTCCCTGCGCTAGGGAGAAGGCTCCGGCCAGCCCGGCCCCTTTGGCAGCGCTCCGATCGCGCTACCCCGGAGATCACAGCTCTGCCTTCGGGGGCGGGGGGAGAAAGGTGTTCCCATTCTCCTTCATCTTTCCCCAGGAAAACTTTTATCTTTTTCTGCGGCCATCGCTCCGCGTCCCCCCTCCCCCTGGCAATAAGAGCAAGGTTCCCACCAAGCGCCCCTCTCCTCCCCGCACCCCCGGCCGCAGCGGCAAGCGCGGCACCGTCCCGCTCCGCGGGTGGGCACAGGGCTCCCTCCCCGCCATCCGGCTCGGGTCGATGGGGCGATACTCACGCTGCTGTTGTGCCCGGACCAGTGCACCATGGCTTGGTTGTGCGCCGCATCCCCGGTGAGCGCGAAGGTGGTGCTGCTCAGCCTCAGCTCCTCTGCCCCTCGCAGCCGCGCCGCTCTCCCCTCCTCCGGGGGCCCGCGGGGCTGAGCCCGGCCGCCGCGCTGCCCCTCGGCCGCGGGCACCCCCCGGCCACNGGACGGCCAGGAGGGCGATGGAGACGAGCAGGATCTGCAAGTTATTTCGGCGCCGGTGCAACACCAAGACAGAAGTAAGAGCCATGTCCAGGCGAGAAAAACGGTGTGGCAGGTCGGAAAGCAGTTAGTCCCCTTCTCCATGCCTTTGCGGAGCGAGTCGGGGGGCTTGGAGAGGGGGGGGGGGCGAGGCGCTGCGTTTAGGGCTTTTTTTTTTTTTTTTTTTTTTAGGAGGCAGGGGCCGGGCTTC
>VXBL01007285.1:179951-215465 GCA_013400195.1 Aramus guarauna | reverse complement strand
TTTTAAGGAGAAAGGGGCCGGATTCTAATTATAATAATTATTATTTGGAAAAGGCTCCTCTTTCTCTCTCTCTCCTTCTTTCTCTTCCCCCTTTCTCAGCCTCTGAGACGATGACCAGGGGAAAAAAAAAAAAGAAAAAAAAGGAAAGAAGAAAAAAAAGAAGAAAAAAAAAAACTCTCTCCCCGGTAGTTGGATTCTGTTCCTTACTGTTGGTGGATTTTTTTTTTTTTTTTTTGAAAAGTGCTTTTCAGTGAAACTGTTCACGTTCAAGGATTTGATCAAGTGAGAGGGTAACACCACACGGGGGGAGGAGCCCCGAGCCTTGCCAAGCCGCCGCCGCCGCTGAAATACACCACCGAGTCACCAGCCGCGCAGCGCCGCGCCGCGCCGCCGGGGGCCGGGAGCGGGGCCGGGGGCGGGAGCGGGACACCGCGCCGCACCGAATCAGCTGGAGCATCACCCAGCCTTTTCTCCTGATTTGGTATGTGTGCTCCTGCCTGAGACAAAGCAGCCGTCATTCACTGTTTCTCCTGATGTATATTTACATATACTCGTGTTTACAGCAATGTAGGTATTCCTCAGCCTGTACATATCTGTACATATGCATGCTTACGTATGCACAAAGGCTGGATACGGGTAAGGGGGCACAAGGCAACGCAGCTGGGATGAGTAGCTCCTGGGTGACTCCCCGTGTGTCACAGCGTACCCACGGACTCGGCAATCCAGCAGCATCGCTCCAGAGCCGGCTCCGGGCATATGGATGTGCCCGTCCCGAGCGGAGCCTCCCGGCCGTGGGAACCCGCGCGTGTGCGTGGGAATCCCAGCAACCTTGCCACCGTCCAGGAAGGGAGACTGGCAGGATTTATTTGGGGGGCGAATAACCGAGAAAGGGCAGTATCTGCAAGCAGCTCACTGCAGTAGCGTCTCGAGACTCTGTCGGGAGAAGGAGCGAGGGAGATGTATTTCTTTAGGTCACGGCAGTGCAGCGCTCCCGCTCCCGGCGCAGGGACGCAACGTTTCCCCCGGCCAGGACACCTGCTTTGTGCTGGCAAAGCCCAAGGAGCCTTTGCAGCTTCAGCCCCCGGACAAGGTGTGAGTAATCGCACGGTGAGAAGGGGAGAGGGCAGGCTGCCGCTTCCCACGGCTGCGGGGGATCCCCCGTCCTCCCGGGGGTCACCCCTTGTCACAGCCATCCGTGCCTGTGCCACGTCCCGCCGGAGCGGTTCATCGCAGCAACACGTCGGCACTTTCTCTTCTGATCAAACCCACGGTCGACCTTCCCCCGTTCTCCTCCTCCATTTGAAAAGTATCAATGATTAGCGTTATGCTAATCGTCCCACCCTCCCATTTACTACATCGGCCATTCTTTGCCGTCCAAGGACGGATCCACCAACTGCAGGGCTCTCCCTGCGGTCTCCCCCCGCCCCCCGTCAGTCCCAGAGCGGGGACGGCTCAACAGTTTCTGCCGCCGATGCCCCGCGGTAGCCGCCTCCGGCTGCAAAGCCTCTGACTGGGGCTGGGGGGGGCTGTGCAGCCCGGCTGCCGCTGGGGAGAGCGACGAGCTTGGAGGGGGAAGAGAGGACTGCACGCACCGCTGGATGTGGCAAACGGTGGGAGCTGTCGCTAAATGGCTGTCCTGCAGGAGTGAAAAGNCTACCCACGGGCACAGCCCTGCCCACGAGCGCAAATCCCGACGCAGAGAGGGAAAGTGGGAGGTGGGGGCAGGGGAAGCAAATCACCCGCCCCCAACCCAACGGATGTTATTTCTGGCTTGAAATCGGCTCCTTCTCAAACTACGCTGCCAAAATGTTTAGGAGATGACATTTCATTTGTGTGGGAGCAGTGACGTGGGCCAGAGCTGATCCATAAAACCGCGGGCGAGGGGACTGCACAAGTTACACACACCTGTGGCAGGCGCTGCTCTGCATGCACAGAGCCGGGTCAGCCCCAGGACCGCATCCCTGCTGCTTGTAAAGGATCAGCACGGTATGGGGAAGGGGCAGGACCTCAACTGTCTCCCTAGATCGACTGCTGCAAGAACAGCGTTCCCAGGTATCAGCGGCATGCATGCCACCCCTGGATCTTGCCATTGCTATGTGCTGTGAAGGGATGCACTGCCTCCCCTCCTACAGTGAGGCTGCAGCTGTGACACACAGAACTTGTCCTTACATTATGATTAAAGTTTCTCCAGTCCCACTGGACCCAGCAGCAGCTTACTGCTGCTCCTGAAGATCTCTGCATGTCCAGAACCCCTGTTACCACAAAGCAAAAGCTACCATGGGGTTAGCAATTGCCACTGCTTAGCCATTCTGCAGTCCACCCAGTCCCATTTATCTTCTCAGTCTTGCTGGATGCTCTTTAAGACCTAGTTCATGTTCACATCTGGATCAGCCACTCTTTTGTGCAGCATCATCTCTGAATTCATGACCAAAGCCCACCCGCACCAAGACAGGACTTGTGGACGCATCTCCTCTTCCAAATCCTGCCAGCACAAGGCATTGCTCTGTGTCCACCACATGGCTCTTTGTCAGCACAAGACCCCAGCTGTGCTGGATATGACACAGAATGTGATGGGCTGCATGCACAGGTGTGTTCACCAACACTTTCTAAAGAAGCAGTACTTTCACTACCCAACAGCAGGTCTATCCTACCCTGCAGACTGAAGAGCTGTTACTCGCAACTAAAATCACCCTCTGTGAGTATCATCCACACTTGCCATACTCAGGGACAATCCCAGACATCGAGTTCATACTATGCCTGCAAGATTACCCCAGGGCCTCATTTCTCAGACAGATACCCACAGAAGAGCTGGTGCTTCTAAAGAAAATCCTAAAAATCCTTCATCAGTGCCTGCGTATTACTGTTAAATAACAGGACGCACAGCTGAAGTCCCACTAATGATGTGGGACTGTCTATTAAAATCTCCCCGCTTCAAATCTCCTGGCCCTTAGCAGAGGTCTCAGTACCAAAGAGAGAATCAGCAGTGCTCTCTAATCCCTTTCCTTCGCTAGAAGACAAAGGTAATGTGAGCAACACCCCCATCTCCTGCATGATTCGCGAACTGCGTGCCCATCACCAGCACACAGAAAAGGGGCTTTTCCAGTTTGTACCAGCCCTGTTGCAGGAATATCACGTTTGCTTCAAAAAGTGGCTTCTTGCATGACACAGTGACAGTAAGGATGTCATTTGACAACCCTAGATTTGCTCAGTGTATATCCAAGAATAGAAATGGAATAGTTCAACACAGTATCCATTACAGGCTGTTTTAATCCCTGGTCTAATCCATTACAATCTGCTTTAATCCCTACCCAGCTGCAAACATCCATTCAAAGAAGCAGGGGTTGGTGTTAGATTCTGTTGGACCATGTTGATTTTTAATTGATGTAAGGCAAACATATGCCATAACACCAGGCAATGCAGTAGATTTCTAAGTAAGCAAGAAAGTAAATGTTCTGGAAGGCAAACTGTGGCACAGATATAAAGTAGCAGAACATGCCTATAACCAAGGGGGAGCTGGGTTCAATTAAGGAGAGAAAGACAGTTGGGGGAGTTATGTTTGTTTGGAGGGGATGATTTGGATGGAAGAAGTCTAATGACACTATCCACAGAAAGAAACAAATAGAGCCTGGCAATCATTTCATGTCAAAGCCTTCTAAAGCAGTATCGATCATTTGGGGTTTGGTGGTGCGGGTTTTTTTTCTTTTTCCTATTCTGTGACTTTCATTTCGGAAAAAAATAATTATGAAACTGAAGAGTTAACTCCACCATCACTACCTCCGCTGCTGGTTGTAGACCTGTTCCTTCTGTTTTGCCCAGCTCTGCCCATCATTACTCCATGCCCCTCTCCTCCTGCAGGACTGCACCCACCCCGGCCTCCCTGGAGACCCAGAGTGTGTCTCTCAGTCACTATCACCCCAGGAAATTTCTGAGTGAGATCTGGAACCTTACTTGCTGGAATCTGAAAGAAAGGGGGGGAAGAGTTGCCAAAGAGATCATAAAAGAAAAATTTAGAGTGGGGAAAAAAAGTAATGCCCCCGTTAAATGGCATTCTCTTCACACACACGCACCCTCCCCTGAAGGTCTCCCACACTACTCAAGCCCTCCCAAGAGAGGAAATCCCACATGTACTAAGAGAAAAATCAATGCTGGCTTCAGTTAACTTTAACCCATTTATTATGTGTGAGACCAGTCACTGGAAAACAAAGCAGCTCTGTGATAATGCTGTCTTGTTTACTAAGGAAAGGCCTGAATCTACCTAAACAAAAATCATTAAAAGCTCAATTGTCCCTATATCCTCAGACTAAGGATCACCTGCAGGCAGGGCCCCATCGTTTCTGCTGGTACAGTCCTACCCCCAGTATGGGACAGATTTCCTGCTAGCACAGCCAGTCGGGGTGTGGAGCAGGCAGTCTGCCTCGGAAGCACAGCAGGCCCATGGCAGGGAGCCTTTAGCATTGCCAGGCTTGCTGCAAAGCTCCCAGATAGGGGCTGCAAAAAACCACTGTGCAGATGCTGCAAGAGGGAATCTAGCTCCTCCACTACACAATGAAGTGGGAGTCCAGCAGCGCAGCACACAAGCGTGCAACACGTGTACCACACACCAGCATGCAAAGGGAAGTGTTTTACATGTCCTGGGTCATGGGGCAGTGGTGGGACAGTTTGATCACAGCTGATCTTGGAGCAGGGTTCTCACCAAACAGTGGGTCCCTCCCCTCACTGCATCACAGCACCATTATCCTCTTGCTCAACACCATCCGGCCACACAATGCTCCAAAGCAGGAGAGGGTGCCGCAGGCCACACTGGAACTCCAACAGGTAGAAGCTTATCAGAGTGAAGGACCGCTTCTGTGGATCTCACCCTCAAGCTCAGTACTTCACCTGCATGAACAGATGCAATGCCAGGTTTGGTGACCAGCCTGTCTGCATCCCTCTTTTTCATTTTTTCTATCCAAACACCATGTCTGTGGGAGACAGAAGAGCCCCTTTCATTCAGGAATGTTCAGACAGCTCCACTATCTTCACCCACTGCAAAGGCTGCCCAAAAGGTGCACAACCTGCACAGAGCAGGTGAAGGACTTGGTGACACACAGAGAAGGCAGAGGTGTTTTGGGTGCTCTGGGAAGATTCTGCAGGTTTTAGATCATGCTCCTGTTAATGTTGGGTTTTGGTGTTGGTCCTAAAGCCAAATCCCCTTCTGCTGATAATCAGCATCATCAGGAATGCCAAAAAAGCTTATCAGAGCGGAATGAGCACGTGGATTTGCAGCATATACAAAGATAAGTTGTGCAACACACAAGCTCACTGTGTTTAATTCACTATATACTGCAGGTTGCATATATTTCTATGTTGGAGACCCCAGTCAGAAATACAGGATCCCTTTTCTTCAAGATTTCAAATTACCCGGGACTACAGTAAGATCCTAGATTTTCAGAAGCATTTGCAAAGTTTTTGAAAGCATGCTCCTTAGCATCACTTAAAAAGCTCTGGGTCAGGACATTCTAACCTGCAGCCCCTCTTTGTCTTCTTAATTCAAAGAGCTCATTTAAAAAGCTGGGTCCGACTGTGCCACATATAATGAAGAGAGGCATAATCATGGCTTAAGATGCTGCAATATCCAAGAACATGTTATGAGAACTAAGATATCCATTTGGAGAAAATCTGATTAAAAACAAGGAATGTGCAAATATTCACACGGTCATTGATTCAGAAAGTGTATATGTCCCTTATGTCCCTTCCTGTCCCAAGATATGCCTCAGTCTTGCAGGTTCCATGGAGATGAGGAATCCTCCTTACTGTTCTGGCTGTTAATGAAGCCTCATGTCTATGATTGTTTAGGAGTGGCTTTTGCCGCTAAGCAGCAGAGCACAAATACTGCCTGGCTGTGCAAAGAGTGTCTTTGTGAACATGAAACTTCCCTTGACTTGTTCCACTCCTTCCCTAGAGCATAGTGGGATCTGGAAAGGATGAGGTCTTCCTTCAAGACACTCATACAAAAGGACAACAGTACTTAACAGCTACTGCGATTTCAGGGGCATGAAGCTGTTTGAACAGGGCAAGGTTTAGCACAAACAAACTTTTAGTAGAAGGGAAGCACAGTGCTAAATCTTGCCACCTCTTGCTGCTGGGTGAACACCCTTCAAACACCCTTCCTGTTGTGCCAAGAGGTATCCATCCTTAGCCACTGTGCCTGCCAGAACTGGGCAGCACATTCAGGTGACGCACATTAACAGTCACCAGCCAGTTAAAGCATTTCAGCTGTTCCTTATTTTAACCGAAACAGGTTTGGGATAATGGAGGAGCTCAGCTGGCATATCTGAAAGTGCAGTAAAAAAGTAATTGATGACTGTACTGTCAGAGCAGGACTTGTTCCCGTGACCCAAGCATACTTTGTATTTAAGCATAGGCTTTGAATTAGGGTTTAAAAATCACCAGATTGCACTAGTCACTAGGTAAGACCATTTCAGAAGTGACTAGCGTTTATACAGCCCTCAGAAATAGGGAACTTGAGAGGTCACATAATTGATTTACCTAACTCTAAACCAGATCCAACTGCATTTAAACCAGAGCACAGTACAATGTGCAAATCACAGCTAAAATAATAGGATGAGACTCAGGTAAAAGGGAGAGATTTATGGAAGATGTGAAATCAGCCAATGAAAAACAAATTGTTCTCTACAGACTCAAGCTGTCCCTCCTCATCCTGCATTGTAGTGGAAGGTCTATTTCCAGAACCAGTCTTTCCATCCTCTCAACAATCCCACTAAAATGATAGCAACAACTAGGGGGTCTAGGCAAGAGAAAGAAATGGAAAATATCCCACATTCATCCTGTATCCTGATGGGACTGCTCAAGAGCCTACACCCTCTCCTGCCCTAAACATCTCCTTAGGCTCCAGATATCCAAGGCTTCACATGGCATGTAGGCTCAACAAGTGAACTGCTCCCAAATCAGTTCCAAAAGATTAGATTTCCATGACTCCCAAGCATCTGCTGGTTGAGGCTCTATTTACAGACCACTCATCGAGGAAACACCAAATATTTGGTAACTAAAGTTTTGTGGGGTGTGCAATATCACTTGTATTTTCCCAGTCCCCACCCAGGGATGCTACCACCTGAGACCCACTGATTTTTGTTTGACACAGATTTCCCTTCTAGAGGAGTCCTGGGACTGTCTTATTGTAGAGATCACTGTTATGATCCAAAGATTGTAACAGTGACATCCCTAAAGCCCATTAAGAAGTAATTAGCCCTTCAGGGCTGTACTACCGGCTATAAACCAAAGTCCCCATAAGGCCACAAGTCATACAACACAAACCGCGACTGAGGGGATAGCTTAGGAACGTGTCACTGACCGAAGATGACCATGCCTTCTCCAAGCATTCACATGTACCACAGTGCTACCTCCCAGGGCAACCAGCTAATGTTGTCCTCAGCAGACTTCCTTCCTTCCCTGGTCTGGGGATAAGACCCCAAGAAGGAATTCAAAGGACTTTGTAGCCTCAAATAAGGAGGGACAGCAAACATCAGCCACATCCAGGTCCCCGCAGGCTACTGGCAAAAGAAACAGCAACAACTCACAAATCCACAAGGATGGAAAAAGCAGCCAACCAGATGCTGCACAGGAAATGTTTTAGAAAACATCTACTGTTTTAGATGTTTTAGAAATCAGAAAGACAGAAAAATGACACAAACTACCTTTTCCTGCCCCACAGAGTGCCTACTAGAAGAATGAAGCTGCTGTGGTCAGTGACACAGAAACAGTTCTCTACAATTAAGGCTTTGCCATAACCCCAGGTACTTTTTCCACTTTGTATCCTCTTCCAAACAAATCTTTCCCTCTTCCACTCCCCCCTTCCCCCAAGCTTGAGATCGACCTAGAAGGGGAAGGGACTGGTTTTGTTTCTCCTCTGCCTAAGCTAAATCCAAAGCAATTTGTGTGTGTGCAAAGGCAGAATTTTCTGAGCAGGCTAGAGAGAAACAAGTCTGGCAGGGACCCCAGCTTTGATGGTGGGACTTCACAGGCAGATGTTCAACCTGCCACAGCTTGGTGCTGTTTTCATTCCCACAACAAACACCATCTTTTAAGATTCTCACCTATGGCTATTTCCTTCCCTTCTTTTAAGAACAACCCGAAACAAGAGAGAAATTGAACTACAGCACTGAGGAAAGACTTTATACTTGTCAACGTGAATGGAAGAGCGTATATTTAGTAGGAAAGAACAAAACAAAAAGGAAGTATTAATATAAAAAATAACCCAGAACTACAGCAGCAAGCAGCTGGCTGTAGGCAGGTGTTTCTTACCAAGCCAGTCCTGGCAGTCCCCAGATCTCCTGTGCACTGATTCAGCAACAACTTATTCCTAAAAGGAGCCAGGCTGAATCAAATCTCATGTAAATAGAGTTTGAAACATTCTGAAAGAGGAGTCTCGGGCAAATTTATGTTCCCAACACCTCTAAGGCAAGAAGTAGGACAAAACAAAGTGGCAGCTATTACAGCCTTTGCTAGACTGTCTCAGCTGATAGCTTCAACTCACAGGGGACTAATTGAAGTTTCACATAACCATGGGAAATTAGAAAAAATAGTACTGGCTCCATGAAGAGAACAACATGTAACCCACAGACAGTGTAAAGCATGCTCAGTAGCAGGCTGGCAAAGGCCAGGCATCACTGCTGTATGCACTTCCATGATGCAAATGCCAATTACTAAGTTAATAATCACTTAAACTCTAGCAATGCCTAGAGTTCCTATCAGGCTCCAGGAAAAGGCCTGCAAATGCAGCAGAGACAAACCCCACTCTGAAGTCTGGATTACGACTTGCAGACAACACACAAGCTCACTGCCTTCAGACAGAGTGCAAATGAGAACAGCTAAGGAGACTGATCTTCACAAAATAAAAATGCTGCTGGGGCAAATCAGGGCATTTATGTGGGGAGGGAGGAGGAACAACCTGCACAGGCATTTTGTGCAATACAACAGCATGCAGCAGGCCAATGGGTGCACAGGCAGAAGGGCTAAAACTGTTCACTCCCCTTCCTTTAAAATAGCACCTGACTGCAATATTTGTTGCTCCAAACACAGAGTATATTTATTCTGTGTTCTACCATTTAACAACTGCCTTCTTTTGGTGGTGGTTTAAATCTATTCCTCAGCTTTGTTACAGATGCACTACTGCAGAAACCACTCTTGTCATTCTCCCCTTTCTGAATCTGCTCAACACCTGGCAATTTTAGTGGTGCTCTGGAGCTGAAGAGCAATCTCAAAAGGGTTAAAATTCAGGGACACAAATGAAAGTGCAATTAATAAGTCTGCTACACAAAAGATCCTCATGCTCATAATGCAATCGGCAAGGGTTGAACATTTTTCCTTGGGCTTACTCTACTCCATTACTGCAATAATGCATGGTAATATAGTTAGCATTGATTTGCCGCAAGGTACATGTACTACATCTGCAAGCTAACAGGGAAAAAGGAGGGAGTCTCTCTCCTTGAAAGTCTGGAATTACTTAATTATCCAAGGAAAATGATGTGCGGATTTAACTGCACAGGGAAGGGCTAAGACTGACTTCCCCCATTCCCAAAGAATACAGAAAAACACTTCTCTGCTACGTGATCTCCATGCAAAGCAAACACTCCCAGTTTGTTATTATTAATTACCCTGGCTCCTATCACTGGAATTCAGAGGTGTTGATACTTCACATCACCCCCATATGCTTGCTATTCATAAATCATACTGAGAGGAGTTGCCAGGAGAGGAGAGGAAATACTAGAGGAAACTCATAAGCATCTCTAAATAGGCAGCTGCTGTTCGAAGAGGCTGCAGTCCCCTGCACAGAGTCAGATGTAAACCGGTATTAGTGTTACAAGACAGCAGGAGACATATGCCAAAAGTGGGTGGGCAAGACAAGGAAACAATGCATTCAGACAGAAAAGGTAAAGGAAAGCAGATAGTCCAGGGGACTAACCTTTCATCTTAACATCCACAGGTTAGATCAGATGGTCTGATAAAAGCTAAGAGGCACTATTATGATTATTAACCTGTAAGGGGTTGTCTGCAGTCCAAACAGAGATAGAGGTGATGCTTCTAGTGGTCAATCCAGCACTGATTTTCCTTTCAGAGCCTGGAGCTAATAATTTAAAAACTCTTTCCCAGTTTTTCATCTGAAAAATGGAGCTGAAATTGCCTCACAACCTCAAAAGCAAAGTTCTGAACAGGGTTTTGGCCAATTCATGCCTCCCACCCCTTTACACAATTACGTGTTCCACAGAAAGCATTCACTCTTCTGCTCCTCACAATAGCTGTGCTTAAATTATTGCTCCTTTTTAATTGAGAAACATAAGCTTGACACCTGAGGGATTTATCTTAATCCAATTACCAGACTGATGACCACACTTTGTGACTGATACCACTCATTTACCTTCTGGCTGGCAACAGGACAACACTGAATCAGATCTGGGTGAAAAAAAGAGGTTGGGAGCACTTGGACCCCACTTTATCCCAAGATAGAGTATGCTTGCCATTCACAGCTTTTTGTTGACTCCTTTTTAACATCATTTCAAAGTTACAAACAGTTGAGACTTGAAAGCAAAGTTTGTTGGAAAGGAATGGTAGCTTCTCAGATCACTCAAGGTACCTTGAGAAAAAGAGGAGCTTAAAGGCACACAAACCCTTCATTTGGCCAGACATCATTGCCCGTTCAGTTTTACTTATTTTGAGGAAAGGTTCTTCCTCTCTTTCCTCCTTTCTATCTTTTGCAGTTTAACCCAGAGAAACTAAAGATTTCAGGGGTTTTTGGTCTTTTTCCATTGTGGAGTGTGTGTGTTTTCCCTTTCCTCACATAGCACCTTTTCAATACTTCTTCACCCCTGGAAGCTTGACAGTGTGGCAAAAGAAGCAATGAAAGTAACACAGAAACAGAACAAGAAATCAGCTGGAAGTTATTCATTCTGGTATTCTATCATATACTGAAGAAAAAAGGGACAAAATGGGGTTAAAATATGATCTTCAAACACCACTGATCTGAAATTCTGAAATACTGAGATTTCTGGTCTCAGTGAAAATCTGAGGGAGGACAGTAAAAAAGATCACAAAGACCTTAATGGAGACAGTCTTTAATGGAGACAGTCTTTTCTTTAAATCTTTAAATTTTTCTTTAAATAACTTTTAAATGGAAGTTTTTTATTAAATCAAACAGATTAGAATGAGTTGATTGCTGTGTAAATTTTACAAATAGCAGGTTCAGCCTGACACTGCTTTCCACAAGTGGATTTCTCATTAATACCATAACAGCATTTTTATGTTGCAATTAACTTTCCCCAGCCCAGATAGAACAGAATATTTCTTATTCCTCTTGCTAGACTTTCCCCTATACTGCCATCATCACTGCATTACCAGCACAGGAGATCAGAAGTACTTTAAACTGGCAACTAAACAGTCTTCTCTGCCTAGGTATCTCACTGAGGTCCACCTTTATCACACAAGTAGACACAGGAGGGAGCTCACACACCCCCATTCACACTGAGGTTACACCTCTCCCTGCAGCAACTGAAGTGATTTAACATCTCTAATTCTCAATTCAGGGTTCCTTTAGGTCTTGGACTTAGATTTTCACACCTGCTAGAATAGAGATATCCCTTTTTAGGTAGCAGAGCAACCAACATGTGTCCCCCTCCATATCAGAAACAGAAAATCTGTAGCAGTGTTGGCTGAGCTGAGACCAAAGGGATGAAATCTTTGCTCACCAGATTTGGTAGTCACAGATGAGGCTACACACACACGCACACCAGTAATATAACACTGCTCTTACTACTCCTTGCTGAATTTTCAGCTGCCTTTTATGTTTGTTGCTGGTCCTCTACTTACTTCTCCATGTCAGACCTCAAAGAAAGCCCTAGGAGTCTCTCTTCTTTAGCCTCCTCCTGTTCCACCTAAGATGGATGTCCATGAGCCCAGCAAAAGCCATATTATGTGGAAGAGGGAGCATGACATCCTTCTGTTTGAGGCTTTTTTTTATTTGTGCAGCCACTGAGAAAAAGCTCTTGAAGGTAATGCCCACTGACCCTTTATTTTCCTTTCAACAACAGGTTTTATTCCCCGTATTTTGTCTCTCTTTCCCATTGCCCTTCATAAGTATATTTCATAGAATCATAGAATGGTTTGGGTTGGAAGGGACCTTTGAAGATCACCTAAGTCAACTCCCCCCACCATGGACAGGGATGTCTTTCACTAGATTAGGTTTCTCAAAGCCCCATCCAACCTGATTTGAACACTTCCAATGATAAGACATCCACAACTTCTCTGGGCAACCTGTTCCTGTGTCTCATCACCCTCATCATAAAAAATGTCTTCCTTATGTTCAATATAAATCTACCCTCTTTCAGTTTAAAACCATTGTCCTTTGTCCTGTCACCACAGGCCCTGGTAAAAAGTCTCTCTCTTTCTTATAAAACCCCTTTTGTGTATTGAAAGGCTCCAATAAGGCCTTCCCAAAGCCTTCTCTTCTCCAGACTGAACAACCCCTACTCTCTCAGCCTGCCCTCATAGGAGAGGTATTCCCACCCTCAGATCATTTTCGTGGCCTCCTCTGGACCCGCTCTAACAGGTNGTCTCCCCTCAGCCTCCTTTTCTCCAGGCTAAACAACCCCAGGTCCCTCAGCCAATCCTCATAAATCTTGGGCTCTAGACCCTTCATCATCTTCATTCACCTTCTTTGGACATGCTCCAGCACCTCACCATCTTTCTTGTAGTGAGGGGCCCAAAACAGAACACAGTACTTGAGGTGCAAGCTCACCAGAGCCAAGTACAGGGGGACGATCACTTGCCTAGTCCTGCTGGCCACACTATTTCTGATACAAGCCAGAATGCTGTTGGCTTTCTTGGCCACCTGGGCACACTGCTGGCTCATATTCAGCCAGCTGTCAACGAATACCCCCAGGTCCTTTTCTGCTGGGCAGCTCTCCAGCCACTCTTCCCCATGCCTGTAGCAATTGAATTGGGTTGTTGTGTACTACTAAAGAACCTGGTACTTTAACCCGAGTTCATTTTCCTCATTAAAAATGAAGCAGGACATGAGAATCCAAAATAAATTCTTACAGGCACCCAGAATGAATTCATTAAAGGGACAATCTACGGATATAGCCCTCACTGGCTGTCATCACCTGTTTCCACATCACACACATGAAGTCAGGGAGCCCTAGAGGCTGCTTGCCATACAATTACATAAAGCTTTTGATCAAATCACCTTGAAGTCAAGCAGACACTCAGATTAAATGTTTGCTCATTTGCCAGACTGTGGCCAAAGAGAGGTCATCTTTTGATTTCAGCAGATATTTCTATAAAGAATAGAGTAGGCATTGACAGTGAAGCCTATTATTCTAGCTTTTCCTTCTTTCTTTAGCATCAGCAGTGTCAGGTAAATTTTGGAGAGAAAGCTAATTTTGTTCTAACTTCTTCGGAATAGGTTTTGGAGGATGTGATTATTTACTCTATTTCCTTACAGACCTCACACTATGAAACCCAACTTAGGCACTATCTTTGAGCACCAGAGCAATAACAGTCTACAGCAGCTGCAGCAGTACAAATGAATCTGGATGTATTTAGACTACCATAGCAGAAAGCGCATGTCCAAGAGGACATCATTAGAAGTAAGGAAGATTGATGACTTTTAACTTCTTCCTTCTTAATTTCTACTGCTCACAATTGATGCAGGGAGGTGATTATTAGCAACTTTCTTGCAAACCAGTGCTGGGATGCTGCTGCTAGTTGTCCTCTTTCCAGTTAAACCCATACAGAAGCGCCCAACTGGTGTATTATCTTGCAGGCTTCTCATCATTTGCAATGTGATATCTGTCTTCATTTGAAGAAGAAAAGCCTGGCTTCATTTAATTTTTCATTTCTCCATTTTCCTTGTATCTACAGGCACAATTTTTTCTGAGAGACCTGTTTTTATGCATTTTGATGGTGTACTTTACACCCCTGGAGAGAACAGACATTCTACATTACTGTCTGAGCAAACGCAGCAGGGTATCAGAGAGTGCAGATTTCTCAGGGTCTGCTCCTCTGCCTCATTTATTACTGAACAAATACCTCCAGAATGAAAGCGTGAGTTAGCAAACCCAACTGCTCTGAATATACCCTGCCATGAGAAGAGCCAACAGAACATGTGACATTCTTATCCCCTTCTTCCAGCAGATCCCAGGGGTTTTTACAAACTATATCACTCTTGAAGGGGAATGAAGGTCGTACATTGATTTTTTGAATGATTTAAAGGATATAAAGTTAGAACAGGCTCAGCTGGGGAACTAAGATAGTATCAATGGAAAAGTGAACTAAAAGCCCAGAATCCTTGATGCTGCTCTGCCTTCTGACACAGACATGGTCAGGTTTTCTGCACCTTGAATTCAGTTCACTGCTGCCCTGAGCAAAGGTCTAAAACTTACTTATTTCTGACAGGGACTGCACTTCATCTCAAAGAGGAGTTTCTCCTTATTTGTATGCTCCCTTTCCCAACTCTGCTGCCTCAGAAGTCTTATTCATTCTTTGGCCTGCAAATTGGCTTTCCACATACTCTACAACCCTCCTCATCTTGCGTGGTGCATTGATCTATTCTTGCTGAGACTGAAGGACATAGGTGCCTGGAGGACTAGCATTAACGTTGTTTTGCATAGCAACCAATTACAAGGGTGTACTCAGAGAAAGTATGATCAGCAATTCCTTGCCAATATCTCCCAACAGAAGCAATATTAAAGCCTGGATCATTACAATAGTCTCACACACACACACACAAAAAAAAAAAAAAAAAAAAAAAAGGAGTCCCGTACTTGAAGTTGCCAAGGATCTTTTTTAAATATCTAAGCACCATTATTGACATAGAAGCTCCAAGCAAAGCCTTGAGAGGTTGAAGACTCAAACACCCAGGGTACAATGTGAAGATCAAGCCATTTCATGAACATCAAGCCTTTTCACAATCACTTATTATCATTACACACAGTATAAACTTTCTCTTCCACACACTTCCCTGCCTCACAAACCCACCTCCAGCCCCTTGCCCACCCCTGTTCACAGGGAGGTACTCTTCCACAGACGACACATTCAGACATGCAAGCTATCTGGAATCCTAAGTATGCAAACCCCCGACAACCTCAGCAGAGACTGACGTAGTCCATTGCCTTGTAGAACGCTCACTGCATTTGCTCCCCACCCACCCAGTTCACATTGTCACCACAACAGTTGCATAGTAAGAGCAGTTATCTCACAGCTACAGCAGTAGAGATATATCTGCTATCTGACTTTGACTGTTTTCCTTCTTATAGGGAAGAGATAATGCAAGGAAACCTGAGGATGGTGAAGAGGAGAGGTAACGTTTTTACTAGTCTGTCTTGCCATTTTGCACTGGAGGAGGTGCAATAACATACTGGTGATTAGAACCATAAACCTGTTTATCTGGTGCTCTTTTCCTCTTCCTTCTCCTCCCCAAGATTTTCGTTTAAACACAGCAATAGATTTTATCCCCAGATGTCATCTACTTTTTCCTAGCTATTTTTGTTTGTCTGTGTTTTGTTTCCCTAGAAAAGGAAATAAAGCTGAATATTTTCAGCTAAACTACATTTGTTGTTCAGTGTTTTGCAAGGTTTTTAGCAGTAGGCTAAATGTTTGTTAGAAAACATATTTTGACAAAGGAGAAAAGTAATTTCCAGCTAGTTGTAGCTGTAAGAAAGGTGAGAGCTCTGCATGGCTCACTGAGTCTGTCACTATATCAGAGATTTAAAAGGTGCCAATTTAAGATCTAATCCAAATGCCTTTGCATGAGTGGTCCCCATTAAAGGGGGAACAAATTTACTCTTTCCCCTCATAGATTTATACTGGTTGTCAATATAAGCAAATGAGAACGAAAG
The DNA here is from genome assembly GCA_013400195.1 of Aramus guarauna. Lineage (NCBI taxonomy): Eukaryota > Metazoa > Chordata > Aves > Gruiformes > Aramidae > Aramus > Aramus guarauna. The sequence goes on along the minus strand of VXBL01007285.1, from coordinate 199,575 downwards.
AAACTTGGAACCAAAGCCTGTTCTAAATTGCATCACTTCAAAGAAACTCTCTGGGAGTCAAAGGATGGGCTTTTAATTAACATTGGCAACACAAAGAATCGAGTCACGCAGATAAGGTTTTTTTGTTAACAAAGGTGGTATCATTTTATACACTCTAATATCTCTGAATGATACAATACATTTCAGAGACAAAAGTTAAGATGTCTCTTTCATAATGCACTCATAGTAACTGCTAGGTACAGATTCACCCTTCATTATTTGCTGAGGTTTAATCAAACCACTTCTCTAAGAAACTCTACCTGAACATCACATTTTGTAATTATCCCTGCATCTCGGTCATGTCTGTGGGTAAGCGTCAAGGCAATGACTGATCGATTCTCAATATTCCATCACTTATGATATTTCTAAAGTAAACAACTCCTCCTCCATTGGGAAATAACATCTAGGCTAAATCAAATTGTGAAGTACTAAAAGAAAGCTAGCCTCCTCCATATTAATCTTAAACCATTTATGATAGATCAAGGCATTGAGTTTCCAGATCTAATGAGACCTGCGTGCTCTGAAGCAACTCTTTAATTGATAAGTGAGGAGATGAACGACCTGGTTTGTATCATGGAGAAAAAATTATGTACAACAACTTGTTTCCAACCCAGTTAGCGTGTGGAGGAATTCTTGACTCACACTTTGAGCGTCAAGAGGTGCATTGCCTGAATGGGTTTCACCACTCCTTGGGTGAAAAAATCCGCTGCATATTGTATATTTGGAAAAATACAAGCTAAATCATCAGGTTTTCTGGTTCTCTCATATGCTGAAGCTTCTTAAATCCACTGTAAAGCCTCCTTAATATGGACATAAATTATAGTTAGACTGTGACACCCTAAAAAATGCACAGGCAACTGGTCTATGTGAAAATGAGACCTGCTGAGTGACTATCTCTTGTTGAAAATCTGGCTATTGGTGACAAGACAAGATAGGAACAGGATGGAAATTGTCTCTGAATCTTAGAAAATGTACCGGTGTGGGCAAAGCAAGACACTGACGATATTTTACTTAGATGTAATGTAAACCTAGCTTCCACATAATACAATCCTGATCTAAAGGCTGTCATGTTAGAGGGCATATTGTATCCATATCTCTAGTCAAGTTTGTTCCTTACTGATAAATAACAATATTGAGATAAGACTAGTGAATCCCAGAGGAGTAAGCACAGAGTTATGCTTTAAATAGACCAACAAATCCACTAGAGAATAAGATCCCACTGCCCATCTACTCAGTTCATGAGAACAAAAGTGGATTAAGCTCAGGGTCAATCACTCTGTAGTCCTTGTACTTATTCCAGCCAACATACACCTCAGTCCTGCAAACCAGCGCACCCCTCAGTTTAGCACCATCCATTCCAATGGACTGAAAAGAGACCTCTCCCAACCTCACTACCCATTAACTACTCTGAGCATTTCCAGATTTCCTCTTATTTCCTATTTCCTCATTGCTCTCAATCCTGCATCACAAAATGGCAAAGCTCCTTTTGAGTTAACCTCAGAAAATGGATCTTAGCTCACGATGGGGTTTTCAACAGCTCTTGGCAGTGGTCTAAATTCAATTTCTTTAAGCAACAGCAAAAATTTTCACCAACAGCACCAAGAGAAAAATTAGGTGCTTCAGATAACCCCACTTCAACTCTGTAACAGCATTTTTCTCTGCACTGCACTTTGCAGTCCTTTTTGCACTACAGATGCCATGTATATTACAAATCATAGGCAGACAGGAATCCTACAGCATTTCTTTGAACCCTTTTTCTCCCTCCGCCAAAATACAAAGACAGCTGAAGAGCACAAAGATGTTTATTCTCCCAGAAAGAGCAGCAGTGCTTTTTTTGACTAACACTGACTTGACACATGAACTCTGATTAACTCCTGTCATGTTAAGTCATGTTGTTTCCAAACTGCCCCCATTTCCCTCCTTCAGCCCCTCCACCAAACAACAACAAAAAAGCCCCCACATATTCAATGGAAAAAAGTATGATCAGAAAAGGAAAAAATAAGAGGAGTTTCGTTCTCACTTTCTGAGGGGCACGTGTTTCTTCAGAGGCAGAGATGACAAGGCTTTCATAATGTTTGCTGACCTGAAAAAAAATTGTATTTCCAGAAGTGTGAAGGAAATCTGTGCTATTAATTCATTTGCGTGTTATTCCCCATAATCCTAGGAACATAACCCTTTCTATCTCCCCGGTCAGATGACATTCCACATCACAGCTAGGCTGAGGCCACTGTCATGCCCCGTTAAGCATTAGTGGACTTTTCTCAGCCAATTCAAGTATTTAAAAACTCCCTAGAAAACACATTAATCAAACAGATCCGCAGTTGTGTAAATTCAAAGTTTTTAAATGTACCATATTTAATAAGAAATGGACTGTCAAGCATCTTCAACATGCCAAATTGGCATGGCTCATTGAATCTCCGAGCTTATGAGTAACACGTAGAAGCACAGCACTTTGATAGGCCTACTTTTTCCTTATTTTTGTCTCCTTAAAAAAAAATTCAAAGCTAAATTCTAAATATAGAATCAACAGACAAAATTTAGTACAGAATGTAACCTGAGCAGGGTCATAAAGCCCATGTCAGATCAGAATACAACTGATTCTCCTGTGTGAGAAAACTAATATATATATTCGCATGCCTCATAAAATTTATGGCTCCCATTTTAAAACAAAGGTGACAAATAGTTGTGCAATTTAGAAAATGGACCACTTTTCATGATCTAGCAAAGACACACGCAGCGTGCTGTGTTCCAATTACAAACTAAATGGCACGCATTCACTGGCAAATGGGAAACGGAAAATGATTTGCTTTGAACGCCTTGCATCATGAGAGAGAATTTCAAGTGGCACAGTACAGAAAACATCTTCAGCATGCATTTAATCCACACAGATCAATGCTTGAGGCTTCACACATGAATTAGTGACCAGCAGAAGATCAAATACCCCTGTCCTATGCAACGGTAATAGCATTACCCAGCCCCACAATAAATCATTCATTCATTCATAAGCCTCTAGTTGCTCTGCGTTCTCTGCTGCTGGAAGCTCCCAGGAAGATCTGCCACTTCTGAACTCATGTGTGTGTAATACGCAGGGCATGGGCTCACCTCTAATGTGACCGGCTGTGGCTAAATTAAAAGTCACATTGGAAACATGGGTAAAAGACTCCAAGTTCAACACTGGAGAGAACCGCAGTGTTTTTCCTGCGTGTGCCTCTCTGTCGTCTTTTATCCTCCTGTGGCATTGGAACAGCCCTAGATAAGAGGCAGCAGAGAGAGTCAGACTCTGATCCCCACAGTACGGGGAGGGTAAAAGAGAACAACTTTAAGCCAATAGCACCAGAAAGACAACAGGGTCAGCATCTGTGCCTGGGAGGTCAAGAGCTACTAGAACACTGTTTCCTGATTCATTTCTGGCTTACATTGCCCTAACTCCATGAGCTGCAGGAAAATTGTGCCCAAAAAACAGCTCCACTAAAATTTACGCCAGGACCTGAATCTATCAAAGCACATATAATGTGTGTGGAAGTAAGAAGAACATACATAATTACAGAAAAGGCAAACAAGGAAAAATAAGGGCTTAACTAGGTGAATAATCAAGAGAAAGCAGCACTCAAGTTGCCTTCATACTCTCCTACTTCTGTGCAAATGAAACAAACCTGAATGTTTGCCTGAATGTGTGGGGGCAAATGCCATTCATCACATTTACCCCTCACCCAGCATTAGCTTCACAGCTCATCTTCCTGCAGTGTGGTTAACAAAGTTCGTGAAACAAACAGAATATTTATCCTGCAGCTTGTGTTTCAAACACAAAAAGGTGTATCCCACCAGCAAGGAAACTGGTTTAGCAAATCCAAACCCCTGCAAACAGGAAAAATATGCAGAGGCTTCTAGGAGAAAAAGAAAAACAGTACAGCTTTAAAAATCCCTGCAGAGTCAGAATGGCCCTAAGACAAAAGGAAGGTGCTGGAACAACTCCGCTGTCCTTTCTTGTCTTCATTTGAACAGAGTACAGGAAGGGCCTGAGGCAGAGCTACCAGCCAGGAGTACATGCTGGCCAGCACGAACTGAGGAGAGATCATGCAGAGGTGGACAGCTTCTGCAGAGATGTGGGGACCTCACCACAACAGCAGTTCAATACAGCCCTTAGGTGAGAGGGAGAGAGATTGCTCACTGGACTGATGAATATGAGCACAGACAGAAGATAATTTGGGGGTGCTATCTGGTTCCACATCTCCTTTCATTGACATCACTCCAGTATGGAGTGTGCCAAATGACATCAAGACACCAGGACTTCTACTCACCATTTTGCCCCTAAATAAAGGCCAGTATCAGCTACATCATAAGGAAATGCATTCCATTTCACACCAAAGCTCCAAAGTAAGTTGTGCATTGCTCTTTAAGTGGAAGAATGGAGTGTCACAGAGGTGAAAATCATTATGCCAAAAGTTGAAAAATTCAGCTTTGTATTATTACATACAATAAGGGTGATGGTACATATTCCTTCAAAGCCCAGTTTCTCCCATGTTCTGAAAGCAAAGTCCCTGCTTTCACAAAAATGGCAAATCTCAGAAAAAAACCCCAAAGATATCAAGGGGGTAACATCAGTGCAAATCCCTGAAAGTCTCAGTCTTTTCCCGAGGCTGTGTTTTTCATCCATTTTGCCTTACAGCACAGTACAAATTGCAGAGCTAAAGAAACTCCTGATTCCAAACATAAAAGCCCAGAGTAACAAGGCTGTGGTCTGAAGGATCACTGCTTTGCCTTTCTCATACTCGGACAATCCTTGCTCTGTTCTGTGCAGAGAAGGAAACTGTCCACCCTGCTCAGACCACATCCTCCCGGATAGATGAGCACCCCACATGTCAAAGTGGCTTCCCCCAACACACTCCCTGAATTTTTAGTTATTTAAAAAGAACAACAGCAAACAAAAGCTCAATTGTGAGTGCATCCTGAACTCCCAATCCTCTAGAAAAGACCTTCCTTCATTCACTGCTGTAGCTTTTTTTTATTGCTGCCAGCTACACCGCAGTGCTCCAGGGTAAGTCACAAAATTCTCCATTCTTTTGAGACAGGAATAGTTCAGTTTAGAGAAAGAGCCATTGTCTATGCGACTAGATACATGTACCTGATGTCAGCATTGGCTTTGGGAAATAGGAAACCAAGTTAAGAGAGAAGAAGAGGGAGAGCTCCCTTGTAATAAAAGCACACCCAAATCCACAGGATTTGGTTTAGTAGCTCTGGAAAGAACTCATTAGCAGAGGTACTGCAACAGCACTTAAAGACTGCAACCACACCTGGGACTCAGTCATATTGGACGCGGTACAGAGATTGCCACTGCCAAAAACTGTTTTTGTGCTAAGCGCACAATACAAAGGGTAGGAAGAGAAATGAATAATTTGCAGGCACCAAACCAGGACTGGCTTAACAAAGCTGGAGAGCAAATACAGCTTTATATTGCATGCACAGCAGGAGCAGCAGGTATCAGACGCAGTGCACTACTTCAGGGCCTAGGCCTATGCATCCACACTTAAAGAGCTTCCTATTAGAATGGCACACGAAGCAGCACATCAGGGTGGGAAAAAGCATTGCACATGACAGTCTTCATCTTACCCTGCTTTCCACTAGCCCATGTATCTGATAGTAGACCACACGGAACAAAACTCTTTCGTCAGACCAGAATAGGAATTCCCAGCCATCCAAACACAAACCCCCACTCTTTAATGCTAAGCTCTTGTGGACTGGTTTCTGAGCCAACTCCAATACTGTCTGGAAGGTTTGCGGTGAGAGAATCATACTTCTCAGGTTGACCTCTTTGATTGCGACCCATGGAGCACAATCAGAGCAATCAGGCAAGCTAAGGAGCCTACACTGTAAAGGCAGGGGATGTGAGGAGCTTCGCACCTCCACATCAGGTCTACAACTGCAGCCCATGGTACCACCAGTGCCCATGGTAGCAGAGGAGGCAGATTCTAGCAGCAACTAGGGTGGGGATGCTGGGCAAAGTGGTCTTCCACCATAGCAACTGTTTCTATAACAGCATTTGCAGAAACTGTATATGATAGGAGGATGTTATACCTCCCTAGTAAGGAGGTAAAGAGAATATAACAGGAAGCAAATAAGCCTACTCACAGTTCAAAGGCGGAGAATTACAGCCTATAGATCTGATACAAAATGGCAGCTCCAAGCCTCCAGGTGCCATTGCTTCGCAGATGTTAGCAGTCGTCTGCTATAAGCGTGCACTGCCGTGGCTTGCCATCAGGGCATCAACAAAGGCTGGAGAGGTGGTGGATCTATAAAGAAAGTGGAGATGCTAGGACCAGGACTTCAGTCATTTCCCTCCCTTTCCTGAGGTCAAGGACCAGCATTATAGTAGTCTACTGGGAAGTCTGAAAAAAAGAAATGAAAAATTAATATATGTAATTAATAACAATTTGAATTAATTTTACTATAAGATTTATTGATAACTGCCTGCCAGGCAGAACTGCAATAGTGACAGAAGGCAGGAGACTCTACAAGGACCATTTTCCTTGCGCAGTCTCAGAGAGTGCTCAGATTTCAGGCTCTACTACGGCTTTCTATCTTCCAGAGCAGGCTCTTCTGCTCAGGGCTGCTTCTCGGGGCTCCCTGCACTTCGGGTTTCTTGGTAACTCATAGTGTGTGCTACTTGGAGAAGCTAGATTGCCCTATTTTCTCCTTTTTAAGTGAAATTTTGGTAAAAAATAGAGCTGGTTTGGGAAAAATGTATTTTCAAAATTTAAAATAAAATGCATATTTTCACTTCAAATTAGTAACAATTGGCAGTTTGTTTTTCCCATAAAGAAGACCTAAAACTAATCTGTGCATGTTTAAAAAAGGCAATAATTTTACTACAATTTTTTTGATCGTTTCCATTTTTTTCCACTTCTTGCAGTCTCTTCCTATTTATGCAAAGAATAGGGAAAGCATGGAAGTTGCTGACTCCTCCCCCCTCTCTCAGAAGGTTTAAAAGAATATTTTTTGGAATTTTATTTATGTTTTTTAGAAGCAACTAAAAATTTCACAAGCAAATTTGAAGAAAACAACTATTCAGCAAAAAGTATTCCATCAGAAAATTTTGACTAGCAGCCAGTGAAATCTGACAGCCAGGATGCTGTGTGACATGAACTTATCCTAAGTTAACTCAAAAGCACCTCAGTTCCACCCTGGACATGTCTTTTTTGCTGTGCTCTATGTAGCTTGAAGCTCAAGAAGTTTGGTGTTGAGGCAATTTGACAACACATATGCATATCTTAAAAGGTTTTTTGAATCTGCAAGGCGTAGCAGGGGCTATATATTATTACACCGCAATGTCAGTCTTCCTCACCAATTGTCAGGATAACTTTTTTGCTCTTTTTTTTTTTTGCATTTTGAGAAATGACTCATTGCCTTATTACTGGCTTCCTTGCAATAAAGGCGTTATCTTTAGGAACAAGTGATACACAGTGAGGTGCTGGCAGACAACTGTATATTTAATTTAACTGCTTGAGTCCTAAGATGGATTTTCACATCTGAGTGGAGCAACATTTATGACTAAGATACTTTGTGACTGGAGATAACATGCAAAATATGGCCAAATCTCCTGGGTAATTTCCAGCAATCTGAGTGGCTATGTGCAGAGGTCATCTGCTTTCCAGATCTTGCATTTACATATTTCACATTCTGCACTGTCTCACGTTAGGCCTGGGTTTTTTTCCATGCAGATGTCAGGCATCTTCATCTTCCTTCTCAGTCTCTCAGTCTTCACTTTTACCTCACACCTCCAATAGCCTTCTCTATTTTTAACCTTATGCTGCCTTCCCTTCTTCAAACAGCCAAGACATGCACGCATCCCTTGTCTCCTAAGGACTAGGGCTTGTATCCTAGGAAACATGCAAGCACTTAACCTCCACTTAAATTCATGGGAGTGTGACACCTGCTTAGGTTGAGGACTAAGGCCCTCAGTCCACCTTTGAAGCCTTCATTGCTAAGCACACATCGTACGCCCAGAGTTTGTATGCCTTTTGTCTCTGAATAGGCCTGTTTAGACCAGACTGTAAACTCTTGTAGCCATGGAGCCTGCTGAGCGCATTGGCAATCATCGTGTACGCGCTTACAGTGCCCCACAGTAACATAATGTGTCAAGGTTTACACGGATGGCAGGGTGTAGTCAGTACATTGTAGTCTAGCGGTGACTGTTCTGTAGGCAAAGCCATTTCTATTCTGGATGTTTCTATTCTTTCTATTAATTTCTACCACTAGTGTTTGTTGGATGCTTCCATCTCCCTCGTGTGAGTTTTGCTATAAGCTTAGTGGTCATAGTGATGAAAAAAAGCCCTACTCAAGTTTTGCCAGCACAGGGGACAGACACAGAAGAATGACAAATTTGCTGCCACCTATGGCTTCACTGAAAGACTCTGGTGGGCAACATACACTAAGCAAACAACCATGACCCAGAGATGACAGTAAATGTCAGTTTTCATCAGTAAACCTCAAAGCACGTTTCAAAGAATAACACTTTTCAGCATTATTTGCCCATCAGGCTAGTGGGAAACCTGGGCAAAAAATCAGAAATAGCTCAGATCTTCCCAGTCTCCATCCAGTGATCAAGCTGCTAGGCTGCAACCTTTCACATATACAGGAAGACAGTGAAGGTAGATTTGATGCACTGTGAAATTCAGCACAGCATATTAGTGCAGACAAGTCCAAGGATCCCTCCTGGCCTTTTCTTTTAGTTTACCCTTAATATGGTGGTGTTCATCGGGAAGTACCAGGATTGCAAAGGCTGCAAACAGAGATATGCCAGAGGGTGTAAACTAGAGCAAAATGGGACAGAAATGAGTGAGGGAAAACTGCTGTCTTGGAGGCTCTCCCAGAAAGAGCAGCAGAGCCATGTAATTTGAAGGATTAGAGAATAGATGCAATGAAACATTTCCTGAATGGCAATCATGTAGTGGAGAGGCTGAGATAACTCCTATCAGCAGGGGCATAGTGGAGAGATGGGTTGCCCCAAGAATAGCTGCGCTAATTATGGAGTGCAGAAACATATGGTAGGACTCCACCAAAACCAGAGCTCTTCCTTGGTACGAGCAATCATTTCTTGTCCCACTAATGGGACTACTGGTCGTCAATGTTGTTGTCCTGGACCATCCTTCATTTTGAGGAACCTCATCCTCCCTAGATAGACTTGAACTTCAGCCCTGGGGCAGCACAAAAAACCACACTGAGTTTCCTCCTGAAAGAATGGCACCCTGAGTGGTGCAAGAGGGTAGCTGAAAGAAGCTTTCTTCTCTGCTGCACATTCTTTCTTCCACTGATGCCAAGCCAACAGTATGGCTTTCACCTACATGAGTTGCTAGTGAAATGTGAAGCCCCAGGCTTCCTGGTCAGTGCCAATTTCCCATCCAGCATTTATCACGAGTGCAGTGATCGAGGTATCCGGATGGGAACTCTTCCACAGGCAAATCACTCTTAGTGAGTGACAAACACATAGATAAATTAGGAGGATGAATAGTCTACAGATTAAAGCAGCCAAATTAGTGGCATTGCAGCTCCCAACTTTTTTTTGCAGGTGTCTACAACTGATTCTGTTGAGTTAAGCTGATGAACATTTACAAAATTACAGCTATTTAATTTCTGAATCTACGTGCCAGGGGGAGCCAAAGGAGGCAAGAGTCTGATGTGGTGGCTATGCAAGCCAGTTATCATATGTAAATTTATTGTACATCAGTTACTCCATTGCTGCTGCCTGTCTACATGTTTTTACCTTGTGGTAAGTATGAGGTAGTTTATTCCGCAGTGAAAGTGGAGTTGATGTTCTATAAATCCACATCTCATCTAACCTCAGGTGACTTGCTTACACTGAGGAAAGGGGAAGGGGAAAGAGGGAGGGAATTACCAGCACTGCAGCCAATCATTTCTAGTCTTTCTCATTTTAAATCAAAATCAAATAATATCTTGTGCTAGCTCAGGGTCCACAGAAGCATCTTTATCAGCCAGGGCAGTACTCAGTGGGACTATGTACATTGTCATAATTTGCAACCCAAGGACAGCATTTCCACAGCTACGACAAATTTTGAAGTGAAACTGTCCTACCAGAAAAATGAAATTATATACACTGCGGCCACAACTTCCCATCTTAGGCTGCCAGAATTCCCTATATCGATCTACATAATATAATATTTCATCTCTGTCCTCCCATGCTTGCTTGAGCAATGAGACAATTGTCATTGCACGTGGACTGTAAGGCACTGTACAGATATCAAGCAGTAAGTTACCCTTACAATCTAAAACCAAAGACAACAAATGAACACAGACAGGTTATAGGGGAAATAGCCTAAACATGACAGTAGTGGGGAATAACTGATTACACGCCTGTTTCACATCAGCTTTCTTCACAAATATGCCTTTGTTTAAATAATCTGGTTGATCAGCAATAAAGGTTGCAAACGGAAATAATGCTGTGTGTCTGCCTACCTTTTCAATTCATAGGAAATTCTAGTCTGCTACAGCTTTTCCCTATGGGGATGATTTTTTACTCTATATCTGTACTCTTTTGCTGTGGAATGCCCCAGTCTGAGACCTCTTAATTTGGCAAATATGACTTCATCATCCAACATGATCAACTCAAAAAGACTTTCCTTACAAAAGAAGCATGGGCCTAGTATTCGTTTGCAGGTTTGGACCAGCCCTGGAACACGGACAGAGTGAATACATCCATCTCTGTTATACCCATGAGTGTAAATCAGCACAACTTCCTTGACTTCAGCAAACCTCTCCCAGTTTATGCCAGCTGAGGATCCAGGACACAGTCTGCTACCATGGCATCAGGAGCAACCAAACAGAGTTCTTGCATGCAGAAAAGAATGAACTGGTGTTCCTCCTTGGCTGGTTAGATTAATGCATGGATTGATGGGACATGAGGATGAGGACTCTCACATTTCACTCTCAGAGAAAAACACAACAGGAGAAACTTCCCAAAATAGCCAGGCTGGCAGTGGGAGCTCACCAGAAATCAAGGTTTTAAGGCAATTCTGCTGCACTGCTGCTGGGACGCCTGCAGGGAAACTCAGTATGTTTTGCTGTATGCTCACCCTGTTGGACAGCTCACGTCTCTCCTCAAATATTTATCTCCATCTCTACCTCTTTTAGCACACAGAAGGCTTCTCTGGTTGTACTGAATTTGGCACTTTGTATGAAATGGTCTCCCCTGTCACTGGTTCACACGAGTACGAGGCTTTATCCTTCTTCCATAAGTAGTCTATTTTACTTTGGTGCAAAATTTTCCAGGCTCACATAAGCTTCTCTGGGTCAGTACATATTTCTCTTCCAAACAACCATCTTCATCTTATTTAGAGAAATAAAGAGAAAGTTACCAGGGCCAGAGACCTCAGGAACTTGACTCCATAGCAGATTTGGTAATTACTTTTTAAACAGAAGGTGAAAGGATTACCTGGACTGTGTAACCCCAAAAAGGAGAGAAAGGCTCATACGGAAGGGTTCTGGATACAGCTGGATGAACAGGTAATTCAGGAAGGACAGAAGAAGCAATGGTGAGTCTCAGGATCAGATAGGACAGAAACACAAAACAAGAATTGTCCAAAATTAAACTGGATTAAATTTGGCAAAAGAAACAGAAACAAAAGACAGAAACAAAAAGGTTTTTTCATGTTTGAAAACAAAGCAAGAAAGGAAGAAATGGGTCCACAACAAATGCGAGATAAAGAATTACAGTGATTGAGAATGGACCTCAAAATAGAGTAAGTAGTCCACCTCAGTTTTCTTAAAGATGATAATAATGAAAATAGGGTCAAAACAATGTTTGGAAATACACAATAACTGTGTTTGATAAGGTAATTGCTTCTCCTGCAAAGGAAATGGAATAAATCTCATCTACCTGGACTCCAAGTAAAGCAGCTGCTACGGTGCTAAATTAGTTGTTGTTAGTCAAGATGGAAAAAAAGGGGATTAGGTCAGGAATTGCAAGACAGGGGAAACAGCAATGGGTAGTACTGAACAGGAGAATATGTAGATGTATGGAATTTACTAATAGATTCGTGTAAGGACCAGTCTTGCTCTGTGTTTCTACGTATGGAATTACACATAAAAAGTGATGGAAATTGGCCAGTTGCAGGAATGGAGAAATCATCATGAGTACACTGGAGGTTCACAGTCAAAGCAAGCAGTTAAAGACTAATAAGAATTGTAGCTTTAAGCCAGGAACTGATCAAAACAAAAGACAAAGCATGTTGTATTAGCTGCTCAGCAGATGACACCACAAATATGCAGGAATGGGAAGAAAAAAAAAAAAAGAATAATTGTAACACATGAGGTGCCTTCTTTCCAGTAAGAGATAAAGCTGTTAGATCATTACAAGAACTCTCCCCTGGGATAAAGCAGACAGTTCCTGTCACCTATAGTCACAAACATCTACTAAGATCAGAAGTGGCAGGAAATAGGGCTAACAGTATGATCAGGAAGAGAAAAATTTATCCCACAAGAGGAACCTAGTTTAGAAAAACAAAAGGGAAAAGGGATATGATTGTTTTCCATAAACATCTTAAGTGATTAACACTAACGAAAGAACTAACATGCACTGACATTTAAGCTGGGGAATAAAGAGAGGTTTCTAACTGCAAGTGTTGGACTATGGAACAACTTTTTGGTAGCAGTGATCCCTAGCTTATTTTAAAGTGTTTAATCAGTTAGTGAAACAGTTAATGCCTTTGACAGCACACACCTGGACTTCTTGACACAGGAGATTCATTCCACACCTTTGCTTTCATGTTTCTGGATTCCCAAACACTAACTGAATCCATGTTTCCACCTGCTGGCTTAAAACATTTGTTCAATAACAATATTCTTCAAACATTTATCATTGTCATCTGTTCATTAAGCACTGAATATGGGATTACAGCTCTACCAAAGAAAGGACGTATTTAGGCACTTCCCATCTAAACAGAATGCTCTTTCATCCTTTTATGTAAGTTTCCTTCTCCCAAAAGGAATCACAAAACACTTAAATGCCACACACTGCTTTACTGTAAAAAAAGATTTACCAATTATAGTATGCAGCTCCTCTAGGGCAAAACGTGTCAGCTGTTTTAACAGCACACAATAGACATGCATAACAGACAAGAGCATATCCTACTGAACGTGCAAAGGAGATTTTCTGGTAGACAGGCTGGGACTACACTAAACTTGGACTCTGGCCAGGATTTCGTGTCTAACACCAACAAATGGTCACATAATGTCTCTGAAGCATCAGGGAACTTTGTTCTAGGCTACATCCAAATGAGGCTCTCCAGTGTCCCAGACAGCAGGATGGCACATAAATGGTCTTTAAAAAAAATCTGATGGGAAGGATAAATCAGATAAATCAGATAAACCAAGGCTCACTGTGTCTAAGTGACTTCCCCACAGTAGCAAAGGAAGTCTGTGATGGATTGAACCCCAGTTTATACCCTAGTTGTCCCTCCTTTAGCTGTTCACAAAGCTGCCTATGGCTGTGAAGAATAAATATGAGGTTTATCCAGGAGAGTGAAAACCTTCCATACTTATAAAGTGCCCCTACACAAAAACCCAGACTAACTGCTTGAATTTCAACATCATCTATTTCACTATCTCCAGAATGTGAAGCACTCAAGTAGCCTGTCCTTTCAAAACAAGCTGCCTCCATGCATTAGTTTCCATGTGAGCCTTGAGATTCATTAGTCTATGTACCATCTAAACACAATAGATTTACTTTTAGTCCAAACTATGCCACTGCAAGTAGTGAATGTATTTAGTTCTCCAGAACAGCTAAAATAAAATTTTGCATTTTCATGGTTTTACCCATCAAAAGAGCTCCAAATGCTTCACAAAAACTGATGCACTGGGGGGGTGGGGGGGGTGGGGGTGTCCATCAATCAGATCTGCTCCATGACAACAATGTATAAAGACTGTGACTGAAATCGCCCCATGGTGTCTTGGGGGAACACTATTTTCAACCTTGTTTTAGAGCCAGGGTAAGAGAGATCCAAGAAATTTACTGTAGAACAGGGAGTTGAACTTAGATTACTCAAATCATATGTAAAAACCTCTTAACTACTGGACCAGCTTTCCCTTCACTGTAAAATAAAAGAATAGGATAGATTGCAACATGCTCAGGTGACAGTGTTATGCTTCTCTAAACTGCTTATTTCTTTAACAAAAAGGTTCAGATTATTGGAAACATTGATGTTACCCGATGTCCTCTCATAGCCCACCTCCTCCTTTCCCCTCTACTCAACTTCCAAATTCCACTGCATTTGAAAATGTCATCGTTCACTTGGTGACACATCCCAGCCATGTGGGGTGGCAGCTGAGTCATCTCCCTGCTGTGAACGAGGTGTGATGGTGACAAGCACCTTACAACTGCACAATCCTTTTTTGGGCACATTGTGTTGGAGGCTCCTCGCCTCGTTCTATACAAAGGGATGGGTGGGAGGAACAAATCAGGGTGGAAGAACTCCACACGCGTAAAGGAGAATGGAGGCATTGGAGGTGGCCCTAGCAATCAAATTACATCTTCAAGCACAGTCGAAAACTAAAGGGCACCTAGAGAACCAGGCACAAAGATTAAAAAACCAGAAATGATTCAGAGACTCATTTGGGCTGACATTCTGCTGATGTCTACTGTAGGCACTGAATTAAGGCACTCTACATCTCTTGAAGCATCTCCACAGACTCTGTGGAGATACTGGTATGTAGCATGACATCTTTGGCATTGATTGATGTCAGCTTAAAACGTTCCCCTCTCCCCCACCAATTCTACCTCTTCCATTTCTTGAGGAGGTTCACTTTCTTCTGATGTATACCAGTAAGGCTGTTCATGGGGCTCTCCTGGAAACTGGACAAGTAGATTATCATAATTAAAAATGTCCCTTTTGTGAGGGAAAAAGGGCCAGAAATCCCACCAGCAAGCTTCACTGTTCAAGACAACAGACCGGTACATCAGATCCAGTTTCACAGATTGCCTACAATTCACAGATAAGTTTCTGTTTGACTATGCCCTCATACCCATATCAGAGAATGTTTTACCAAGTAGATGATCATACAGCATCCAGGACAATTACTACTGCCTAAAGAACAATGGAGAAGCATTGAAGATTCAGACTGTTCAGTCTAAGCTGAACTTTGATGGGTAGGTGGGAAAAAAGATCTTCCAGACAGCTACCCAAGTACCCTACTGACATGTCGCATGATTTTGTCTTAAGTCCTTGAAGCCCTAAGCCCCATGTGCTGTTGTGTATGAGGGAAACTGAACCTGTGGTGCAAGCCTTGGTGCTGAATATCTGTCATCAGAACTCATCTCCTGCATTGCTGCCCTGCATGATGTTCCAGTTCACCTGGAATAGGGAAATCTTGCCCTGCCTCTCTACTTATTAGCTCCTTCTTCTTAAGAGTCTGTCAATTACTTCATCAGTCATTTGGCAGAAAGGCTCAGTGAGGCAGCATTAAATCTACAGTCCAGTAAACCTGGACCTGCAAGAGCGGTTTCAAGACATGTAGACAAAAGCAGATTTGATTTCATCTCCTCAGGAATAAGCATTTCTACCGAAGTATGTAAGCATTTAGATCCTCATAATATTATTATACTCTGCCACCTTCATTGTTCAGGTGTGCTCAGCATTCGCATTGCACCCACACACCATGGGGAAAAAAAATCATAAATACAGTGTCCCTTGCCTATACTTTCCAGAAGGCTCTTTTAATAAAGGGCTTCCATTGCTAGTACATCTCCATTTGCTGCAGGCCAAACATAGAGGCTGGTGAATCTTGCCTTGAGAAGCAGAATTACAGCAGTCTGTGCTTTAAGACCAAACACACGGGGCAGTCCATGTAGCTATGCACTGCAGCAAACTCACTTGATGAAGAGCCATGTCATAACTAGATTTAATGTGCACCCACATAGCACCTGTACCTTTGCTGTAAACGTGTTCTGTTTGTGCTACACAGGGAGAAGATAATAACAGCGCACGCTGACATGATTTCATGCATCTCTGAAAACTCTTTGTCAGCTGCCCAAAAATTTGTCACTGGGTTCAAGCACCTTCCTCTATCCCACAGTTGCACCTCTCAATTGCTTATGGTCTTCTTTATTAGTAGGAAAATGTGGAGCCACCTGTTCTACCAAAAACCAGAAAACTAACATGTCTAGATCCTTCACTCTCAAGGATAGATTTGCTTATGAAGGTTGGCCTCAGCAGGATGGTGGATCAGCTATGTACATCTACTTTGCTCTATAATGCCCTGAAGTCTGGAAGTTGTGTTTCCTAGGTCTGAAATGATGGTTTTATGCAAAATATTGTCCAGACAGTGGGGTGGTACCTGGTTAGCCAGAGAAACAAACCTGGAACTTACCACTGAATGGTAACCTTGCACATTTATTTGTAACCCCTTTTTCTGAATTAGGAAGCATGTAAGAAGAATAATGATTCCAGATGACATATTGAAGTCCTGGAAATAATATTTCCTGTAAACTTCTGGAAAAACTTTCATTTCCTCTCCAGCCTGCACCATGAAAGAAGTATTTTCTCCCACCAACTGGTCCACCAAGTTACTGGATCTTTTATCAGCCCAAGTTACAACTATCTAAAAAGAAACAGGGTAACTACAAGCAATGCTAGAGCATCATGGACAACTGAGGACAGGAGGCTTTCTCTGTTCTGTTAGTGTTCACCACTTTAATTATAGGCCCACTTACTATGTCATGATGACCTGAAGACCCGTATCAGATGAAGCTAAACGTCAGTTATTCTCTTCTTCTATGCTCTACTTCAAGTCAGCTCAGAATCCATTTCAAATGCCTTTAAAGTAAACCCTGTACAGGAATCATTTATCATCACTTTCTTGCAACTTGAGTTGAGCAATTCTTAGTGTGGAGGCCATACTAAATATCTGCAATGGGCTTGACCTCTCAGGATACATCCCTTATGTAGTCTTTGTCCAGTTCATCCTCGGGGGGGGGGGAATATGAAAAAGTGTAAGAGCAGAAAGGCGAATTCAGTGCATTGAAGAGCATTCTCCCTGGAGTAATTGTCCTGACTGCACAAAAGCAGAGAGAACCTATTTCTGGGGCTTCTGTAAGAATCCCAGCTTAACTGCTGACCCTTTCATACAGCCTAGTTACAAAAAAGAACTGCTCCATCATTCACACATCACTTCCTCACCTTTGGCTGAAGTAACTGGAAAGGGATCAATGACAAAGATAAAACCTGAAAAAATGAGACACATATTCCCAGAAGGCCCCAGGAGTTACATTTTACTTGTATTTAAAAAGCCTTGAGAAATGTTAACTATAAGTCAATACAGACAGTGAAAGAAATACAGCTGGACTGCCCCTTGCTCCCAGGAGCAGGCAGACGAGACAAGGGCACAACGCTCACACTGTAAAAAGAAATCCACAGCAAAGTTAATGCCTCTCTCCAGCTTGCAGCAGGCCACAGTGTAATTGTGAACCCGGCATGCTGTGTGAGCCGCTGTAATCTGGCTAAAAGCAGTCACTTAATTCTGTATGCATCAGTGCATTTGGCACCACTGAAGACAGAGTGTGGCAGTAAGCATCAAAGGAAGAACCATTCCAGCAGCCAGCTTCTTTAAAACCGAAGTCAGAGTCCTGGAGAACTGCCCACGTGCAGGTCTCATGCAAGCAAGTCAGCAGACACAGCAGCAGGCCTGCAGACTACATGAGAGATTGCACAGCAGGAGACGGACACTGTGGATTCCCAGCCTTCCACCATCCCAGCCCAACCAGAGGACCCAACACAAGCCTATGAGCTTCACAGAGGGCCATTATTGACAGCAGCAGCAGTTTTGTTGCCCTGATGCAGCTGCATGGTTACAGGTGCCCAGATTCTGCCTCCTGGTCAAGGAACTGCAACTATAATTTTTCAAACCAAAAATAAAGAATAGACAGAATCCTGAAGAATGCCAAGGAGAATTGCATTGGCTGCAAGCAATGGGACTGCAATGCATCCTCACTAACCACCCTGTTTTGATACAGTCCTTGTACCACCCTCTTTAATGGGAGCATGGAGACTGTGGGACTGAACTTAGAAGACAGGAGTTTTATTTAAAAGGCATAGACTGTTGCTTACAGAGACCCCAGTTACAGGTCTGGTACTGTTCACCAAGGCCCCGTCCTACTCACTCCTCCCAGCTTGAAGCAACAGTGTCAGCACAATACAGATCTCCAGCAGTGCGCTGTAGCTCCTGAGAAAGCGAGGCTCTCCTACAGCCACGTGAGGATGAGTATAGCATTCCCCACACAGCTTGGGCGCTGACCTACATACGTAACAAGAGCTGTTTTTCCAGGAGCCCCACCGCTGTCCTAGAACACTAAGATAAGTGAGCTGCTCTAAAGTGACCTACCCGCTCGGACACAAATAGCAGACAACCGCATATTCACGCTCAACAGCTGTGCACAGTGCTGCCTCCATCCCAAAGTCTTCTGTCCCAGGCTGAAGCAGCGGAAGGTGAAAATACCCTGCCGTAATGCTTAGTGGAGCTCGCTGGCCACTTCCACACAGGATCCCTGCACGCGTTGGGAGAAGATAACATTAAGCCTCTAGCACCTTTATATGGACAATCATTACCGAAGAATCACCAGATTCTCAGCAGCACCTGCTAGAAGACCCAGATTCATTACATTTCAAGCCTCTACGTAATCCCCAGTCCTCAGGAATTAGTCTTCAGTGTTTACAGCCCTATAGGCACCTCTCTTAAAAGGCTGCTTAATTTTCTGCTCTTTTTGTCTCACGTACTTAATCAAACCTGGTAACTTTATTCTATAGTCCCTTCTGCATCCTCCCTCCCTCTTCAAGATAATTTTCAAATGATTTTTTTTTTTCCCAGCATCTGCTCTTTCCTGTTTCTGTATCACTGCTATAAATGGGATTTTTCTTCTCCACATCAAGAGAAGCAAAATAGGGCTTCCTAAGATAGTTTTCTGGCTGATTGCACAGTAGTGCAGCAGTCATAAGCAACAGATAAGTAGCTTTAGCGCATCATAATTTCGCTTCTTTGGGCTGTAGAACAACATCAGTTTGTTAATACACCCAGCTCCGTGCCGCTCCTTGCCCCGCAGAGCTCCATGGCAGCCTCGACGCTCAGCTGCAAACGCGGACACACACCTCGGCGGAACTCGGCGCAGCGGGCACCGAGGCACCAGCCGCTCCTGGGGCACCGCCCGGGGCCGCGGGAGCGGGGCCAGCCGCGGGCTCGCCCCCTCCATCCCTCCCGCCGGCTGCCGCGGCCGTTCCGGCAGCCGCTCGGCCGGGGGGGGTGGGGGGGGGAAGGCAGCGATGTGGCCCGGGTCACCGGCATCTGAAGCGGGCTGGAAGTAAAGAATAGTCTTTGTGCGCCTGGGCCACACTTTCCAGCCAGATTGTGCCTTCTTCGAGGCATACTCCTTCCCCGAACAGACTCCACTCACTGGTGGTTTTTTTTCTCCTCCTGCCCCCAAAAAAATTAACAAACCAAACCAAACCCACCCCCACCCCCACAAAAAAAGCCAAAAAACAAAACCACAAACCAAACAAAAAAAAAAAAAAAAAAAAAAAAAAAAAACTCA
>VXBL01007285.1:21392-179909 GCA_013400195.1 Aramus guarauna | reverse complement strand
CCCACCACCAAAAACCCCCCACACGACAACGCTCTGGTGCTCCCTTGTGTTCATGTGTAGGTAACAAGCAAGCAAGAACACGGAAAAAAAAAAAACCCGGTCAGGTCAAAAAGAAACTTTTGCAAAGGGGTTCAGGTGAGCAGTACATAGAGAATAATTTCCCGAACACAAAATGTCTTCATTTGCTGGCAGCATAGAAACCATACATTTTACACATTGCAAAAGCACACAGACTACAGTCCTGGTCAAAAGGGCAGGGGTAGATGGAAAGATGAAGAGATAAGCAGACAAGGATGGAAAGGTGAAGAGAGAATTAGTGGAAGCAGAGTCCCAGTCTGGTTTTGGCAGGTGCAAGAATCTACAGTAGAATATTTCATATGATAGTGCTCTATACATGTATGTATAGAGATACATATTTCTTTCTTTGTGACCATTATGGAATTGTCATAAAGTGTTTGTCAGTAAGAAATTCTTCCGGAGAATAATTTACAGTTATGTACATGAGTCACTACTAAACTGCAGTTGCATCTAGACCTCCATTTCTGTGCTAGTTCGTAAGATTTTCATGCAGTAGCACTATTTTCCTTGTATTCCTATGACTGCAGGCAAATGTTTAAATATTTTACAAATAGAAACCCATTTTGAATTAATTTTTTAAGCCAAGATGTAACGTTTCCATTCCTATTTGCTTTGAAGAGTTTCATACACTTAGAGAATGCCCCAGGTAGGGCTTGAACTGCAAAAGCAATGGCTCTTCCAGCTGTCATAGATACAGATGAATGCTGCACTGAATGCACGTGATCACTTTTGAGATGCTGGTTACACTGGAAACACGTAATTACAAACATATTTCCATTTTGTATTCCCTTACTAGCTGCTTTCCAACTTCACAGAATTCCCAACATGCCCTCAGACAAATCTGAGGAATGCAGAGGTGCAGACCGTATCTGTATGAGAACAAGGGTCTTAATGAGGTGCCTGAAAGGAAGGAGTCAGCTGGCAGACACTCAGCTATTTTCTATATAGATTTTTGCATCCGTGTCCTTTACCTGATGAATGGCTACATAAGTCTGAATTAGGGAGCTTCCTCAAAAACACAATCCAAAACTAAGACATTGACAGGTAGTTGGAGAATGAAAAATATACCCTGGATCAAGTTTCATGTTCCTCAAACTGTACAAGGCAAGAAAGCAGGAGAAGAACTGCTAAGCCAGGCCCAGTTCTGCACAAGGTTTGAAACAGTCCAGGTAGAAACTTTTCAGCATCTGCTGAAGTAAACAGAAAGGAAGCTTTTGAGATTTATGGTCTTCAGCCTTTGTATTTTCCATTCTTTCCTCAGGCCCTTGCCAGAAAGAATCCCCAATAAATAAGAGGTTCAGTCGTCATCCTGAAGCCCTTTGAGCACTTTCAATTCCTGCCTTTTCCAGGGACACAGAGTTTTAGCAAAGCCCTTGAGGTGTCCTGTGTTCTGTGGTAATTTCTCACTCAAAAAATTGGGTATTTAGTATGAAAAGCATATTGTAATGAACTGGAGCCTTTGTGGCAATGTGGTGGGAAGAAAGAACAGGTCTTCCATCATCCTGGACGACCACATAGCCATAAGGTTTGCCATGACTAGAAGGAACTATTGCCCTCCATGCCTTTGAGTCCAACTTCAGCAAACACCGTTATAGCAGCTCCTGCTTCCTCTGGCTGGACATGTACAGCTGCTGAGATACCTCATAAAATCCTCTATTCTGAAAGCACAAGAAGCTACATGCATTTGGCATAGTGACTACATCATTCTTAATGGGAAACTGAAGAGTAGTACATCTCCAGGGTATGATCATTAAAGTTTCAGCTTTGACCATCAAGAAGTGTTGCTTATTATCCATTGGGTACACAGTGGGAAGTAAAATAGGATCAATTTAATAGAGTCAGGATTGTTCACCACTGGGAGTATCACCCTGTGCTTTTAAGTCAGGGAAAGATTAAAACTTGGCCTCCTGATCTTTTATGGTATGCCATTTATGAGATGCACTGAAGAAAAACAGTTCAGAAGATAATTATATGAAGGACAATAAGCAGAAAGTTCTATATTCACAGATCTTAGTGGTGAGTTGCAGAATACAGGCACAGAACCTGACAGCAAAGACCAGGCCCAGCAAGAGTTGGGAATAAGAGCCATTTCATGCAGGAGTGTTATGTCCCAGGCTCAAGAGTGGTGTCAGATATTCCAGCAGTATTTTACCAAATTGAGCCACAGAGCCAAATCAGGATGTGACCTGGTACCGGGATTGTTATTTATAGGCAGAGCACAGGCTGATGGCAGGCAGAAGGACTCCATGTGCCAACCAAAACTAGTTAGCCAACTGTTTCTGCTCTTTGAGTGTGAACATGTTGCTTTTCTTCTGCTTGGACAATTTTTTTTAATTTTTTTTTCTTTAATAAATGCTGTCCCTAACCTAGGGTAAAGCAGCCCTATTCTCAGTGCTACAAATAAAAGAACTTCCATTAAACACAAAGTTCAGTAAAATAAAATTTTTAAAAAAAGCAGTCACATAGATAAAAACAGAGCAAAAATTGGCTGAGAAGCCTGCTGTAGGAAATTTGGAGCAATCAGAGAACACGAACCACGTTGCTTATCCTGCCAACATAAAGGTATGAGAGTAAAATTGTGAACTAGTTCCCTTTGTTAAACACCTGATTAAGAGCTGTATGACTGTAAAGCAATGATGAACAACTGAAATAGAGAGATAGAGTCCTCATTAAAATAACACAGATGAGGAGGAAAATATTTTTTAAATTATAGCTAGTTAACACAAGCTTATTCCATTCCCCAATCAAGTGGATAGGGAATGGAAAAGCACTCTTAGAAGAGAGTTTGGAGAAACAGTTCTCAGAGAATAAAACAAGAGAGAAGTCCCTTTCTGCTCTACAGGAGAACCCCAAGAACCAAATGCTGATTTTGTAACAACTCTCTTCAAAATTCACAAGCTGATTATGTAGACAGCCTGGTCCATCTTGGGTGTCAGTTGTAAAGTGAATATATGGAAATGAATAAAATTCTTATAATGACATGTGCTGTCAAAGCACAAGCAACTCTTAAAAGATTGGCAGGGCCAAATTTTTGGAAGAGGTTGTGCCTCACTCTCATTACATCCATTGAACTCTGTGAGGAGTCTATAAACACTCCCAAAGCCAGTGCTCCTGTCATTTACATAGTACCTTAGTTGAGCTAATTGAGTAACTACTTAGACCACAACCAAAAACCTATCTTTAAGGGGAAGGTTTATTCATGTGTGTAACATATTTCCACTAGGTACTTCCTGTCTCCTAGCTTCCCACCGTTTCCAGCAATGCTACTCACAAAAAGCAAACTCATCGCTGTCCGGAGAACTACTCCAAGGGTAGAGAGTCAGTCTAACAGTCCAATGAGCACGCCCCTGGATCAAGGCAGCCAGAGCAGCACAGTAAAAGACTGCTCTGGCAGAGAAGGGACCTCCCAATTAATTGGTATTGTGAGCTAGCCTGTTTATTATTTCTTGGGTTAAAGCAGTACTGCAACATGCCCTGCTTTTAGCAAAATGAACTGAAAGTTCAAAGTAAATCAGTAAAAGCATACGGACAAACCTGCTCCCGCATAGACCTCCTGGGACAACAGCCAGGGTTGACTTTCGTGTCATCCCAGCAAGCAGAGGTTCTCAGGAATTCAGTTAAATTTATCATAACACCTCTGCCGCAAATGCATTGCAGCAACCCAAGCATCAAGCACAGGCAGGTACCGTAAACCCTACTATTTCCACTCTAAGTGCATAGTGCAATACCAGTACATCCAGAGAAGAAAATTCCCTTGTTCTGAAAGTAATCTCTGCATACAAATCTTACTCCAGGCAGTACAAGTTAATGGTATTAACTGACCCACCTATATGTCCTCTGACAGGCTCAATTACAATTTGCAAATCCCTTAGGGAGAGCCTGGCGAGCTGTCTCGCCACCCACCTATTGCTTTTGAATTAACTGGTCATTTTCAAACCAGTTTCACGAACCAGTGGAGGCTTCAAAGATGTAAATTCCCTCAAAAGAGTTTCAGTACAAGTATAGGACAGAGGGGACATCCCCAAATTAATGTCTCCTCCTGGGAAGCATTTTCTATTAGACAGCAGAAAATTCAGTCCTTCCTCTCCCTGGCCACAGTTACATGGATGGAAAAGGCAGAGAAAGTGACAGCCGTGCTGGGAAGCAGTTTTCATTCCTCCTGCTGCTCCTGGTACAGCTTCTTGAAAGTTAAGACACCTTCAGTGAGAGTGATTTCAAAGGTATAACTTCAGCCTGGGGTTTGGGTACACAAAGGAACAAGCATGCACGCAAACACACATGGGCTTCTCACGACCAGCTACCTGGTTTGTGAGTCTGGAAGGGCTCCAAGGGCTTTGCAGGCAGGAATTTACAGGCTGGTGTTTTGAAAACGTCAACTTGCAAATGGAGCATCTTCTGGGAGGTCAGGCTGACAATTTGTATAGTAGTTACAGTGGAAAGCTGCACACAGTTAACTTCTTCACAGAAAGGGTTGTCAGGCTCTGGAATGGGCTGCCCAGGGAGATGGTTGAGTCCCCGTCCCTGGAGGTATTTAAAAGAAGGATAGATGAGGTACTTGAGGACATGGTTTAGTGGTGGGATGGCAAGGTTAGGTTAGCGGTTGGACTTGATGATCTTAAAGGTCTTTTCCAACCTAGATGATTCTATGATTCTATGACAATGGAGAGAAAAGAGAAAGATTTGCTAAGCTCAGAGCATTTTTAATTGTACATATTTGAAAACAGGAAGGTGACATCTCACATCAAAAGCTCTCCATGGCTGGCAGCTGGTGCCCGCCCTGCCACTGACATTTGAAGTGTTTTGGGGCAATTTCTTCTTTGCGAACCTCCCTTTTTCCTGTATGTAAGATGGAAAACAGGAACCAAAGCTGGTTGTTGACACCAATGTGTGCAAGCTCCCAGTTACTAGCCCATCAGTCAATTTTCACCTCCTTGCTGTAACACAGGCTTCTTGTAAGCGGGTCACACAGGCCCCTGTTCATACTATCTCTTCCAGTACCAAAGAAAGTCTTGGAGTTCTGCTATGGTGTCTAAAATCAAAAGAATGACGAACAAGAAGCTACTGTAAGGCTTAATTTAGGTATTGTGCTTGTCTCTTTCCACTGACTGGTAGCTAGGAGTTTTCCAAGCTAATCCCTCTGCCATACTGCAAGATGCTCATGACTGGAGTATATTAATAATTGAAACTATTAGGAGTACAGAGAGAGAAATGACTCTGTGAGAAACAAATGTCATTAAGATTAAGATCACACAGTATTTGTTAGTGTTCCACATGTAATTTATTATAATAATTCTAAGTTCTCAACTAATGCTTTCTTTATAAAGGGTTAATTAATATGATTATCTCTGAAATGCAGATGGGGAAAATTATGCATAGACAGGAGGCCAGCAATAGTTTAGGGAACAGAAGTCAAATTTTATCTATTATCTTTGCTGTAGGCTTTAACCACTAGCGAACCATAGCTGAGCCATGGACAGCACAAGCTTATTATAAACATGAACACTGTGTGTTACAGCTGGCTACACACACCTCTAGAGAAGGTCCTATTGATCTGCTGGAGAGGAAGATAACATTTTAATAACCATTTAATTAAAACAAATTGTTTATGAACTGTTTACAAATGGAAACTTAAAGTGTGACTAAAAATAATTGAAAGAAAATATCTTCCTCTCCAATTTTAGAGCAGAGACATCTGTACTAAGTGCTATCAGCTAGCAAAACATGAAATTAAAAATCCAAGAATGATGATTCTTTCCTCTATTAAAGTTGGGAGGAATATATGGTATTTTATTTTCACAGAACCTTATTGGTTTAATATCTGTTAAATTGCCTGGGAATTTTATGTAAAATAGATCAAAAAACCCCAGCTAATTATTTCCACAGCCTTCTAGAAGTAGCACAGGGTGTACTCACTTGCAAAATGCTGTCTAGCCGTTGATCACAGATGAACAATATTAACTAGCCCAAAACTGGTCCTCCCTGAATGGCTGTTTTCAAGCTATTTAGGGTATTTCTCCTAAGCACCAGTTATGCATCTCAGAGAGGAGAAAGAGTTAATTCATGTTGGTAAAAATATTCCAAGATCCCCAGAAAGTCAAACCAATTAAACCCATCAGGCCATGCATAAAATCAGCTCTGTGGCTTTGCTGCACATGCAGTAAGCAGCAAAACAGAGGCCTAGGAAGACAGGTTTTAACTGAAGGGTGTTTTACCCACGTCTGTTTTACTTGGCATTGTGAAGGACTAAGAGCAAGCAGAATCTCAGCTGCACAAACGACCCTGAACTGAAGGATGCTGAAGCCTTCAAGTAACAGAGAATTTTTAACTACTCCGAAGTGATGGAAAGATTTCACCACAGCAGTGTTTGAGGACCACTTCCACTGCCCCTCACAGCAGGCTCCAGAACAAAGACCTTCATTTCTATAGCATAAGCTGCTTGATTCTGTAGGTCAAGCATCAGCAGAGCCCACTGCAGTCAAAGGCAAACCAGAGGGGGTTGTTTATTGCCTGAATTAAAACTCTTTTGCTGGGGAGGAGACATATAGAAATTTGGCAAGTACCTTTTATCCTTTATTAACTTCGCTCAGTCACATGACCTATTTCTATTACTCCAGACAGAGCACACAGCCAGATGTAGCCTTCCCATCAATCAGCACCAAAGAGGTGGGAAAAATATTAGTCCTCTGTATCCACACCTATTTTTTATCATAGATCTATTGAGCTAAAGGAAATAAATACCACACTACAAATACACAGCTTATTCATCAAAATTCCCACCTTTATCATGTGTTTGGTTTGTTGTAGGGTTGGGTTTTTTCCCCCCACTGCTGTTAAGGAAAAAGAAAATACTTGTTGAAATATTTATACTGGAAGAATTTAGCATTGGAGGAAAATATCCATGTCAGCTCACAACAGAAAGCCTATTCAGAATGGGAGAATTTCTTGCATTGTACCCTCTCTTCACTCCAGAGCTACCTGATTTAACAGCTTCCGAAAGCAGCAGGGAATTTGCTGCTTTAAATTGCTTTCCATGTGCTCCTGTGGATCACTCCTACACATGCTCAGCTGAGCAAAGGTGAAACCTGTCCCAAGGGAAGGTAGCTCTGCCTTGAAATAGGGCAATTATGCTGCAGAGTGAATGAATAGTCGCCTTTAGCAGAAGATTGAGTGAAGCTTCCCAGGAGCACCAGGGTCACTGTTATATCAGGTCTGCTAGTTAAAGAGGGGATAGTTTTGTTTTTAGAACATGACTTGCTCTGGTGAAGCAGTTCATGGGCTTCTGTATGATTTTGCCATGTTCTGAACATTCACCAGGCTAGAAATGTCCTCAGATGACAAAGCAGATTGGATCCTCATGTCATAAATCAGATAGACCCAGTGACTCTCAAAAAGTTACAGCAGTTTAGGATATGGCCCTTGGAAGATGCTTGAGGCCACTTTAATTCTGCGCACAGACCAGAGTCCTGCTGTAAGCACCCCAGCAGCAGCAGGTATAGAATTTTAGCCCTCATGCTTTAAACCGATGGCTGCTGGCATTCAAATTCAGAAGGTAACTCCCTTGAGAGGTGGGATGTGCAGAAGGAGAGAAACCCAGCCAAGCAGCTCTGCTACTGTCAGGTGGACACCTGGGGCATGTATCTACCTCATACACTGAGCACCCTCATTTCACAGTGCTGTGTTTCAATGGGCGTAAGGGAAACACCTTTTCCAAGAACAGAGGGGGAAGGTAGAGATGAAGAGAATAATACATCTCAATAAATTTATTCCTTTCCTGAACAAGCTGTCCGAAATCAATCAGCAGTCAGCAACAGCTCTAACTGTATAATTTAATCTCAGGGCTTCTTCACAGCTTGTATGATAACAGAACTCTGTCCTGTCTTCTGCTGGGGACCACGCATTATTCAGCACATTGGGACAAAAAGCAGGGGCACTGTAAAAATAGATGAGACAAAGTGTATTCCAAGTGGGAAGAAAAAGAATATATGCTGCCTAAACAAAGGCTTAGAAATAAATTCATTTTCTACATGCCAACATCCAAATATAGTTATATTTGAGATCCTCTGTCCCACTGCCATCTTTTCTCAATCTATAGGTGTTCACATCACTTTCCAGGAGACTGGTTTGGTAGCTTTCTTCCATTCGGGTGGAATGAGGGAACCATGAAACATCCCTTTGATTAGTGACAGTGAAAGATAGGGAAGTAAGAGTAAAAGGGAAGTCACAACTTGGAAACTAGACTGACTGTATATATGAAAAATAAGGGAGGTTCTGCAAGTGAGTATGCAGACAGAAAGAGGTAGCTTTGGGGCAGGCTGCTGACTGAAAGAAAGGCTTGCATACAGCCACTGTGGATGAGTGCAACTATATTAGGAAAGTGCTTGGTCCCATCAGCATTTTCTTCACCTACCCTAAACAATCTTTAAGGCCTCAAATACTGACTAAACACTGAGAAAACCAGGAACTAGTATTCCAGGTATAGACCAACCTGAAATACATAAACATCTCATGAGATCTACAGGACTCAAATTAGACTAGCTAAGTTCCCACAACACCTGTATTTTTGTGCTGTGTTTAACAAAGGCTTACAAAATTTTAAAATTTAATCCCCCCCACCGCCACCTTCAAGGAAAATGCTTAAATCACTGATCATAATGTCTCTGTCAAGAAACTGGATATTTCATTTCTGATGAGCGTCAGCCCAGTTTATTTTAAAAAAAAATTAGAGTAGAAGGGCAGGTAAAACAATGCATAATAAATGGAAGCTACCCAGAAGGTCACTAAAACTGAGATTTTCAAAGATGCCCATGAAGACATATTTAAATTCTACTGGAATTTGGCACTTCAACCATGAGACAAAATTTGCTCAGCGAGTCACATAGACTTTTAACTACACAGGGCCAGCCCTATTGAGTAATGCCAAGCTGACGAGTGTCGGCATGGTTTCCTACAGCCACCAGTATCACAGCCTTCATGTTGTTAAGAGCTGTATTTGGTTCTGCTTTAGCCTGATAGAGCACCTGCCATTTCAGAGCAGGAACATCCATGCTCCATTCCTCCTCCACCAACAGGAGTTTCCAAGTGACCAACCTATACAGCAAGGAAACCAGGAAAAGCGAGTGACCAACATTTGTTACAGCTTCATTAAATATTTTGCCCATTCCAGTTTGAAACCATAATAATCCTATAAAACATCAAGCTCCGGGAAATGAAAATGAAACAGAGGAGCCCAGAAAGCTCCTCTAGAATCTGGCTGGAAAACAGGCAAATCGCAGCCCAGCATTACCAGAGAAAAGAGCGTCACAAAGCGATAGTATGATACAGTCGATACAGCAGTGCAATCAGTAAGTCAGCAGGCCAGACCTCAGCCCTTGTGCTCTGATCAAGCAGCGTCTCTGGCTCGCAGCTGGCAGAGTGGGAAAAACACGGCAGCACAAATGTTTGATTATCTTTCTTAAAACGTTCAGTTCAAACTCCAGGCTTGTTCCATACAGATGCATTTCAGGGGCACATCCTCCCATTACCAGGAGCAAAGGAAACAGAGCTTTGAAGGTGACCAAAAATAAACTGCCTGTTAGAGAAGGAGAGATCATTATATCTTTTCAAAGAAAGAAGACATTAGAGGCTTTGTTTCACTTCATTTGATGTCTGATATTTGATGTCAACACTTCAGGAAAAAGAAAAAGAAACACAACAACTAAAGTTGGGTTTGTTTTTTGCTTTCTCTATATAATGCAGCTAGTGGCATTATAAGGGTCTCATCAATTACAGGAAACAAACTATGTTTCTGTCACCATAAATTCTTTGCAAAGACGGGAAGGGTGGGATGCTTTGTACAAGCTGTAAGTACTTAGTGAAAAAAGACCTAGGGATCTGTATACCAAAGGCTGTCTTAAAACAGCATCTGTGTTTCATGTGCATTGTCCAACCCTTTAAATGTCAAAAATCCCACACCGTTTTGTTAAAAAGAAAAACATGCCATGCACAACTAATTGAGTAAATCGATACACAGAGAGGGCCACGAAGGGAATGAAGTGTTTTTGACACATACAAGCAGTTGTTTTCAATGTGCATAACAGGAAAAAAACCTATTTGCCCTTTATGCTTTAATTAAGGCAACCTCAGGAACACAGGGTGAAAGACCTTTCCTCTGCACCCTCCTCACCATTTTGCTCTTAACTTCCTGCTGTCTGACCATTAGCAGCTGTCAAAAGCCTGTGGACACAAAACAAGTCACGGCAGTCTCTCAGAAGGGATTCCACCACTACATAGATTCCCACCAAGCTCCAGAGACAGCCTCAGAAATCCATGAAGAGAAGTACATGACAGATTGTTGCCATAAGAGGGGCTTGTTATAGAGGGTATTTATAGGGTCCAATCCCATGAGCTATCTGAAGTCTTTGGTAATTTTCTCATTTACAAATTTCTACATTTTTGTAGAGATTTTAAAGCCTCCTTTGTCTCCAGAAAAGCTTTCCAAGGCGATTCTTGCAAGACTTTTGCAGCCAAAGGACTAACAAAGGCAGCAATTTAAGCAGAAATCTTTCTCCAGAACCTTTCTCTGGGCTGATGAGCACCCATGAAATAGCCTAAGACAACCTGCTTTGAAAACACTGTAGGGAGCTCCATGGAAGCACTGAGACTTGCTCTTTCCCAGAGCTTTCCTTGTGATGCAAATCTCACTGCTGCAATGCAAAGATGATCGATCTCCTCCGGCAGCTGGAGCTTTGGACCTCTGTTGAGTAGCTCTCAGTGCAGTGCTTTTCTGTCCTGTTTGTGCCTCTCTAGAGGACAGGCAGTGCAGGGCCATCCCCGTGAACTCTGCAAACAGCAAGAGTGCTCACATGATGCATTATGTGATCTGCAACTAGTTTCTCGGTCCCCAGTAGAACCAGTTACAGAGATTGATATTCCCCAAACTTAGATTGGAATATGTTGGCGCTCTCAGCCTGCTTTCCTCATGCAGCCTAGTTTTTAAAGACATCCTAGTCTTGACTGACAAGAAGCCATTTCAGTCTTCTAAGGACTTTCATCCTCACCTGCGATCTTTTGCTTATGCCAACTCCAAGATCCCCAGGCTGAGGTTGAAAGGGAAAGTAGCTGTAAGGCAAATTATGGCAACCACAAGCTGAGCTCAATTAAGACTTGTCTGACTGTCCCTACAGCTAGATAGATAAGGGAATGAGGGACAAAATAGTAATATGGGATTTTCTTCCAGTCAGAAAATGAGATTAAGAGACCTGAAGCCTGTGAAGTGATGTATGACCACATCAACAAGAAACACTATGGAAACCGGGGGAGCTAGCTGTGGCACAAAGCTAGGGTGAGATGAGACCAAGATGAAACCTTCTCTTCCTCTTCACCCTTCATAATTATGAGTCCATAGGAGGCTGCATGCTTAGAACCCAGTCCTGCTCTCACTGCTGATTTAAGTATTAAATGATCTACAAAAACCTGTAGAGCATTACCTACAAAAAAAAAAAAAAAAAAGGAGACTCTGCTCCCATTACCTTCCAGAGTCCTGTTGCTGGAATCTCTGCACATTACAATACTCAGTAGTGCCCTGACACTTGTCTATAAACTGCTTACACTCCCATTCAGCATGCCTGAATCTGTTCACAAGGGACATCATCCTCTTGCGATTATTTACACCCTCCTCTAAGTCAGATTCTGAAGTGCTTCCTTTTAAGGACAGAATCAATGCATTACACACAGGTAACACCAAAATTTCCACATCCTTCTCTCTTTACTGCCCAGGCAACACTACTGCTTGCTACAATTCAGCTAGAGTATGACTCTCTGTGGCTGAAAGCAAGAAAGTTTGTCATTGTTCTGAATGAACTTTGATCATGAAGAGACCAGAACTGACAGAGCTTGTTTCGTAGTAATTTTCTGTCTACCATTTTGAGGGAGGAAGGTAATCTACCGACAGATGGAACCTCTTTGCTTCAAGAGAATTACATGGGAAGCAGTATGGAACATTCATGAATGTGGTCAAGATCTGAACCCAAACTTCTGTTTTCTAGCCAAAGAGCTGAGACATAAAGGGTGATTTTAATTCACCACATGCTAGGGGATTACAGACTGAAAGCTTAAATGACTAGACCAGCATCACACAGAAAACCAGTGGCAAAGCCATTTACACTAATTCTCACTTCTGCATGACACCAAAGAAACAATCGTGTTGACATGATGCAGCTCACAGTATCTGTCAAGTAACTGGTTGTCCTGCCACTTCATTTATGCAATGATTAGGTGTCACGATCTCAGAGGGAAATCCTAAAAAGCCTGTTAAGTTTTTCATTTTTATGACTTCAGAGAATAATACAGTCCCAACTTAATTTTTAACTCCCTAACTTTTTGTGACTATGAGTAACATTAGAAACTCTCAGACACTCTTTGATCTTAGGAGGCTTGGGCTCAGAATGCTGGCCTGCAAGTCCTTAAGGCAAGGGTAAATCAAACTATGTGATTTTCTTAAAAGGAACTTTTTAAATTACAAAGTGTTCCATATATATATTTATTTCAAAACTGTACAAAGCTCTTTGATAAGAAAAGACTCAGGAAGTGAATCAACAATAGTTTTCCAGTATAGTCAAAGCTACTAGGAAGACAGTAGTAGCTGACAGAAAAGATCAAGTTGCCATGAGAAGTTCATCTCTTTCATCTCTGCTTGTGTAATTAAAAATTAGCATTTAATGTCTCTTTACATCGCTCTAAAATTAAGATTTAATAAATCAGTCAAATTAAAACTTAGGCATAACTTCAACAGTGTAATGTCAGTAACATATATCGTGTCTTCTGTAGAGGTCAGCTGATTAACATGTTCCAGCAACGTGCCTCTTAGTACTAACCTTGCCATAACACAAGTGAGCAAAACATCACTGAGAAGAAGATCCAAATATTCCAGTATTTTCAGATCCCAGGATAGAGTATGAAATGAGGGATAACCAAAGATTTACAGAAGATACAGCCAGTAAAAGACCTTCTCTAATCTAGTTCTATACCCTCAGGAATGACCACTTTGATCTAAACCAATCCCAACAAATCTTAATTTTTCTTAAGTGTGTTAAAAATCACATCCTTCAAATTGTTTAAAACCAGGTATTCTTCCAACGCTTTTGGAAATGAAAAGTTAAATCAGAACCCTTTAAAAAACTGTCCCTCCTGTAAGATTTCCAACATTTTATACTTCCAGTGAAGACTGGCATCTTGAAATAAGAGCTTTCTTCACAGCTAAGTCAGAATTTAGTGTATTCAGTTCATGACCTTGCAGAAGTCCACCCTCTTTTTCTTTTATAGAATAGTTTCAGTGTTCATAAAGACTCAGAGGTTCAACTGATATTAGAAACTTCATATGAAAGAGCATAAGATTCCTCTTTCATGACAAACATTTCTTCTTGTTTTTTTCAGTTAGGTTCATTAGAGACTTCCCTTGTACCATCCCTAACTTCCTGATATAGAGACATTTGGCACTGAACAAATGCCTAAAAGTAACAGGAGAGTAACAGACAGCCAATTCTCACTGCAGTGCTGTGGTTACAAAGCAGACAATGCCATTTATGTACCATCCAAGAACATAATCCTTAATTTGTAAAATTATTTGGTGTAGTACAGTCTTAGTTCTGTTATCCTTACTCTCTAGAAGTCAAATGGCTTCTTCCATACTGAAAGCATAGAGGAAAAATTAATTTAGCTAATTTTGAGTAAGACCAAGTATTCTCCATCCTGATCAGGCACAGTTCAAAAAGTTGCAAAAGGCTTCACAATAAAGCTTTCTCCTATTACCACCTCTCTGGTCCCAGTGAATTCAGTGCTCAGATTTCCCCCCTTCCTTTTATTTTACTTGATAATAGAAATGAGAAGTAGGAGGAGCACAAGCTAAAATTTTAAGGAGGTGTCTCTTATCAAACACTGCTGTGTGGTATCTCTGAAGGCCTCCAGAATTTAGGAGCTGGCACCCTGAGGATAAGAAATGACTACAAACAATGTTGTGTTTTACATCCTAAAGTGTTCCAGGAAGCCTACAGAGAAGAAAATGAATTTAATTTTCCTTTCTTTTGTACACTTTAAGGTTTGCCACAGAGTATATTGTGCTTGCAGTCATGTTGATATGTACTTCGATTGAATCGGATCTCATAAGCTAAGCAGGGCAGGAATTTTTGAGTGAAAACCTGTATTTCACAAGAAACAGTCAATTCAAACTTCTTATCTTTTCAGAAGAAACTTAACAAGGCTAGGATTTCTGGTCAGTATCTAGACATGGATGTGCATGCAACCCAACATACCTCTAACCTACTGGTGAGGGAACATGCGGGAAATCTGTGCTGAGGTCTCTTCTATGTCTGTTTCAGATCTAGATCTTTGCCATCTTTATTGCAGGTAAATACTTAACTCCTGTCCTGTAGGATCAGCATAGGGATTGCCTAACTCTTCATACAAAGAAAAGAGTCTGAGAAGCAGAGACATGCAAACTATGTCCTCACAAGTGGATCATATATGGGGGACACTGAAGCTGAAATCCTTGTGGCAGCTGAAGCCTTTTACCTAAAGCCTCATGGGCTCTGGTCACACACTCTGCAATGATTTGCAGGGGTGGACTTTCTCAGCTGCCCATTACACACATCTCCTTCCACCAGGTTACACTGGTCATTCTGTTGTGGAAAAGGGTCATGAAAAGATCCAGAAAGTTCTCATAGCAGAAAGCTTTTGAATTTTCTAAAAATGTAGTGGGATGAAGAAACGCTCTAATCAACTCCAACCAGGAACTATCTACCTACTTCAATCACAGCTGCTTCTAGCAATACTGGAAATTCTGAAGGTAATTTAATGGCTTCTAAACCAACTATACGGTACGAGAAATTAATTGCACTGGAGACATCACCCTTTGATTGAGACCTAAAAGTCAAGATCATTAATCCTGATAATCAAGACAGCAGTGCACTGATTGAAAGAAGCAGGGCATAAGCCTTCCTCTCCCAAACAGATTTCAACCCTCCAAACCACAGGTCTCCTAAATTTCCTTCAATTTTGACTTGCTATTTCATAGCCTTAGTTCCTAGAATTAAATCTGTGTGATGGAGTCACTCACTGTTCAGCTGCTGACATATTCAACACTATCAGATTTACATTAGTTCATGTTGGGTATATTTCTGGGGAAAAAAAAGAGAAACAAATAAAATTCAAACACAGCAGAGTCTCAAAAAATGGGTAGAAAAAAAAATGTATTTTTTGTGGGAATAGTTTTATGCAAACCAGAGAGACAGGAAACTAAAAAAAATATTTCATTTTAGAAAAAAATGAAGGATTGCTCCAGCAATTGTTTAAGATCTCCAGTTTTCTGAAACTTAGCACTTCTCAGGTTGCATTTTGATGTTTGATTTTTCACTGCGTCTAGTTAGTACATCCACCTGCAAAATGCTGTGGGATTATTTGAGAGGAAAAGCTTATGCATATGAAAGAATTTTTATGTACATACTTATTAAAGAGGCAAATGCTAAAGTCACTTCCAGCATGTCAATGCTATTTCTTCTACAGCATAAATTAATCTAACGTTAAAAACCATCTTTGCTCTTCTATGATCACGAATCACTTTCTGTGTGTTCAAACTTTAGAAATACATATATACTTTACTTGAAGTGTTATATTTAGCCTTAATTGTAAGCTTCAAATTCAAAAAAGCTGCTTTAGGAAGAAACGGGTGAACTGATTTGGAAACTATAAGCATCACTACCCACCCTTGTTAGCTGCCATGGTATATGGAATTAGATATTTTCTCAAAAAACATTTAATGCCACCCATTAAAGGTAACAGAAAAGGCATCACCAAAACTTATGCTCTAACTTTCCTGTTCTCATTAACCATGGAGCCCCCTTTCCAAACTCTTTTCAGCAGCAGGAAACATCTAAAAGCTCAGTAACATACTGAAAGCAAACATGTAATTCCATTCAACAGCCCACTCCCTGAACACAAAACAATAAGTATACTTCAGATTATTAGGCACAGACTTACATTACTAAACCTGTTGAGGTCTGGAAATACTCAGGACATTCAATATCTTTTTATCTGTATTCTTTGATAAGAAAATCCCTGAATTGGGGAGTTAGTTGGAAGAAAATCTAATTTTGGTTCCTTGTGTCTGATTCTATTTGTTTCTTTCCCACTTTTGCCAAATCTAGAAACATTGATGTGTCTAGAGGGAAACTATTTTTAGAGATTCAGTAATTACAAAGATAGGAGAGGCTCATACAGGCATCCAATTGATGTCATATCTAAGGTACTGTAAACATCCATGGAAATACTCTTGCATCACAGAAAGGTTGAGATTATCTAGAACAACTTAGACTGCAATGAAAGGAGATTAGTGAACTGCATTATTTTTCTTTTGACTCAGCAGTCAGGGACAGCTACCTACAAAAAGCTGATGTAACTCAGCACAGTAAGCTGAGTGAGGACCCATACCTCACAGCCACATCACAG
Source organism: Aramus guarauna (assembly GCA_013400195.1). NCBI lineage: Eukaryota > Metazoa > Chordata > Aves > Gruiformes > Aramidae > Aramus > Aramus guarauna. The sequence continues at coordinate 163,355 of VXBL01007285.1, read as the reverse complement.
CTGATGTAAATCAGCATGTTGGAGCAATCCTGACATCATCAGCACAAGGCAGTTGAAAATCCAACCTCCATCCTGCAGACCTGGACCTGATCTCCAGCCTTACCACCATCCATCCCCAGGCTACTAACGTGCCTGGGTAGGGTGACTACCAGGTGGCTGAGCAGCACCTTCTCTTTCAGATCCCTCGGACTGTCTGTGTGCAAACACAGCCCACGTGAAATAACTAAAGTTACAACCACCACCCACCTCCAAGCTACATAATTCTCACTAGCAGTTTATAAAACAGCAAATCCTGGGACCAGCTGTGAAATGCTGTCTCCCAGTTCAGATAGTCATTGTGCCATTTAACATCAAATAACCAACTTTTCACTAAAATAAGCAATTTACATAGCGCTCTTCCCTGCAAGAAGAGAGAGAAGGTGAGCAGCATCACTCCACCCCTCTGGCTTTTGCTGCTGGATAATTATTCATTTGCAGTTTATCAGCTAATTATACATGTGCCTTGGCATTTGAAGACGTAGGAGCATACTTTATTTAATGGCTAGTAATTACACAGGCCTCCTCTGATCCCTCTGCTCTAACAGGAAGGCTTTTCTGTTTTCATCCTCACACTGTCAACTCCAGAGGTTAAAGATCCCTGGGTGGCTGGTTGTTATCTTGTTGCACACAGAAGGCAGGCTTATACTTCATGTGATGATACAGGCCTCCCTAATAATTCTCTGTTAATACTACAAATTATTTCCTTCAGAGCTGAATGCTGACCTCAGTTTATGAAGAAGGTGCGTGAAAGCAGCTTTTGTTTAATGTCTAGGTTAAAAATTACCAAGTATGCACAAGGCAATATGAAGACCAATTCGCTGTTAATTTTTCCCTAGGAACAGGCCAATACATATGCCTTGCACTTCAGTTGAACATCTCTGCAACCTGCTGCTGCGGTTCTCAGCCTAGGTACGCTAGGGATCTCCCTGTGAGGCAGGGCACGAGGCTCACAATATGTCAGCGTGGCAGAGACATACAGATATGGTGAGATGCAAAGAATTTTCTTAACTCGGCACAGATGGTTGAATAGCACAGCTGGAGGGAATGAGACTTCAGGCAGGAATGCTGTCAGAGAGGAGAAATATTGATAACAGTTACAGTTGTGGAGAACAGGTTTTGAATTTGTTGCCATCAGCATTTGCAAAGGAAACCTAAGCCTTAGGATTATGGTCAGATAATTGAGTATGAGACTTAACTGTGACCCATTTCATCATGGGAATGCTCAGAAAAGATGAGGTGAATCAGCAAGTGGCACGGAGGCAGCACACATAAATTAAGATTCTTTAAAATCTCAGATGGACATCATTGTTCTGGAAGTTTTTCAAGCCACTCATTCCTCTAATCTAAGGCCATTTTATTTTTGGATGGTGCCATTCATGTGAGCTTAGGAGGCCAATTTATTCCATTAGTTGATAGCCTGCACCTCCCCTGAGTTTACTTCTGTAGACAAGCTCTGTCCCAGCAACTTATTACTAAAGAACCTTCAAAGTTTCCGTCCTCCAAACACTAGAAAGAGGTATTTACATATGCCTTTAACAAGAGGGGACTTCAGAGACTGCGGTATCCAAATCAAGCACTTACATCTCTAACCCCTCTTCAGTTATGGTACTGAACACCTCTGATTTTGGTGACGGATTAATTCTAGAGCAGAGTAGAAACTTGAGCCTACCACCGTTATTCCAGCTGGTACTCAAACCATTTGCCCATCTGATCTGCACCGCTGAATCAGTGAAGCTACGTGAATGGCAAATGATCTGCTAAGGTTTTTATGACGGAAGCATTTCTTTCTCACTTGAAGCAATCAACCTTTTGGAAACCATCCTAAGTCAGCAAAACTGCATCTAATACAAGAAGTTTATACAGCTCAAGAACTTAAAAAAAAAAAAGTGGCTTTCAAAAATAATGGGATCAAAAAAAAAAAAATGCCCCCCAACTTTCTAGTTACTCTGACTTTTGAGCCTGTTAGGAATTCCTAAATTAAAGCTTCTTCGTGCTTCTGGGGTTTTTTACTTCATATTTGGTTTTTTTACTTTTGCCAAATGAAACAAAAGCCAAAACACTTATATAACCAACCCATTCTGGGTGCTTTATGACTCACAACTAGATAGTAAAAAACCATAGTACACAACCTATGAAAGAAGATTCTTTTTGAAATTGTCCAAAATGAGCAAAACACTGAATTAAATGTTCTGCTGTTTTAAAGGCACTGTAATAAATAGCACTGGAACAATGTGTGTTTATGGCTTTCCATTGCAGTTAAGATTATGAAATATGCGAAGTGTTTAAATACCTAGAAATATATTTTTTTTTTTACTAACAGGGCAGATTTGTAAATTCTGTTATTTGGAGCAGAGGCTAGAAAAACATTTTCCCCTCTCACTTTCTGGCAAATTACTTACAAGTTGAAGCAACACTGGAGAGGGAATCAGGCAAAAAGGAAACTCAAAATGTAAACCTCCCAGACCTGAGTCTGAACTGTGTTGTGAATCCCTTCCTATCACTAGAAGGATTTTGAAAATTGTTTGACCCACTGAAAAAATGAAGTACGACACCAGCACTCAGCCCTAAGCACAGGGCAATAGGAAGCTTTTAAGTATCTCATCTGTCCTATTTTAATATATTTGGCTCATCAGTAAGGCACACATCCTGCCACCCTTTGTCACTGGTCCAGAATAATCACTTATTGTTGCTACCAAAGAAGGGAACAGCAGATGTTTCTGCTCTGGTGGTAAAAATTCCAGATGTTACATGAACACTCTTGGGTCTTATACATGTAAATACCCTAGCTAATAGGTCCTATGCTGGTGGATAGCACTTATGAATATATCAAATAGTGCAGGAGGGTTTAGGTCCAATAAAAATTATTATTGTTCTGCATCTATATTGTTTCCTTCATTTAACTGTGCACGCAGTTCTACTGAAAATGCTCACCTCTTTTCACATCCACCTGTGGTGGGTTGACCCTGGCCGGAGGCCAGGTGCCCACCAGAGCTGCTCTGTCACTCCCCTTGTTCACCAGACAGGGGAGAAAAAGTATAATGAAAAGCTTTGTGGGTCAAGATAAGGACAGGGAGAGATCACTCACTTATCACAAGCAAAACAGACGGAACTTAGAGAGGAAATTCATCTAATTTATTACAGAACAGAGTGGAGAAATGAGAAATAAAAATCAAATCTTAAAAACACCTTCCCTCACCTCTCCCATCTTCCCAGACTTNGGGGGATCTCTGCTCTGGTGCCTGGAGCACCTCCTCCCCCTCCTTCTGCACTGACCTTGGTGTCTGCAGAGTTTCTTACATCTTCTCACTCCTCTCTCCAGCTGCAAAAGCTCTATAACTGGTTTTTTTTCCCCTTCTTAAATATGTTATCAGAGACGCTGATTGGCTTGGCCTTGGCCAGCAGTGGGTCCGTCTTGGAGCCAGCTGGCATTGGCTCTATCAGACACAGGGGAAGCTTCTAGCAGCTTCTCACAGAAGCCACCCCTGTAGCCCCCCCACTACCAAAACCTTGCCATGCAAACCCAACACACACCTTTATCTGTTCCTGCAGCTAAACCAGTGACACCGGTCTTCCCTTGAGACCAGCCAAGCTTGCAAACATGCCTTCTTTGCAAAACAGACTATTTTCACAGAAAGCCAGGAAAGGCCCAGCTGTAGACAGTATAATGGGAAGAAACAAATGAGAATTGATGAAATCTCTTGATTCTCAGCGTTCTCTGACCAGGTAGCTCTGCTCTGGAGAAACAAGCAGTATCAGAAGCCTCAAATTGCATAGTAAATACATCCTTTGATACAGCATGTTAAGAAGGAGAGCAGAAAATAGCATTCAAAGCAAAGTTGTAATAGGCCAGCATTAGTTTACCAGCTTTTGTATTGGTTCCCAATAATGAGTAGAGATGTTTCACACAATAGCTCAAAGCTCACTGTGAAAGAAAAAGCAATTTCTGGAATAGATTATAGAGGATCCTATTCTGCTTTAGGGCCTTTCCATGCTTAAAATGATGTTATTAGAAATAAAGCCACACAGAAAAAAATACTGGGAAAGTTATATATACACGTATTCAAGGAAATAACACAGAAAGAGGGAGGGGGTGCTGCACTTCATGGAAGGAGGGCTTTCTTGAAGCTCAGAAGCAGGAGAAATGTCAGGTCCTATTCCAGATCTCTTGCTCTAGAGAAAGTGGGGAGGAGGGGATGAGCCACAGAGAAGCAAGTGGATGAGTCTTTTCTGGGTAAATAGCAGAAATATCACCTTTTCTGGAGGATTTTTGTTACTTGAAACAGCACAGCTTAAAGATAGCTTAAATTCTTTGTGATGGTGACAAGTCTTCGTTTTAAAAGGTAAAGAAAACTATAGGAAGTAGATGGGCATTTTAGATTTATTCCAATAAGGAGAAACTGTTAAGGACTGAAAGGTGGAAGCCAATGCAGGTGGAAGTGATCATGAGACAGTGGAGCAAGGGAAAGATGACCAGTAAAATGAGGACAATGGACTTAAAAAAAACAAACCCAAAACAAGCAGACTTCAATACATTCTAAACTGTGAGGCATGGTCCCTTGGGAAGATAATCTAAGGTAGAGAGGAATGCAGGAGATCTGGTAGTGCTGAAAGGAACTGTATCAAAAGCACAATAGCATTCCACCCCAGCACAGAGGAAAGATCGTGAACATAGCTTGAAACCAATATGGTTACATCAGGAGCACTTTAAAGACTGAACAATCAAAAAGCAACTGTATAGAAAGTGGGAACAAGGACAGGCAACTAAGAAAGAGTATAAAGAAATAGCACAAGCATGCAGGGATAAATCAGAAAGGCTAAGGCATAAGATGAATTACAACTAACAAGGACATAAAGGCAACAAAGAAGGCTCTATAAATACATTAAAAGTAAGAGCAGAGCAAAGAAAAGCATAAGCCCATCAGTTAATGGAGAAGAACAAATCTTATGATGCTCAAAATGCAATATTATCTCTGCCACAGCCTCCAGAAAAAAAAGGTTAGTTGTGATCCAATACTTAACACAATTCTAATAAGAAGATGAGAGAGCTGGCCAGAATAGGGAACAAGTTGAAGACTGTTTAGATGAGTTAGGCCTTGCTTGACCAGGAGCACAAAAATGCAGTAAATTCAGGTGTGCATTTACCCGTGACCCTTCAGCAGCCAGCACCTGCTTTAAAAGTGATGCACTTCTGTATCCGCAGAATAAGTGGGCAGGGGTGTGGTAGTGTTCCAGAAGGTGGTTGGTGTCTGACCTTGACAAGGAGGTGGTGGTGACAGACTCAGGATATTTCTACAGATAAGAGAAGGAATACCTTCACACAGGCAAATTTTAGCACTCAAGAGTTTGGTTTTTTTGTTGGTTTTTTTTTTTTTTTGACAATTCCTTGAATCTATTCAGCTGAGAAGTATGCAAAGGTCCCAGGTCAGGGCCCCACAGCTACCAGCTCTGTGCAAATGGGCAATGCCAGCTTTGCTTTGCCATCTTCTGTGGCAGCTGGCCCTGAAAAAAAAAGCCAACAAAAACAAGAGTTCCTACAGTCAGAAACAGGACCCCTTAGTGTTATGGGATGCCTTACCCAGTTTCTACTGCTCAGTCGAGGTACAGATAATCTCTTCTGCTCCAAGACCTTGTCATCTCTCTCCTGGCTGACCAGGATGTATCCCTGCCTACCATCCTCCATATGGCACACACCAGATAAAGCATGTGCTCTCAGGACTCTGAGTTTTAACTGTCCTCTATTAATATCACAAATTTTTCTTTCTGCAACACAAAGTGACTCTGCAGCATTTTCTGGTAAGGGAAATTATAGCTTGGCATCTGTTCTTTTCACTGCCAGAACCAGATTGCTCATCTTATTATATCTTACAAAATTGCTCAAGACCTGCAAGGAGAAAATTGATTTTCAATATGGCCTTTTTTGTTTTAATAGGCACATTTAAGATCATGAAAAGCACCGTGCCAGTTCCAAGTACGCCACAGCTCTTTATTTTTGCAGGGACAGCCATCATAAGGGCATTAGGAAATAAAACTGAGGAGCTTTAATCCATAGCATCCTAACACTGATTGATACCAAGATCATCTGCTTGATCAAGAAGCTGTGTGCAATGCTGTCCCACCTCAGCTCAGATGGGAACAAGTCTACCACTTAACCCTAGGCAGGGAGTCAGCACAGCAGAGAACACCCTTATACCACAAAGAAAGAGAAAACATTTTGCAGTTATTCCCTGCTCCTGCAATCTCTCCATTTACAGGTTGACTAACTCCGAAAGCTGGGATTTCCAACTTAGCCATCACAGTACCAGAGATGCTAAACGACAGCCTTTGCACTTTTTAAAACATGGCACAATGGCAGTTTCAAAAGAGGAAGCACTCTGACAGCTAGAATCAATATTCTGATTCACTGTTGCCCATGTTAAGGTGTGGTAGGACCACACAGCCAGGAAGAGCTGTATATCTGCGTTTAACTGTGCTCTCTGCTAAATAGAGGTTATATTAAATCAATAGAGAAGATCATTCCTGACTTTTATCCTGTTGCCACACCTTACCAGCAAGACAGAGGTGACAACCACCTGCTGCGTTACACATGGCTTTCCTAAGCCTCACCCTGTGAATCAACAATAGAAAGAAAACTGCAAGAGGTAAGGATCTGTGGAAAATGGCATAACCTTACCTGTAATGAGCCTTCTACAAGAAGTTCACAGAGCAAGTGAATGTCTCCATTCCTAGAAGTCGTTTGAATTTCTTTATAGGGCAGTCCAGCTATTGCATTTGCCAAATGGCAATCAAAGAATAGGTATTATTAATAAATAGATGTTATCCATATGGTACTCATACCATTTACTTGCATCTCATGTACTGTTGCCCCTGCACCACAAACCTACTCAGCTTGAAGACACAGCCTACAGCTGGCCATGCCCCAGAAGCATTTCCACAGTACACAACCCAGGAGCTGTAGATAAGCTGAACACACAGTCCAGCTCCAGCATGTGATGATCAGCCTTTGGCTGCTGCCAAGACCACCAAATTCAAAATCCAGAAGGAAAGTGATCTGACTTCCAAGTCAGACTGTCTCACCCCTCTTAGGCTTACAGTTCTGATTTAGTCTCTTTAGTCCCCTTTCCCCATTCAGGCTCAGTCAGGCCTCAGCAGAATCCAGAATGGAGAAACACAAACCTGCTACGAGGTTCTAAAAGAAAATACTAACCCCCAAAATCGATATATTCACATCATTGAAGAACTGACTGCAATAAACCTGCCTAGAGAGACCCTTTCTGTTACCTCCCTGTATCCCCTCGTTAAGCAGGTAAATTCAGCTTGGTGACACTCATGATTAATAATGTTGCATCCTAATTATTGTACAACAGCCGAGCACAGAGAGTTTTCTTTCCTTGTGCTCAAGCATCACAGCAGCAGAACAGAGGATGCTTTCACCTCCAAAGGCAGAGGGGAGAAACAGCTAGAAAAACCTCAGCAAAGCAGGGTGAGAAGCACTTTAGCCTGTGGAGATGCCGTCTGTATTCAACAGGCACATTGTGCAGCTTAGCTAGTTAATGTTACTGTGCTGGTTTGATACATAAATCATGCATTAGCACTTTTGTTCTCTGTCCACAGGGCACACATAACCAACCAACATGGTGCAGAATTTGCTTTGGCTCAATAGTAGAGCTGCTGTTCTAAGGGTATTCATTAAGTGCAAGTGGCCAAGGAAACAGACACAGCACAGAGGATATTTCCCTTCTCATTTCCAATTCATATCTGCTGAAAGCCTTCCTAATTTTTTCCTCAGTTTTAGCTGCTGGAGAAAGGACTGCATACAGACATGGGATAATTGGATGTTCAGAACCTTTCCAGATTTATTAAAGTAACTTTTTTCATTCCTCACCAGGACCTCTTTCCTCGATTTCCCTCCCAGTTACTTGGAGATAACAAAGACTGGGATTGCTGCCCACAGCCAGGACTATGTACCATTCCCCTCCAAGTGACTCTAGTCCATTTTTTTCCAGAAGACATAGTTATTTTTCTAATCTTCCAGTATTTTATATTAACAAGTCACTCATTCACCACTTTCATTTCCTTCCATCACTGGCCTTTACTGACTAAAAACCCTGCTACTGCTTCTCTCAGAGAAGACCTGCACTAGTCTTCACATGTGCAATCGCATCCCTTCTCATACATTCATAAATCCTGTGTTGCACTGAACAAGCCAGGGGTGCAGTCTGCAGAAATATCCTTTCAGCATAAAGTTTGTGCTCTACGTGCCAATGAACTTAAACTTAACCTGAACTACAGACAGATCAGTGGTCCTACTCCATTGCCATTTCCTTCTAGTAATTTTACAACTGGGTAATACTGAACAGAACACATAAGCACTGAAATAATCAAAGGTAAAACATAAGGGGAGTCACAAGAGCTGCAGCTTCAAGTGACATTTGCCAAGGTTGTGCTGGCCAAGTTAAAAGCAGTAAGTACAGTCTGCCAAAACACTCCAAGAGAACAGACACCTGTAAGCCATTTGAGAAGAGAAGCCATTAAAAATAAAATAAGAAAAAGACTAGGGCTGAGCTGGGTTCAGGCACACAGAAAATGCTGCTACCAATTCCAGCCAAGGTTTAGTCTATGTCACCCCACCCAAGGCCAGAGGGACTGAAGATGTTCAGCTGTTCACATGGACTAGGTCTGAAGACTCCAAAAATAAACCATGAAATCCAGAGATCACCTCTGTCAGTTGAGGAAGTTTTCATTGAATGCCCTGGGAACCCCACCATTTAAGCCTGAAAAAAACAACCTACAGCAATTAAAATTATTTTTAAAAGTAAAATTTTTGATTGCAAGAGAATGCTGTGGGAAACAGTGTCAGCAAGTATTTCCAGTAACACTACTCCTTTCACCTCGTCTTATTCCTAATGACTAGAAGCTGCTGCTCATGGAACAGTAGGGTTGAGAGATGGAAGGAAACCAAAGGACCAATTAAGCGATTAATCCATCAAGTTGACAGAAGACTAGTCCTTAGAGCATATTTCTTATTGCTTCATCCAGTTTACTTTTTAAAACAACCCCAGCAATGGAGAGTCTATCACTTCCCTTGAGGAAATTACCCATAGCTTGTTAAAGATCTCTCACCAGGACAATTTCAATTCTTTCCAGCCTACAGTTCCTCCTTTTCTTAATTTTATGTTACTGCTTGCAGCATCCTTTTTGTGGCCTGCTTCGTAGGCCATTCCCAGCATGCATCCTGCACATGTACATGCATCCTTCCCTATCCTCTAGCCACATAAATTATATTCAGCATTTTCATCCTTTCCAAACACATCTTCTTACAGCCTTTTAGATTTAGAGAAAAGTGGTAGCTTCTTTCGGGACATTTTTTTCCCCTGAACTTCCCTCCCATTTGCCTCTATGTTCTGCTGCCCTGCTGTATTTGAAAAGCTCAGACTAGCACCACTGATAGAAACAGGACAAAAAGACATAGCAATTATGGAATGATATCAATTGCACCAAATTCCTTCCAGAGAGGAAAAATATACCACAGACTTTTTTTTCTTCTCTGGTGAAGCAATGGGATGGAAGATTGGCTGGCTGTTCGCTCCTCTATCAGCAAGAGCCATCCTTTGAATGCACCTTTACGTGCCTAGCAGAAGGATCAGGCTAACCTCTAGTACAGAGAAAAAAAGGCAAGCATAAGTACAGAAAAAGCACTTCCAGGCAAGCACATGTTCCATATTCACACCATTACTACATCCACTCACAGCAGACGTTTGGATCCCAAAGAACCATTCCTGTCCCTGGGTCAAGTCTCAAACTCCCCATGTGCTGAAATTACTGCAGCTGCAGTAATCCCCTGTGGGACAGCTGACAGCAGTCAGGGCCTGGGCTGCCCTTTGCTAGATGCCAAAAAGCACAGCCAAAGACTGGCTGCACACTGGAGGAATCAACGGAGACAGAGTCCCTCCCAATCTGAGCGCTGAAAGTCAGAGGAACTGAAGAGAGGGATCACGCACCACAGAGATCCAAAATGGAATAAACAGTTCTTACAAGATGTTTTTGCTTAAGCGGGATATAAAGAGTAATTTCTTAGCGCAGCATCTAACAGAATTGCTACCTGCAACAGCGGGCAGAGGAGTGCTGCAGATAGCACAGCATGACTGCTGGATATCCCCAGGCAGAGGTTCCTAAGGTAGCCAGTTCTTCTCAAGGCAACTGCCTACTGACTTGCCCAAGTAGAAACACTGCAAAACACACCACAAATTACCCCAGCCTCACTGAAATCAGAAGCTCGTGCAGATTTATATCTGATGAAGGTCTGTCCAGGAAAGCTCAGTCACACAGGCCATTCCCACAGCCCCACTGACTTCAGAGGGACTAGAGTCACCAGTCAGAGCCCATCTAGGCAAGGGTGAGCACGATAATGGTCTCATGTTGCTGTATCTGTCCACTGCAGGCCACTTTGTTCAACTGGAGGGCAAAAGAAGACAAACAGGCACGTTTCATGTGACTGGAGAGCCACAGGCTACTAGGAAAGCCCAGAGGCAGTTCGGTCTCAGGTAGTGACTGAGCTTTCTACACAGAGTAAATAACAGCTGCCTCCTCCTCTGCTCCAAGTTGAACAAGAGTTTGGGATCATGAGCAACAGAAACCTGCTCCTGACTACACCAGCTCTGTCTCTCCCTCCAGTGCATGGAAGAGATCTCATTAATGCATTTCTACACCACACTATCATAATCTCTCTTCAACAGCTTTGAACTACAACCACACACCTTGCACAGCTGAGCTTTTTGCATACCAGATAAACTCAACTTTAAACTGATTATTGAAATATCTAAGCTGTTAATGCAATGACGGCAAGCTGAAGCCTCACTCCCTTCGCCGCTTAATCTTCACTTACAGTGTCAGAATTCATTTGTTCTTTCCCACTGCACTCCCCGTTCCCAGTTGTGCATTCCCAAGCACTCACACACACCCCTCTTCCCACCTCCACTGAGTACACCACTTACAAGATTTCTGGAAATGGATCATTCAAAGGAGAGCTTATTTGTTTCAAGCAATAAACCAAAGCAAGCAAAAGGAACAACTCAATTACTGTTTACTTGAGGACAAAACCAGAGCATCTTGGATACCTTTGTGTGCAGCAGCAGGTGAATTTCCTATTTAATTCTTCTTTGCTTTCTGTTCTGGATTCCTAGGCAATAGTAAGTAATAATCAGCTCTCTACCAGAAGGAATTGCGTTTTAGGACTAAGCTGTCCCAACAAAAGGTTAAGTAGAAAGCATAACCATCAAGACGCAGCTACCATGCCCAGCAAGGGGGATAGAGCCATTTCCCAGTGCATCACCACCTATAGCTTCAAGCAACGCGTGGACTTACCTGAGCCACGAGCCTAGCATCTGAGTGAGAAATCCCCATACCTCTGCCATGCCAGACAAGCCCTTCCTCCAATCTGCCTCCAGCTTCCTTTGTTCTCAACCCAACCAAGAGGCAGAGGGAAAAGGAACTCAGAGCTCTCAAGCTAGAAGCATCCTCCACATTGCTAACCCCTTGCTCCTCCTCCACATTGCAAATTTGAAGGATCTTTTCCTTTGCAGCTGTTTCCACTCTCTCCTGAGGGCCAGGGAAGCAAGGGCAGACAGCTGTGGCCTTTCTGCAGAAAAGGGCATTTGCTGCTTGCTTGCTGGCTGAGGGACAATGTCCAGCCCCTTGAGGAAGGCAGATATCATTTCCTCTGCATGCCATTTGCACAGTGCTTTGGAATGCAGCTATGTAAATGTAAGACAATCAGGGGATATTGTTCAAATCCTGTAAACCTATCTGAAGCCAAGAGGGTAATGCCAGTTTACACCATCCAAGTATCTAGGTCTGTGTAATTAACAATTAGAGATGAAGCGCAGGGAGTGTAAGCAATAAGGCCAGGTTTACTCAAGTCTATGGCCAGCACATAAGCACAGTTTTACTGCAAAGCAAAATTCTCTTAGAAGAAAACAAAATCCAAACCAGTTGAAGCGATCATCTAAAACCTCATTTGTCATTGCAACGGCTGGAAAATTATCTAACCCGTTGAAGAGCACGTACGCACTTTGCAGGTGGGTCAGAAAAAGCCTAAGGCACAGAACAGCAGGTACAATAGAGGTCAAACAGCACTATGCTATGGGCACTGAGGCCAGCAGAAGCTGTGAACACACATGGGTTTGAGGACACCACTTGGCAAAGTGGCATTTTTTACTTGTCTTCCACTGAAGCCATGGGAACACTAACATTACAACACTCCAGGACTTAAGTTAAGTCCTGGTTATAAGTTAAGTCCTGGTTATAAGAGTTGGCAGAGGTGATTTACCCATCCTCCATCTGCAACACAGATGATTAGAAACATCCAAATTCCAACTATTGTATCTTCTTATGCTTTTGCCTGACAGATCAAAGAACTTCTTTCACATGTTTCCTCTTATGTAACACAATCCACTGGCCTAAGACATTTTCCTTTATTAATATATACTGCAACAATACCCTGAAAGTCACAGGTAAAATGTGCTGGCGCTTACAGAGCAGGGCGTGTGAAATACTCCAGTACTTTTGTCCAGGGCTTTCCATGCAGCTCCCCGTTTAATGAGTCCATCACCAGGTTTAATGACCTGCCAGAGCTTTAGAAACACTCTGCCCTCCTCATCAATGATTCACACACAGTCTTAAAACTGTGCACAGATTAAAGAGGCTGCTGCTCCCCCACCTCGCTTCAACCCAAAGCGGTTTTAAATATTTCATCTCACCACAGAACTCTTCTGTACACATCCCAAAGGCACTCTGAAAAGCTCTCGCTGGGAGTTCGGCTTTACCTGGCAGCGGGCCTGCTGGCACCATGACAGAGCTGTTCCTGCCAGGCCTGCCCACATCCTTTATTTACTTTCTTTAATGAGTCCTGCATGACCCTGGCTGTCAAGAGTAGGGTCAGGGGTTTCTGAGGTGGTTGGTGCTTTCTATTTATGGAAAAGAAGATGGAAGCCCTGATTGCAGGGATGGAACAAAGAAGTACCTGATCTACAATTACCAGTCAGCAAGAGCCTTCCTTCAGCTTCAAGGGAAATAGAGTCATGACCCTCTTTTCCTTTCAGCTACGGTGGGATTTAAAGTGGACCAATGAATGCAGAAACGTAGGCAAGATCTTGCACTTCTCAGATGAGCACGTCAAGGATCATCAGTCTTCTAGGATACCCTGAACTCCTTATGGCTCTTAGTGCAAAGCAACCCTGATGTGAGAGAGGTCATGGTCCAAACAGCCACAGAGACTTCCCTCTCTGCAAAGCGAGACTGTGCCCTGTCATATAGTTGTCATTAACACATTTTTGGTCCCGGGGGAAGGACAGCAAAGTAGCCCAGGGGAGAGAAAAAAAGACCTAGAGCCACTCCTCAGATTTGCCAGAAATGGCAGGATGCTGCTGATACTAGTCTCGGCCACCGCTTTGCCATCTTCCAGACAGGAATGCTACCAGCAGATCTCATTGTCCAAGTAATTTTAGGATTTACAGATCCCTTATGCAGTACAAGCTATTGCATTACTAGGAACAGCCATATTTATGTGATACTGTGGCCATGCATGCCACACACTTCTAGCAGGCAGAGGTCTGCCCAATATGCTGGATTTTGTTATAGATGCAATTTCTCCACAATTTCTCTAGGCAGATTCCTACAGTTAATTTTGTTCTTCCAAGTATTCATTTTTATATATATATGGTACCTTAGGATTATATGCTAAACAAACAAAGAAATCAATAAAAAGATCAGGAAACATAATAATGAGAGACTCACTAAGCACATCATCATACACCCTCTCACCTGTGTTTTTGCTTTGCTTTTACTCTCCTTTCACCAGCAGCACGCAACAGTTTGCCTGCTGGCAGTCATGGATAGTGTTCCTCCAGCATTTCAACTGTCGGTAGGTCACTAATTTCGTGGGGAAATCCATTTTCCAGCAATCTGGCTAGCTCCACAAGGAGACAAATAACATTCTCTAGATAAACAACTTTTAATTGTTGATTGGCAAATCATTTATGCACTTTTTTTTTTTTTTTTTTAAGTTAATCAACCAGCTCTGAACACAGAAAGAGAAGGAGAAATACAGGGACACAGACATGCAGAGAGATAAATGCACACGCGCACAGACACACAATGTCCTTTGTAGCAGCTCTGGATTTCTGCCCTCCTTCTGGTGTGTTTCTCACCTGGAAGCCTTGGAAGAGGCAGGGAGCAGGTTGCAGCCACCTGAACACCTGTGCCCATATCTTTGCTCTTCTTTTCAGAGGAGTCAGTTTGATTTCATAGCCTGTAGGAAGTGGCACCCAGCCTGCATTTCCCCAGTGTTTTAGAAAGGGAATTTACTGGTAGTGGAAGGTGCCTGCTGAAAGCATAAGGAATAAGACCCTGTCCTCACAACAGGGGTACAGGACAATCTTCATCCATGCAGTTCATTCACCCTGACCAATGCATACAACCTCAATTTCCATGCCCATTCAATCCCAGGGGTGTTTGGAAAGGAGACCTTCATCACAAGGAGTTGAACTGGGACCACATAGGTTGCAGAAAGGCTTTAAACCACAGTGACTTTTGCTCCTGAATGCATGAGATCTAACAGCATAGGGCCACAAGATCTATCTGCTCATCACAACCAGACAGTTCATTTTCTCTATTTTCAGATAAATTGTGATGGGAACAGGAAAGATCTCCAAAACTTTCTGGTTTTCACTCACCTGAGTATTAATGAGGGGCTAAAAACCTAAGAGCCCAAAATCCCCAGTCCTTCTGTCAGTCCACCTCCCCTGGTTTCCACATCTCCAGTAGTCCAGCCTCTACCAGCTGGGTGGTCCATGGCTAACAGTCACACTCAGTGTCCATGTGCCTGTGGTCGCCCATGGCATAGGAAAGATTCCTCAGCAGATCATCCTGGGGCCCTCCAGAGACTTCCTGACCTTTGAATTTTTATTTAAACCAATTTAAACATTTAGGACCTCCATGGCACAGAACAGCCTGCACCCACACAGCTCCCTTTACAGTGCCCATTCATGGTCAGGACTGTGGGTGAATAACCAGATGATCCCCATACACTACCAGGGACAGTACAGCTGGTAGCATTTGGTCATGTCATTTCCTTTCTTCTCTCACCCCATAATGGGAAATGTGGCCAAAAATCCTCAACAGGTTATGGGGGGGGTCACATCAGTCCACAGCAGATATGGCCAAATCATGAAATTTTTTGTTTGTTGGCATACTCAGAAAATGAAACCTTGTGTTCCAGGCTTTTGGAAAGAGTGATGAGTTCTGTGGCCGTGCAAAAGGTAGCCCTGCCTGAGAGGAAGACAAAGATCCCTTTACTTAGCACAAAACCAAACAAAAGTGAGCAATAAAACACCGCAGAAAATGAGCAGGTAAGTACTTGCATTTTATCTTCAGTCGATATCTTTTCAGCATGGCTGATCTCTGAAATCTGATTTTGTGTTGTACTGCAAATCCATACCCCCTGGGAAGCTTGCATCCCTCTTGATGAGCATTAGCTCTCACTTCATTTGTCCACACAATCTCTACACAGCTGTCATCTCGACATCCAAGCAAGCTTAAACAAAAACATAATCTCTCCATAAAGCACAACTCTATACTCGAATAGCTGTTGCTCTCAGGTGTCCCATTCCATGAAATCCATCACCAAACCACTTTGCCTTTCTCAGTGAAGGGAGGATTTTCAGAGAAGAGAGGTCTGTAGTGCATCACAGGCTCAATTTACTGGGGCTCATTGCCTCTCCCTGGCTCACTCTAATCTTTTCTGGGGGTAAGAGGGCCATGGCATGGGTCCTTGGCCAGAGCTGCTGCAGCAGCCATGGAAGGATTTGTTGTACATCCCCACTGTACAACAAAGCCATCATGCTAGGATATGGCAACAGAGAGCTTTCAGTTAAAGGGCTGCATGATGAACATCCAGAACTTGAGAAGTGTGCAAGAACCAGATGATGGGGCAATAAAGTATCTATTGCAATAACGTCAATTCACTCCCTCTTGCTTGCATATCCATTCCTGTCTAGTGACTCAAAACATTAAAGAAAAGTGAACTGATTCACGCAGTGCAGCTGCTGTTCAAGCTGCATCCAGAAAACATTGTGTTTCCCCATCGTCCTCTGTTAGGGTAACACCAAACTACCAGTGGCGTCAGGACTCCTAAACCAAAGAGATGTCAGGTACCCACTGTGCTACTAAAAACCTTATGCACTTGGCCAGTTTGAGTCATATGAAAATCATGCTTGATAAATCATGAGGATCAAAGGAGCATCTCCATTGCTAATAGAAGCAGGGTGACCTTTAAGAAGTTTTATGAGGGTTGAATTTATCCCAGGTTATATAAAATCATCACAGTAGCCTCAAAGATGTGAAACATGGGTATGAGAGGGCAATTATGTTAGTTAATTACATTGAGGAGTTAAGGTTAATGGAACCAAACCTAAGCTGGTGTGAAACATTGCTGTTCCACTGGAGGAAACAGTTACATTATTTACTCCAGGTGAAAATCTGTTTCAGTAAGTTGAACAGAACAAGAAAGGGCTATAACCAGAATCAGACTTATCAAACAGTAAAACACAACTTTCTGTCCTTAAAGTAAATCTCTCTCCCACGCTGGATTTCAAATCTGGGGGCCATGTCAGGTGAAAAGTAAGGCCCCCCATTTGCTGACTTATATAAAAACAAGGAGATAACATGATGATCCCTGTCAGATATAGCCCACCTGCCCCATCAGGAAGCATGGCTCACAGATGGATGGGCCCAGACTCCCCCAGTCACCTCAGCCCATCATTTCAGTCTTTTCTCCAGATGTAAAGCCAGCTCCAAGGACTACAGCACAGGTATGGCATTTTGGAGGCCTGGGCTCCACCCCTGCTTCTACTACAGCTACTCCTCAGCAAGGCTTTCAGGTTGTGTCTTAACCAGTCAGCCTTCAGGACTACCTTGCACTTACACTGGTGAATATCATAGAATCATAGAATGGTTTGGGTTGGAAGGAACCTTTAAAGGTCATCTAGTCCAACCCTCCTGCCATGAGTAGGGTTGTCTTCAACTAGATCAGGTTCCTCAGAGCCCCATCCAGCCTGACCTTCAATGTTTCCAGGGATAGGGCATCTACCACCTCTCTGGGCAACCTGTTCCAGTGTTTCACCACCCTTATCATAAAAAATTTCTTCCTTATATCTAGTCTGAATCTACCCTCTTTTAGTTTACCCCTTGTCCTATCACTACAAGTGCTATTAAAAAGTCTGTCCCCATTTTTCTTATAAGGCCCATTTAAGTATTGAAAAGCTGCAATAAGGTCTCACAGAGCCTTCACGTCTCCAGGTTGAACAACCTCAACTGTGGAAAAAACATCTGTTGAGGTCCAGGGACTGGGCCCCATGACATCGGGTGCTTTCCTCCTGGCCACCCCTCTATCATCTTCTTGCCCTGCCTCTCCTCATTGCGTAGCTGGAAACCCCTTCCCTCAGGTCTTTGCCAAAGCAAACCAGGGTCAAGAGCAGACCTGCAACTCCTTATTGCCAATACCCTGCTCGGCCATATCCTGCTTTCTCTCACAGCCCAGGAGGAGGAAACCTAGGAGCTCTGCTTTCTAAGCAAGCAGCATGCTCCAGGCAGCTCGGTGCGCTGCAAAGTGTTGTACAGATGGGGCAACGCCAGCAGTCAGAGGTAATCTCTCACATTCAATCATCTGGGATGTAGGGTGAGGGGAACAGACAAACTTTTGAGTGCATTAACCCCTGTCACATCACTCCGCCTGCAAAAGGCTTACACTGTTCTAGCCACCAGAGCATTGCTGCTACAACACAGCTGATGGAGAACTACAAAACGAGGACAAGCACTTTGACTTTACAGTGCCCTGTACTGCCTGTAATTTACATAGATCTGAAGCAGTGACCCTCAACAGCATTAGCATTAATCCCGGAGACCCAGGTAATGCACAGCTCCCCTCCAGTCTCCATCCCCTACAAAAGGGGTAGGCTTTGCACATTGGGGCGTTAAATCAGCAATCTGCTACTTCTCTGATGTTGTCACGGGACTCCGCTGCTCAGGTTTCCCTGCCACAGCAGTCTGATTCACAGTACTGACTTCTTCGGCTATGACTGTTGTGCTGATCTGCATATTAATCCAATAACTCTTTGCAATTAAATAAGATGAGAAGGGGGGGGGGGGGGGGGGGGGAGAGAAAGAAAAGATGAAGTCCTCTACAGATGTTGTCCTCACATATGGTCTCCCATATGGCTGTGTGTCACTGCTGCTTCACTTTATAAGATCTCTCTCTTCAGACAGTAACTCCAGCCCCTTCCATACTGCAATCCAGAGACTGATTAAGAAACAGGTAACACTGCAAGCCACTTTGTCATTGCTGATAGAAGTGCTGAACAGCCACTGCTAAATTACAGCTATCAATCTCCCAGGCTGTACATGGATACATTAATTATTTCTTCCATTCCCCACAGAGACAGATGCTTCCCGTTTTCTTGACATAAGCTGTGTGGATCACTTGCCCATCTGGCTTCTCCACATTGTTATAATGGTATCTTTCCCTCAGATGTCATCTTTCAATTTCTAATAGCCTCCACAGGGAGACAATATTATTACCTCACATTTCTAAAGAATATGTCTCTAATCGTCCAAAATTTGTTAATTCACCCTGAAATTACTCCACTGTGTTGGGATGTACTGTTATCCCAGATTTACAGGGTGTGTGTAAGGCCACGAGTCTGGTAGCAATGAGATGCCAAACATCACAGTGATGACCAGTGACACAGTAGACACACAAGCAGAGAGGTAAGGACAAGAAAGAATGAGAGACGGCAGTACATGACCTGCTTGTTTAGGGAAAGCAGAGTCCACATGCACAAAATGGTGTGACTTCAGCTATATTCAGGCCCAAGGAAGATGCTGTTTCTTTACAATCATGTAGGACATCCATGGGATCCCAGTGGGTGAGAAGCAGCAGCACCACAGGGTGAAGCCACAATGACACCAGCAGAGCCACCAGCAGCAGCTTGCTAGATTCCAACAAGTCCCCTGCAGACACAGAAAGCTCCAGGGTTTCTGCAGGGGGAGAAAGCCCCTCAGCATGGATTTCGTCAGCAAAACTGGAACTGTCTCTGACTGGCAGATAAAGAAAGGAGCTGGTTCAGGGGATTTCCATTTCAAGTTCACACCTGGTCTGAGACCCTTTAGCGAAAGATAGCCGTAGACGTGACATTACAGCAATTCTACAAACAATCTCTCCTAAGCATTAGTTTCTTCAGGCAAAGAGGAATGGGCAGTTTTTATAGAAGTTCCTTTTTTATGACTCACTTCCATGTCATTATACCAATAAGAACCTGTCTCTCCAGGGTGTTTTTCTCCCATGATTAAAGCTGTGAGCCTTCGACCTTGTGCCTTATCAACAGTACACAACACACACTATAACCACCTAGAAACTTGCTGCCTTTCATCCCTTATTGCTTAATAAAGTTGCTAGCAGACCTATTGCAACAGAGTAATGAAGCTAAGCAATTGCATTCAGCTCAGTAAATCTGGGAGCAGAGCCTGTTAAAAATAAATAAAATTAAATTAAAAAAACCCTAAAAACTAATTGCAGAAATGTGGAGTGTTATGAAGAGATCCCGTCAGTTCAGCCAGAGTTCACAAACCACTCACTCCTGCTATTTGAGCTGCTGAGAGGAGTTGCATAAAGCTAGAAGAGGAGCAAGAGGAGGTGTCAGGACAGATCCACGCACAGCCTGCACCTTAGGGAGCTGCTGCAGGGGTTGCAGACAGCACATCCTTTGGCACGAGGTGCTCAAGAGGGGAAGAGATGGTGCTCAGAAACAGGTGCTTTGGCAAAGTGATGTGGAGAAGGCAGCCCAGCACCTGGCTCCTGAAGTTTCAAATTTGGTGAAAGTGCAGCCAGCTGACATTAATAACCTGCAGTTTATGTTGCGTTAGTGCTGTAATTGGGCATTTGCTAGCATGAAGCACAAGACAAGTCCTCTTCTAAGGCAAGGCACGGGCAGAACATAACACTAAGGCACAGGATAAGCACTGCATTTGCAGGAACATCGACACTCTGCTATACTGAGCAGTCATATGATGGCTATTCAGGTCCAGATGCCTGACCAAGGTGCTGAAGATACGACTGTTTCCCACCATTGCCTACGTACGGAGTCTGTGGTGACCACATTTCCACCTCTGGGTGCCTTGTTTGGGTCTTATAGACAGGCCCACAGAACATCTAGTCTGCAAGATCACATTCAGACATCCCATGGGGCCCATGACACTGCCCATAACATGCTGGGCAGCCTGAGACTGTTAGCATGCAAGACTAATAGCCACAGAAATGTATTCAGCCCCAGAAGACAGCAGGAGAAAGCAAGAGCCATGCTCACTTCCACATCCAATTCCCTCCAACAGCAAGAAACTCATTAGGGAAAAATGCCCAAATCATCCCAGGTTACCTACAACTACACTAAACCTCTTCTGCCTGTACAGATCCTTGGCCCACTGTTTTACCAGCATATATCCCTCCTTTCATCCTTCCTCAGGCAATAGCATTACACCACAAGGCCTCCTTATTGCTTCATTTCTGCAGCAAGCAAAGGGGATCAGAGTGGAAAGTACTAACTTCACTACTCATGGAAGGGCCTTCCGGACCAGCCAGCTTGTCAGGACCACGAGGAAGCCTGAAGGCAACAAGACTACGTTGTATTCCATGCAATGCTAGGGGCAGGTCCAGAGGGTTGTCCCATCCCATGATGGTTCAAAGATGAGTGGTCTCCAGGATCCAGGGCCATCACAAGGCTCCAGTGGTTACCACCACCACCCCAAAGTACTTTCTCCAGCTACCAAATCACTTGTAACCACAGCTAGAGCCATATCTGGCTTCCTGGGAGAAATTTCTGCTGCAGGTGTAAGCTGCTGCTGGGCCTTTCCACCAAGCTATGCAATATATCTCCCAGATAGACAGGGAACAAGAAAAGGGAGTTCCATCACCACAGCGCACTTCACAGTAAGCACTACAATTTATAGCACATAAATATCGTATATATACTGCAGCTTTTTGCAGACAACATTATCATCTCAAAGGGTAGGTAGGAGGCGGGAATAACAGCTTGTAACAACTGCGGCATAGACAGCTGCTTTCTTTGCCATGTCTAATGCTGTTTGGGGAGGTAAAAATCTACCAGCAGTGCCTCTGCTTCTTCCTAGCATACACTGCAACTCCATGTGGGGCTTCTGCTGAATAATTAGGTTAAAGAAGGCACAATCATGTAAACAATCTTGTAGAGGCTTTCTGGGAGAAATTTCAGATAAAATCATTCATAACTCCAAGCACATCTGTTGCCCAGAAAGCAGAGATGTTTCCCTCATGCTGGGCTTTTGCACTGCATTTAACACAGACTGACCCCATTATTGTGGGTTAAAGTCTGTGGACAGGATTAATCTCTTGTAGTGCTAGGTGTCACAGATAATAGCATGTTTCAGCCACACACAAGATTATTTACAAGTTTTCTGCCACCAGAAAAGTCAGTCCTAGTTTTCCTACCCCCCCTCCTCCTTTCTCCAACCTGATTATCAGCCACATGGTCCCAGTCCCTCCCTTGTCCTTGTGTCAGACCCTTCATAGAGCCAGTTCAGCTCACTAATCTGACAAAGTGCTTCCTTTATTCTATCCCGGGGGAAAACTTTTGGCCAGGTTTATTTTTCTGCCAACTTAGTGAGTTGATTCATCTCAGCAGGAGCTGACTAACAAAACCAAAATCAAAGCTGACAATAGCTGTACCACCAAAGACATACAAATAGAATGTAAAAATGTTCAGGATCTGTAAGACATTGGGTCAGCTCAGCTGCACTGCTGAACTGTACCCTTCATTAAACATGAAGCATCTAATTTTAGACTTCCTTGTATTAGACAAATAGGTGATTTCTCTCCTGTAGCCCATAGGATATAAGAAATAATATTTTCACTGGTCTAGTTTTTTCTAGTTGCTGGATAGCTTGGCTCTACTGGTGGAAAAAGTAGCTTTTCCTCATTTGCACTTAGAGTTTGCCCTGAGGAAGTTTGGCAGGATGCAGCTATGACATCTGTAATGGTAGCGGTATGGGAAAGGACTGCCAAGGTGATTCTGGTTTAGTAAGTGGTATCACGCTGGACTTACACAGCCTTAAAGGAACTATAACCAGGCCCAGGATTTTAGCATATAGATAAATGGAGACTTGGAGCATTTGTCAAAGTTTTGCAAACTATCTGTAGCTGGAATGGGACTTAGTCCCTATTGTAGGGCTATTGCACACAGAGACACCACGTCTGGTTCTGGAAGCCTCTGAGATCACCACAAGCACAGCACAGAGGTGAAGAGAGCAGATCGCTCTTTGCATGCCCTGTTCTTGCACAGGTGTTTGCTGCTGGTGACAGCACAGCATCGTCACAGATCTCTGCTCTGACCCATCAAGGCTGTATTCGCATCTAGCCTGGACACTCTGCAGCCACAGCCAAACAGTGGCCAGAAGCCTTTCTTGACTCCTTCCTTCTCTTCTGCTTTGAGGTCTCAGAGCAAGGAAAGCTTTCCTTTACCCTTTATGAATGTCAAACCAAGAGTCTTCCACACTGATGGTTTGTCTGAGTGGCAACAGAATTGCCATGGTTACAGCCTCATTCGTGGACTTAGGGACAACAGCAGGATTCATGGAGCCAAACTCAAAAGCTCACTTGTACATTAGACAGCCACAACTGGAGATGAGTCAACATCAGAAGGAAAAGAAATTGCTTCTCTCACCACACAAAATGCCAAAAGGGACAGGCAGGAAACCCCGCATCACATCAGGGCTTTGAGAAAGGTGAGCACAATTACTCTCATTAAAAGGCTTAGGGAAATATCTATCTATCATCAGAGTGGGCAGGCAGCTGCAGTCCAGTGAACTTCCTCCTTGAGGGCAAAGTCTGATTATTCTTTTAGAAGTGCAAACTCCCTCAGGCAGTTCTCTTTGCTCCTTATTTTGCTTCAGCCAGAAGTTGTGAGGTTGTAAAGGCCCCACATGCCTACTGGCATCTTTGCTTGCAGCAACACTAAAAGAGGCTGCAAGAAGAGCTCAAGGCAGAGGTCAGCCTGGGAGACACAGCTCACCTGTGTCAGCCCCCAACTCACAAGCATGAATAGCTCTGTTCATGCTCTTGTCTATGCAAGGTCACTGCCATCAGCCCAGTTAGATTCAAGCTGTTCCCCTGAGGCCGGAGTCTGTAGATGTGCTCCCTCCCCACACAGTAGTATGAGTAGGTATCACAAGGTCCACTCTTATTTTTGGTGGTAACTCCCACTGCAAGGCACTTTGCCTGCAAAGCAGCCCGACATTCACCCATACTCCAGCTGTACAGCACTGCCAAAACTCCTCAGCATTAAACATCCTAGAAGCAAAGCTCTTCCAGTGGCCCTGTTTCTGGAAAGATGGTCACATTCTTGTGGACAATGCAAAATGCAATTCAGGGTCTCAAGGGATGCTTTTCACCAGGCACAGAGAGGTCCACAAACCAGGATGGATCAACACATGTGAATGATCTTGTCATGTGGGGCTGTGAGCCAAGTTCAGGAAACACTCTGCAAGCTTCTCTATTTGCATTGGGACAGAACCCCCCTCCAACACCAGACACAAACTGATTTTATCAGTCAGAGCCCTTGGAAAGCGTCTAGAAAGCAACAGGAATCCACCACACACTTCTAGGGTTGCTGTTCACATGGACTCCCCTTTTCCAGGCTTCTTCCAGCACAAGATGATGAAAAACAGCCTCCATCCCCTCACATTTCATTGGGCAGCCAAGCAGTCTGATCATGTAGAAGGGCAAGGGAAGACGCTTCCCTGGTGCAATATGCCTGACCTCTGCCAGGCTGCAGATGTGCCTGTGTGATCAGCACTGCCCCTTTGAAACCTGCTTGCCCCCCACCAAAGCAGTAGCAGTTTAACAGCTTACAAGCTCAGAGAGAGCACTTCTGCTGGTGTAAATCCTCCTGCTTCCCATGAAATCAATGTATTTACAGCCCCAATTTAAACTGCTATGAGCACTATCTTACTAAAAGCATATTTGTGTTATTATCATTGCACTGCGCAGTTAATTGCTATACAAATATTTGTGTTGCCCACATTCATCACAAGGCTGCTACTGCCTCAGGGTGAACTTACTCAAAATGTGATGTGTTTTCCCAAGACTGGAAATCTTAAAGGGGATGTGTCTGTTTTGCAAGCTCAGAGAAACACTGCACCCTGATGCAAAATTCCCTTCCACTGAAGTCCCATATGAAATCCAGAGCAACAGGGATCATTCACTTCAGAGGAAAAGCGTGTTGGGGCAAGATGAAATCCAGACTTCCCAGGCTATATTTTTGGACCAAGAAGTGAGGTTGCATTTACCTTTCCTCTTGTCAGCCCATTGTGATTTGTTTAGATTTATCACTAGTCTTTCCTGCTCCACTCTCTCTCTCCCCTTTCTTTTTTAATTAGGCCATTGAGGCCTTGTTTTCAAAAACCGTCTGGATCCCAACAGAAGCTTTTAAGTCTCAGACATCAAATAGCAGGCAGTTTACTATAGTTAATTATGGTAATTTTTGCTTAGTAGTAGCTTCCCTCTGAAGAGTCAAAACTACTTAGAAAAAGCCCCAGCCTCAGGCATGAATTTCTAAGAACATATTTTTTGCCATTTATTATTTTACAAAGTTAAGTAGCAGCAGCAAGTTATAACCCAGAGGGGAAAAAAAGAACTGACAAAAAGAATAAGCTTTCTGGGACTATATACCATCACACAATATGCAACCAGACCACGTTTGCCTTTTGCAGGTACCAGGCACCACTCTGCTGAGCTGCTGTACAGGGTCTGGATCTCCTACAGTGGCCCAGTTTCCTACCATGGCTGTGTTCTGCTATCAAGATTGCTCTGAATTGCATAGAAGGACAGACAGCCCTCCAGCCAACCCCAGGGCAAAGAAGGTGCAAAGGTATCCTGAAACCACAAACAGTCTGAGCACGGGGACCAGGTGAGTTGTCATGTGCAGAGCGTAGGTATCTGGCCATCCCAAGCAGCCAGCCCCACAGGGATGCTGGCCCCTCTGGATGCAGAGCGTTAGGTGCCTCACTGCATTCAACCCCTGTTGCATGGAGCCAGGACATCCCAGGCAGCTGGAGACCAGCAAGATCATAAAAATAACAGAAACCCACTTCCAAACACTTCTAGAGGAAGATCATACGCAACAACAGGGCTCTCAAAATGCCTGACTAAAGCAGACCCTGCCTCTCAGCAAGAGTTAAGCCTGTCGGTGAGACCATATTGCATGTTAAAAATGACAGGTCCTGGACACAAATGCCAACTTGGACATCCCCTCTTGGTTACTCCAAATAAATCCCCCGCACAGCCCAGGCTTTGCCCCAGCCCCTTGGCAGCAGCATTCTTACGTGCTGTTGGGTCTCCTATATGTGCAGCTGCTTTACCTAAACTTTCAACCCAAGCTTGTAGCCCACTATGAACCAAAATGAACACAACCATGGTGCTCACAAAACTGATCCTCATTGCAAAGAGGGATGGAGTTGATTAGTGCAGGGAGTCAAGCTTCTTGTAGAAGGAAAAGAGACACGTGTCCCCTCTCAAAAGTGAGGAATTAAGAATTACTTTCCCAATATCTGGGCAAACCATCACCTTGCTCCCTGCAGACTACTCAGCCTTGCATGAGTTAAATATCTTGCTTTCTGCCCCTACTTTTTCTGTTGCAGATCAAGGGTACTAACCTCTATCTGTTTTCCAGGATGTCCTTCTAGGTTCCCATAGAAAATTTTTTCCTTTTGAAGAGAAGTTCACCACCTGGAAAAGGAGAGGAAAACAGAGGTAGAACTGACAGTTTGCCTTTGATTTCTGCAGCTACAGAGTCTGCCCAGATAATCTGGGGCTTTAATACACAGATTCTTTCTTTTATGAAGGGTCTGAAAAGGTGGCACTTTTATCAATTACTGAAATATGTAATCTTCAGGTCTGCTTTGCTACTGCAGAGTTTGTTTCATCTTCAGGCTCCTCTTTTAGGCAATTTAGCATTTCATCTGGGAATCTAGAAACCATTTGGAGCACTTTAAGTCAAACTTTCAAATAATTATTGCAAGATGGGTTCAGAGGTAGGCACAAGAATGTAAAATACAAGTTCAGAGCCTCCTGCATAACCCATCTCAGAGCTAGAGGAAAGGAGGAGAAAAAAAAATCTGTATTTCTAATTTAATCAAAGGCAAGTATCTAAGCAATCACTATGGCCCTTTCCAGAAGTTCTCATTCTCTGGATGTTGCAGCTGTTTGTTTGCCAAGTGGTTTGAACAGCTTAATCATTGTTTAGTGTAAAAGAAAGTAATTGATTTTTGAAGTTACACTAACTGAGACATTGCACAGCATTGAGAAAATTGCCTACATTTTCAAGAACATCTTTTTAAATACAGTTTGCCTTTTTCAGCAAAGTAGATCTGGGTCTCTGCCTACTTTCAGACAATGAAATTCTGGCCCTCAGCAAGCCTGTTTATATGCAAATGTGACTTGGTTTCAGTTCAGATATAGCCGGTGCTTTACGTCAAACTGATCCTGCACAAGAAAAGTTAGATAACCCTCAAGACCCCTTCTAGCTCTTTTCTGTACAATTCTGGAATAAACACTGGGCTTTTTTCTCCTCTCACCACCCCCTCCTTGAATGCTACAGTCAGTCTATAGTGCCATCAAGGAGCGGACAAGTATTTGGGACTCACAGCTCCATCAAAGCTCTTCAGTGCACATGTGGCTTCACACCCTCAAGTCACACCAGAGTATGTGTACCGCTTTGAGTATTCATGCCAGTCATTAGAGGCTATGGGACAATAGTAGGCTGCCATGCTTTGTGGATTTGGGGCACTAAACAGAAAAGAAGCAGTGGAAAAGATGCCAACTGGCAGGGAGAAGACCAAAGAGCTCCATTTCCCAGACCACACAACTCTGCTGCCTGAGCTGAGACTTTTTCTTTCAGCAGTCGTGGGCTGTGCCATTTCTGTCCTGTGCCAACTAGACAGACCAGCCAGCCCCATCAAGAAAATATAAGGACAACTCCTACAACAGTGTCAGTGGTAGGATCAGCTGAGGCAGAGATACAACCATTTCTCCCTGCCAGACTGCAAAGCCCATCTAACTCCCAGGACCAATGCCCAAGGATCACACGACCAAGATCCCTTATGCCTCAGAGCCAGCTCTGCTTTCTAGCACAGAGTCTGTCTCCTGCCACACTCCTTTATCGCAGGGTCTTAGGAGTCTTACCCCACACCCCAAACCTCACAGGGAAGCACAATAATCAAAACTACAAGAAAAGACTCACCTTCACTGTATTAACCATGCAGTGAACAAGGGAATCCAACAAGAGAGTGGTGGGAAAACTTCAGATAGCCTAAAAGTCCCCCTTGGAGAAGCTCACAACGCTCAGCTGTCCAGAGATGCTCTCTTCTGCAAATCCAGATGTGTCAAGAGTAATTCCTGCAGTACCACTTCTCATGTCACACTTCAAATCTTCCATTTCAGGACTAGAAGATTAGAGCACATAAAAAAAAGAACACATCATGCTAACACCTAGCTCCTAAATAGTGCTTTTTAGCCATAGATAAAGGTACTTCACACAAAATAGCTCAAAGAGAGTTATAACAAGGTCCAGGGCTCTGCTAATAGTCAATGGAGAAATCTCAAAGCGTTGTGCAGAGATGCTTATGCTGTGGGGTCAGTGTGCACACTAGGGAATTTCAGTTCCCTTTCCCAGTTCTTGTTTCTCAAACTCTGCAGTGCATAGTCAAGAGCAACTGGTGCAACATCCCATGGAAACTCTCTTCCCAGATGTTCACCCTCCTCACAATCTGCCCCACTGCCGCATGTGGCTTTAATAACCAAAACACAAAAAATGACACGAGTTGGCAGTTGCCTTCTGCGTTGCCATCAAAAAGCCCTCCTCTTTCATTAACCAAGCTTCTCCTTCATGCCACCGCTTACCAGGGCAAAAAACCAGTACGTTAAAGAGATGCAGAGCATAACTTTGTTCTCACGGATTAGTCCAGACTAAAAGGACTGCCTCATGTCCATCACAGCTGAGACAACACTTAGAACAAGTCAGGGAAAGATTTCCCTTTCTCCATCCTTTTGGCAATGCCATTACATTCTTCTTGAACAAAACGTGCCCCTAAGGTCTAAGGAAAAGGCTTTCCATGTGTCCCAGCTCATAACACCCATTGGGGCTAGGGACATAAAGATACAGGGAAAAATCACTGTACTGGTGAAATCAGTGGCTTGGTTGGGTGTGTTTGCCTGTCCCCACATCCCACAGTTCTGCAAGACCTTGGCAATGGGCACCCGAAATTCCCTGAGACTGTGTGCAGCTGTAGTGATTTGTCCATGGAGCAAGGGAGAACCCTCCTCTTCTGCAAAAAACAAAACAAGGAAAGGGAAAAGTGTTTAAATGCATGGAAAATTGAACTACATATTTCAGCTCTCCCTGCTCAGGATCTGTTGAATTCAAGACTCCATACCTCCTTCACAGGTACAAAGGAGTCACCTGCTTGCTCCTCTGCCCAAGAGCAGCCAAAATCTTGCCCAGAGGTGGGCCTCAGCACAACACCCTTGAACCAGCCAGCAGCTAACATCATCACACAGCTCCATCCCAGGAGACAAGTCTGTGATAGGAAACTACTCACTTGCCAAACCCCAGTGAACTATAACCACCAATCTCACTGTCTGTTTTAGTATTGCTGCCTTTTTATCAACCAGCTTAACTTTGTTCGGGGTTGGGCTCCCTCACCCTACCCCTTGGTAACAGGGTTGCTTTTATGGCCAGACCTGAGCGATTACTGTTCATATAGCAACCCCAAGGATAGTTTGGTCAATCAAGCACTTACCTGATACCATGCTCTCTTTTGGCTTGTTAAGAACTTGAGTTCAAAAGAGTTTCCAGCTGCCAAGAAATCAATTGTGATGGTTATAGGAGATGTGGAGGGGAAAGATACAGGTGCTCTCTGCAGGCAGATGTGCTGATTAAAAAGGTTCCCATCCCATGGCTGTATTGCTGCCTGCCAGCTCTTTCACCTGCGCAATATTGCTAGCAGAATCTCCACAGTTTTCTTTAGTCTAATTGATGGAAAATCAGCCCAAGGAGTTTCAAGCAATTTTGTGGCTGCATTTTCTCAGGGTGGTAGACTTCCCAAGCAGCAGATCAGTGAGAGCTCAAGTGACCCCTTCCATCAGCAAGGCTGGGGCAGTCACATCCCTCTGAAGGGCAGACAACAGGGTGGGGTAGCATCTGCCACCCAGACTAGTAGATGTAAAGGAAAGCATTTCCCTATCCAGAGGGCACTCTGAAATCTTCAAGCTGTTTTGAAAACAGTGACTCAGGCCCTCCTCAGACTACTGGCAGCGAGGAAACCCATTCACTCTCTGCTACCTTTGACTGTGACATGAAGCCTCCCCATAACCAACATCCCTGTGCAGACCCACATCAGCAACTTGCATTCCCCACCTCCAACACCAGCAACTACCACGTGAGTACACCTCTGATGCTACCTGATGCCATACCCCAGCTTGTGATGACCACCTGGGGCCAGAGCAGTTTGGACAGCATGGCATCAGCAGGGTCTTTCCTTTGGGAACATCAGTTCTGTGCTACCCCCCTACCCCTTGAAACACACCATTGCAGAGGCCAGGCAAGCAGAGCAGCCAGCCAACCTGCCTGCACTCCTCAGCGCTGCCTGTGAGGATCTTCTCTCTCCTACTCAGTTTCTCAGCTCCCATGGCACCACCTGGCCACGAGAAGAGCCCATCTGCAAAAGGTTTCAGTTGTTTCTGCTCCAGAAGCACAGAAAGATGCTGTGGAATGGCAGCTCTCTCAGTATCACACTGCAGCTCTGAACCCAAGTCTGCTGCAAGAGCAAGGTCTACATTGGTCAAATCACTTGAACTCTCCATGTCTCATTCAACAGCCTGTCAAATGAGGTTGATAATATCTCACTGGGTTGCAATGAGGCTTAGTTAAGCATTTTAATGTACTTGAAGATTTTTGGATATTTGTTATATGCACACGTGTAGGCAAAACATTGATAATTCTGTGAGTTCCAGCCCTTCAATGAGTACGTCAAGAAGCCTCTAGCAACAGGCAGGTGGTTAGCAAGTAGAAAAGTACCAAAAGTATCTGTGGACACATGGCAAAGCCCCCCCCCATCCTCAGAGATACCTGTCCTGTATTTGGGAAGTACCCTGCCCATCTCTAATCAGTGACTGCCCAGCCTACAAGCAAGAGCTTCCTTTATCAATGCAGCAAGGTGATGCTCCTGCATAATCAAAATTAACCAATTATGTTGTGCAACAGCTTATTCACTTTTATGTGCATATCTAAATAATTATTGCAGGTGTATGCAAAAGAGGTGTATGTTCTAGCTTAACAGGCTCCCTATTTTGTTTGTTTTTGGCTAGAATGATTGTCTATGAAGAAAAATCAGAGAGCTTTAGGCAGTTGTTATTGTTAAAAACACAGTTTGCGGGGAGGAAGAAATTTGCAGTGGGGAAAAGAAGTCTCATTTGAATAACAAAACAATTTTTGTTGATGGTGTTGTTGTTCATGAGCTATTTAAGCCCTGGGGTGGATAGAAAAGGGGAAATAAGAGGAATTTATCTGTCAAACATATTTTAAACAGATAGTACCAATGATAAAAATCCCATTTTGAGTTTGAGCAATAAGTAGCACATCATACAGTTTCTAGGAAAGAAATTAAAAGAGAACTTAATGAACCATGAAAATATTGTAAAAAGTGGTATGTATTTTTTAAAAATAAACACAAGTAACATTTCATCACCCTTCAAGCTCTCAAGTCTTTTAATTTATTCAGCCAAACTCACCATCATCACTGTTAGAAAGGTTTGGAAAACAAGATGGCATTTAGCTTCCTCCCTTCAAGTCACAGGGAGCATCATTTCCAGTGCAGAGCTTGAAGCACATGAGACACCTCTCCAGCCCCAGAAAACCTCATCCTCTCTTGCTCTGCTTAGCTTGCAGAGGGTGGGGGTTGTACCTGAGACTCAGTCCTTGCTCCAACTGACTCACAGCACACAAACAAAATGAGAAATAGTAACCTGCTGCCACAAGCAGATGGGTTGGGGATACGCAGAAAAAAGGAGACAGCATAACCTGGCAGTGGCCACAGCACAGTGGCTGCCCTCACACAACACTGACTTGCAGGGCAGAGACCTCTGTGATTAGGACATTTGTAATATAACTGAGATATCTGAGAATAAATAAGGCTTAGGCACTGTACACACGACATCTCAGATCAGTTTTCAGCTCTGTCGGTAATCTCTGTTGCTTAAAAGCTGTCTTGGTCCCTCACTTCAACCATTGCTTTCTGCTTCACCATAAGAGCTCACTAAAGTTCTACATTTCTATTCACTGCACATAAAATAGTTTTGACACCAGCTCTATTTCCATCTTTTGGCTCCATATAAAACATCCATAATTTAACAGCCCAACATTCATAGCAGGCAACAAGCTGGACACCCAAAGGTCGCTGGTATCACACCCAAGCAGTTTCTGCGTTAAAGCTGTTTCTCGTAACGAAGCAAGGAAGAGAGCAGAGTCACCTCCATCACTTGTACATGCAGCCAGTCAAGGAAGTCAACAGTAAAAAAGAATGAGGCAAAAATCTACAAGTATTATAGTATTTACATGGAAGTGTGTGTGCACAGAGGCCTTCAGATTTCAGAAGTTTGTTACTGTTTTAGAAAAATTAAATGTCCTTTTTATACTCTGAGGAGTTAATTGTGCTTTTGTGGTTTGTTTTGGGTTTTTAATGTTTTTTTAAACTAGTAAAACCAAGATTCATTGCAGACACTTCACAAGATACATTTGCAACGTTTAAATTACAAAGACCAATCATTGTTGACAGGCATCTTTGACATATTTGGATTTAAAAATTAAAACAAGTTGATTCTTTATATAGAAAGGGAAAAGTATTTCAGGTAACTGCTTTGCAAGTGGTGGCTTGTTATAAATGGATCACTGTTTTCTTCCAAAGAAATACCCAAAGACATTCCTAATTAGCAGTAAGCTAATTACCACAAAGCCTCCTGCATTCAACAGTGACATGCTAAATCACCCTCACTTGCCATTTCTAGAGCTTCACAAAAGCCAGAAGTGGGAAGGAGGAGCAGAGAGAGGAGTCACCGCCTGCACGCCTGGGAACCACTGCAGAGAGGTGACTCCCCTCGCTCCCCTCCCAGCCTTCCCTCCGGGATGGCTCCATCTCCTCATCCTCACTGTCTGTGCCATCACAGCTCTTTTCTCCCACCTACCTACCACTGTTTTCACTGTCTTGGTTTGATCCGCTATGAGCCTAGCTATCCCCAACAGTACAAGTTAGCCAGACCTTTCTTTAAAGGCTTTTCTGGCCTGCCCAGCCTGCCCATCAGTGAGTACAAGCTCCCCACGACTAGACAAGGGCATTGCTTCTTGCACACAAGATATGTGTCACAGCCTGGGAAAAAGAACAGAGCATTTGGAAGTTCTTTTTCTTTTTTTCTTCTAAAGACTAGCAGAAGTTCCCAAAGAAGCAAGCAAGCAAATAAACAAAAAAAATAAACCCCTCCTTTTTTTTTTTTTTTCATTTTCAACAGCTGAGGTATTTCAAGATATCCCCATCAAATCCTATCCTAATCTTCACAACATGGAAGAGAGAAAATGAGGTGAAGAAAAAGGCAGGAAATGAACCTGAAAAAATTGGAAAAGTCAAAATGTTTGAATTTCAACATTTGCAATGCAATTTTGTTATTTAAATGGAAACAAACTGGTTTTGAATTTGTTAAAAAACAGCAGGAAGTTTCAGCGGAGATGAGAGCTACACTACTCCCAGATATAAAGCAGGATTATCAGGAGGTTCCCCAAATCACAGATTTTCTGGGGAATCCCAGATTGCCCAAATCACCAGCACGTGACACAGACAGCAGCAGCCGACAGACCTTCCCCCTTGGGGGGCAGGTGCCTTCCTTGGGCTGGTCCAGTCATGGTCCCACGGAGCTGGAGCACCCCAAGGCTCCTGTTTGTTGGAGGAGTCTCTGGACAGCTCTGGGCCAGCTGTAGCACTTGAGGCTGTTGTCGAGATGGGAACTGCAAAGTGAGTTGCCCAGGAGGCTGATTCAGAGAAAAGAGCTTAATTTAGCCTCTCTGAATCACCCTGCAGAGGAGATGGCTGCTCTCTGACTGCAAAAGGAACTGGAAAGATTAGCAGAAAGTTTGCCTCTGTGAATCCCTGTCCCCAGTGTCACACAAAGTCTGCCTCAGGGCTTAATCCACATGGCCCAAATCTTAAACTGTTGCCCCAAGCACTGTCAAGCAAACAAAACAAAAATAGCTGGGGCAGAGCAAAGAGTAGCAGGAGCCGCTTTCCTTGCAGTGCTATGCACCATCTGAGTTAAAACATCATTAAAAGCCACTCTCTGTGCCCCCAAAAGCCACCTGCACAGGGGCCAGGGGCATGGGGGAGCCCAGGGCTGCATTTCAAGTT
Organism: Aramus guarauna; assembly: GCA_013400195.1. Lineage (NCBI taxonomy): Eukaryota > Metazoa > Chordata > Aves > Gruiformes > Aramidae > Aramus > Aramus guarauna. The sequence goes on along the minus strand of VXBL01007285.1, from coordinate 129,734 downwards.
CAGGACAAGCTCGGCAGTGGACATTATGGCCACACAGCAATGCCAAGGCTTTCAGAGACAGGGAGCAACCCAGCAACCTGCCCGTCAGCTCTGTGCCCACTTAGAAACCAAGAGAAAGTCAGGGCTCATTTGTCTTGCTGTTTCATATAAAAGATCCTGGGCTATCATTAAATCATAGAAAGAAACTTAGAAGGGGAAAAGAGGTTCCCAGACTCCAGGTCTCAGGTCAGCCTCTCACATCCAGGACATTTCCTTGCCAACAAGAAAAATCTTGATAAGGGGGTTAATGGCTGGGACACAGACTCAGGAGAGCCTTCTGCATATCCATTTTGTCCAGAAACCTGCCAAGGGGTTTTCTTGGGCTGATAAACTTCAGAAACAGGGTTTGAATGCTCACACTGTCTGTGGGTCAGTCTGTCTGCACCTGCCTTTCCTTGTGTCCTCCTCCTCCTCCATGACCTTTTAAGCCTGGCAGTCACTTTTGAACAAAAATGATGAAGGAAATCTGCTCCCTGCCCTTACTAGAGCCATGCAGTTATGGCTGCAGTGATCCGTGCCTCACAAATCCTGTGCTCGGCTACGACAGTCGCATCCAGAGGAAAAGGGACTTCATTCCTTAGTGATGGGCAGGTCGATCTTCTCAAGCCCTCTCCATGCCTTGTGTACGCGTGCGCTCTTTGTTGTGCCACACTGAGGCATGAAGGGCAGTTGTTGCCATCACAATAATGTCACTGAACTAAACTCCATTTAGAAGCTGTGCCACATGCTCCACCTCATTACCTGAAAGAATCCTGTGCATCAAATTTTCATTTTTACCAGCTTTGCTTCTTGCAAATGATTGGAAATGTAAAGCAATCTGAAAAAGCGAATGTTTTGCAGATCAGACACTGTTCATCAAGAATGCTACAGCTCCTAAATTATTAATAGTAAAAAATGAGGTGTCCCAGAGCTGCTCATTTCTGAGTGAGGGAGAGTAGGAGGGGGGGTAAGAAGAAACGATTGTGCTATTACAGGTTATTTTTATCCAACGTTTCTATGCTTCTGTCATTAGCTAATTGATGACACAGCCTGTTTAATATTATGTCTGCCTTTGGTATTTATAGCTTACCAATTACTGTAGTACCTAGGTGCTACTAACAAGCTGCTCTCGGATGAATTTGGATGCTCATGGCTGGATTCTCTGGTGCAAGGAAGTGCAACTCCCTTGAAGTCAGCTGTTTTACACTAGCCAAGGATTTATTGACTAACCTGCTTAATCATGCATGGTGATGCTATATTCCAGTTCATCCAGAACTGCGATGCAGCAACAGAAGGAACAAGACACTGCATTGCACAGCACAACAGCAGCTGCCTTTAGACACTTCCAACATTTCTCCTGCACTTGTCACCAGAGGATCCACAGCCATTTCTGCAGTGGGACATCTGAGTGTCATCACTGCCTTCGGCAGGGCTGGGAGCAAGTCAAACCAAATTTTCAGATATTTGATCCAAGCATCAATTCCCTGGAGAGGGGGACAGAAGAGAGGCTGATTTCTAGGCAACTGTCCAGTCAAATACCTCCCAAATACCAATTATCTCTTTGTAGCTTAATTCACAGCACCAAGCAGCAGCATCGTAAGTTGGCTGAAGTCTTGCACTCGTGGCGGATGGCACTGACCTTTGGGCAGTGCTGCTTAGCAAGAAAAGCAGTACCATCCACATGCAGAGCAACTTCTGAATGTCAAAACTTCTCTCAGCTGTGAGAGACAGACACTAAACAGCTCAGTTGAACCTCTCATTCCTATGGTACATTACCAGGAAAAAAAAAATGCCTTGGTACATATTAATTTCTCTTTCCACCGCCTACCCTACAGCTTCCATCTGACGATGACAAATGCACAGTCCCAAGGACACCGCGTTCACAAAGAGCTTGTTGTTTGAGATGCAGGTCCCTTGGGCTGCCAGCCGTCAAGCAGGTCCTCGTGGTCTGTGGGACTCAGCAAAGCTCAGCACAGGGATTTAGCGATTAAAGACCCACAAGGACAGGCCTTGGACAAGAGCCTGTCTGCTTCCAAGTGCTATAGGTGGCATGCGCAGGAGTGGTTAGCTACAGTAAAACGGCAATTTTCTGCTAATTGTAAACAACATTGGTGCCCATGTATTTCATTCCTGCCTTTACTGAGTAAACCTGAGAAATAATGAAACCTGGGGACAACATTTGAACTTTTATTGTACAGGGTAAATGCTCTATAACATTAACAAATCAAAAAACATTACTTCCTGAATAGCAAAATGCCAGGCCATTTAGATTAGCCATGCTCAGATTCCTGCTGCGATCAGTGTGTAATTGTCCACCAGCAAAGAACAATCTCTCAAAATTAGTGCTTGTCACAGACCTCCAGACTGCCTAGAGCTGCACTTAACAGGACTTATAGCTGAAATGCACAGAAATCTGCTTTTAACCCTGAATCAAAGAATAGCCTTTCCAGCGGCATTATTTCTGCAGCTGCCCCCTGCCTCCTTTTCATTCCTCCTTCACAAGGGAATCTAGTTTGGCCTTAAAAAGCATCTTTGTTTTATAGAAGCTGGCATGTTGCGATGCAGCGGTGTGTGACCCACTGATTACTCCCCCCACAAGACCCAGAGGAACTCCAGGGACTGACGTGTACTGGTTCAGCATTCTGGTACAACAGGGGCTGAGCAGAAGAGACAAGTCATGAAACAGGAGTGAGGCTCAATGGCAGCTGAAAGGGACATTCCTCTATTATCACCAAGCCAGTTCCTCAAGGCATCTGGAGTTACAGTGGTTGGTCTGGCAGGAGCATCCCCATCAGAAGCACCAGGGCATTACTAGCTGCCCCAGCTCCTTCTCTTCCATTTCTAGCCTGAAATTTTGTCACAGAGCCAAGAATACCTTGCCATTGCAAGTTTTGTTAAAATAAGCATATGTATTTGAAGAGTTTCAGTTTCAACAAATCAGCATATTCTGCTAAAAAGCATTTAGTTATAAAACTCCCAGCTAGTTGTAAAAGCATTCAACATTTCTATGAAATTTCTTTTTCTTTCATAAAGAATGTCTGTATTTTTAAGTTAGAAAGTGATGGAGAAAAGTTTATATGCCTCCAAGATTGCATTCTTTAGTGGCAGCTCCTCAACAGGAAAAACAATAGCCGTAATTTTAAAAGAGAAGGGGAAAGCTGCAGAAACATCAATGGAGAAGATTAGGTGGGCTGGGGAGAAAACCAGCACAATTAGCTCCTGTCTGCACCCAAATGCTTTCTGTGGGCTCTTCCAGCTAAGCCAGTAACAAAGCCACACAGTTGGGCTGCTTGGAGAAAGCAGCTTTGTCCTCCTTTATACTCCAACACACAGCTTAGGGGCAGAGTCTCCTGTCCAGAGTTTGCCACATTTGCAGGTTGCTCTGAGTCACACCCTGTTTTCCCTGGCTCCTTTTCACTATAAGCTTCCCCAGTCTCTGATTGCACAGACATTTGGGGCACCATCCAGAATAGCCCCCTACAAGTACGCAGAATAAACTCATCAGATGGAGTTACTTTGCTTCCTTCAGTCAGTTGCAGAGAGAAGCAGAGGACTGGTTCTGCTTTCTCTCTGCACTTGCATCACAGAAACAACTGCTATCTGCAGAGGCATTGGCACAACAGATCAAAACAGTGGTTCAAGCAGCTGAATAGCCTCTCCCCAGCCAGCCATTGCAGATGGAGGAAATCAAAGAGCAAGCTCCTGTAAAAGTTATGAAATTGTTAGAAAAAGTTAGAAGAAGATAGAAGCCTTCTTGGAGTTTGTTCTCACCCCCAGCCAGACTGAGAAGGGCTCAGCCCCATGTGCGCTTAGGGCCAAGCACAGCGCAAGGGAGCTCAGAGCGTGTCCACTGCACTACATGGCAACGGGGAGCAGCTCCTGAGCCAGACAGTGAAGGGAAAAGCTGCTGCTGCACAGAGAGCGGCTATTTTCTTTCCCAGCACTTGGCCTTCCTCAGCCGTTCCTTGCCTGCCATGCTCACAGCACCCAGGCTCCCCATGATAAGTGCTGTCACATCTTTAACATCAAAAGCAGCACCACATGCTCCAATCCTGCTGGAGCAGCAGGATCAGCACCTGCTTTGAGCCTGGAGACAGGCAGATCTGCCATGGCATCAGTCCCCTCTGCTTTTGCACGGTGTCACTGGAAGGAAAAAAAACCTGGAGCATCTGGGGACAACATGAGTTGTGCCTGTCTGCTTCTCACTCCTGTGGGAGCCCTGAGGTCCAGGGTGCCCCAGCAACCCACCATGAGCCACTCTCCTGGATGGACCACGTCCACAGAAGCCACAGGAAGGGACTGAGCATCTCCTGTGTCACAGCCTTTCTACCACACTGGGCAAAGAAGGATCATGCCAGGGCTCCAGTGACTGGTTCACCCAACATGCACACAAAACCTTCAGGAGAGAGCTCATGATCTGGCTGGGCTCAGGGTACCTTGTTTAGAAAGTGCTGTCCATCACCTCTGTCTGAATGCTGCTGTCAGGGAGACATACAGGGCAGGACATGAGAAAGGACAATCCAGTTGCACCAAGTCAGGAGAAAGAGGCGGGGGGGAGGGGAGGACAGAAGGAAGAGCTACAGGTTTTACTTCAGTCCGATAGGGGTTAAATAAATCCCTTGAGTTAAATCAGGAATTTGGAATAGCTGGACAGTGATGTGCTGACACACCTTAGCACTGTTTGATAGAGGATGGAGAAAATCTCGCCCCAGATTGTACAAAGGCTGCTCCCCATTATTTGCCCCAGCTCCTGAGCTTGGTCTCAGACAGGACATTGGGCACATTGCCCACCCCTTACACTGCAACACCCTTGTTCCCTGCTCTTTGGCCAGCATCCTTCTGCTCTAGAGTTTACACCAGTGCAAGTCAGCAGAGCTCCACTGACACCAGTGCCGAGCATCCTGCCCTGCCTACGCTCCCATTGCACTACACTTTGCACACCCCAGGCAAACCAACACAGCAACTGGAACTTGAGCTAGCTAAATGGCCAAGCTATTTCTCCGGATTAATCATCCTTAGATATGTTGCATTAGACTGCCACAGCCTCCATGGCTGGTGAGGTATTCACTGTCTCACCTCATTGGGAGTCAGGAAAATGAAGCAGCTATGTGAGGTATCCCATTACTTAAACAGTTTGTACTGAACCTGAAGTACCTCAACAGGGAGGCAGCCAAGAATTCGTCCTTCTGTTTCTACAGTCCTGCCCCTTATCATAGCGTAAGACTCTGAAGCATTAAAAAAAAAATAAATCCTCTACAAAGACAGGAAAGTGTGTATTACTGCCCTATGCAAATTCCCTATTTCCAATGGAGAAGTCCTGAATACATACATTAAAAGTTTTTAAAGGTGCCCTTTGGCTATAAAGCAGATTTTTCCCAGGGTTATGTCAGCAGCAGGAAACACGTCTAGTTCCTTGCACAGATCTTCCATTCAGCGGATGCTTAGGGCTGGGGCAGAAGAGGTTAATTCCCTGCTCATTCCATCACACCACAGAAGCTGAAGGAGACAGAGCTGTAGCAGACAAAGCTCAGAGGATATTCATGCAGTGGCTGGATGTCCAGCAAAGGAGGTAAATCTGGGTTAGGGGAGGGGAGGGCCAGCAAAGCTGTGGGAATGCAGCTCTTTGAAGAGGTAAGCCCCTTCCCTGCGCCAGGGCTCTCTGGGGATGCTGGAGCAGCAGGGGCTGGGAGATGCTGAGCTGAGTGCAGTCACCCAAACCTTTCTAATTTACCTCCGTGCAGTCTGCCCTGCTCCAAGCTGGTGAGCTTGGAAGGGGAGAGTTGGACCAGAGAAGAGCCTGGTCTGGAAACCTCAAGTACAAAGAGGTTTGAGGCAAGCTTCAAACACACACATCACCAGCACATCTGTCACCCAGTCTGCATTTTATCCACCAATGGAGGGAAATCTTGACTTCAGAGGCTTCCAGAAACTTCACAAGAACACTTCAGTTGGGACCAAATGACAGAGCATCATGCCCTCCTCTGGCCAGGGGCCACCCACTACAGAGAAACCCTTCAGAGCTGGTCCACAGCCAGCTCCCAACCACTGTGGAGGCACAACCCTACCCTGTGAGGGGCTGCGCTGCTGAATGGCTAGTCCCCATCATCTCTCCAGTCAGACTGCAAAAGCACAAGGCAGCCTTCCTGCTTGCTTAAATACATCATTCTCTTCTCTTCCCCTGCTGCTCCTCCCAGCTCTTCTGTTCCCCACCTCACACCGTCTCTTTTCCTCTCCTCCCCCTGAACTTCTTCGTGGCAGGTTCCACACAACCAGCTATACTTTGTTGTACATTAGGGACAGGAGAGTGAGAAAACAAGGACATGGGTCCTACTCCAAAAGGAAATAAAATCAGTTTTACAGGGAGAGCAGAGGGGTGGCATGGCCAAGGTAGCAGGGCTTCCCCAACAAGTTACATTGTGTGAGAGCACAAAAGTGATATTATTGACTAAAAGCTTTGTTTACTTTTAGCACAAATGATTAACTTCTTCCAACCACATTTATCTCCATGGTACACCAAAGTATCAGTCAAGGTGGTGGCACTTGAATGCTTGGCATAACCACAGTGCCTGGCCCCTATTTAATGACCCTACAGCCTCACCCCATGGGCTTCACCCAAAGAAAAACCCTCAGCTGAGTCGGGGGAGGAGAGCCCATCAGGAAGATGCCACCACAACTGCACTCACATTTCCCTCCATCAGACAAATGGCACAGAACTGATGGTGATGGATGAAGGTGGACTCTAGGCACAGGACTAGGCAACAGCAGCAGGACTGCAGAGCTAGACAGTATAACTGAGTTACACCTTCACTGCACATCAAAGAACTGAGGGGAGGCTGAGTAATCTGTGGCTACAAGGACTCAGGTCCTGCCTGATGCCCTTCAGATGATGTGTGCTGGAGAGGAGCATGACAAAAAGCCTCATACAGGAGCACCTTCTTTGATCAGCTCCTCCTGCACCCTCAGAACCATCCAGGCTTTGACACTTCCGTGTTTTGCGGTGGTCTAGGCTACCCAGTCCAGACTTGTGCTGTGCCGTGGCTGGCAGGAAAGCGGGGGTCATAACCCATTGCACTTGCGAAGCACACCGGAGACACAACCGCCTGGGGCTGGAAGAGGGCACAGAAACCTTGGAGGCAGCTGTGGAGGTGGTTATCAGGCAGCAAGAACCACATGCACGGGCATGGGGATCAGTCAGGTGGAAATGCTCCTGATCTAAACCACTGTTGTCCAGCCAGCTCAGCTGCTTCCTTTTGGACTTCAGGATTTGGTTTCTGAACACTTTTAGCTGTGCTTCAGCAAGCCTTCCTACTACCTGTTTGGTTGGCCTCATTGGTTTTCATGCCTAAATAAAAACACTCAAGTCAAATTCCAGTAATTTTGTTAGAGAAGGAACATGCTGAGCTCCTAGTGATGAAATGCATCACATTTTGCATGTGCACCTCGCAGAGAGCCTGGCACAAAGAGGCCATGCTCCTACACATAGCCTGGGAACAGGTGGGGANTGCTCCTACACATAGCCTGGGAACAGGGGGGGCCCCCCCCCCCCACGCATACAGCATCCCTGGGACTGCCTTGCTGCATGGGAGGCAGCACAGCAATGGCGGAGGGGAAGGAAAGCAATGGAGGAGGACACAGGGGACCCAGCCCAGGCACCCTCCGTACATGTTTTATGGGAGCTCCGGTGGCCCTGCTTCTGCCATGGGCCCTGAATATCTATCACTGCTCCTCTATGCTCCTGCAGCTCTGTCCTTCCCATCTGTTCCTCTGAATCCTCCACCTCTGGGCCTGTGCTAAACCCTTCTAGCCACCCACACAACACGTTACTGAGACAGAATCCAAATACTTTGCCCATCTGCTTTAAACCTGGTGCCAGGCTGACCCTGGGTCAAGCACCCAAATCAAGACTGGAAGATCACGACCTTCCAAGCTGAAGGAGCTATTACTGTCCCTTGTATACACCAGAAATCTTGGCTGCAGAACAACACTAGCCCTGCCATCCTGTCTTTTAAATATGTGCTGTGCGTATGCTACCCATACGTCCATCACCAACACGATTATCTGTTAAGCATTTATGCCATTTGCTGCAGTCCCTCAAAATAAATCATGCAGCAATATCAACATCAAATCATAAGGGAAGATCATTTTATGTAGTAAAGCAGTGCTTTAAAATTGCTTATGGCTGCTGTATTAAAAAAAATAATAAAAAATAAAACCTACCCATAGCTCCAAAACAGTAATGACTTTGCCTTTAAAAATGAATTAGATATTAAGCAAAAATTATAGCCCCAGAGGGGATAATTGCAAAAGTGTAACAAAATAAAATAAAATTAGGAAGAAGGGGGGGAAATATACCTCCAGCTCTAAGTCAGAACAGCCTTGCCATCCTGAACATGCAGTAGTGCTGAAGAGCAGCATGTTGGCACAGCTGCACTATTTTTCTTGCGTTCATAACACCACTTTTGGCTAAATTAAGAAAAGTAACATTCAGAGCAAGTGTGTGCTGTGCCCCTGCCCAAGCAGCCAGTGATGAAGAATCCTACCAGTGGCAGCATGGTGCAGTCATTTCTCATCTGAGAGCATACCGTGGTCCTGGATGCCTTGAAGTCCCCAGTTGCCACCACTCATCCACATGCAAGAACCAGGGAGATGAGCACCCCAGGGCTAGGGAAGAGCCTGCCCTGGCACAGCAGCTGTCATGTGAGGCAATTTAGGACTCTTAGTAATGTTATTTCTCTAATGACAAAGAATGATGCTGGTTGCTTCAAGGATCAATTTCTCTTATTTCCCATCCCATATCTGATTACATGTAGGGAAACTCTTGAATAGAGGATGGAGAGAAGACCCTCTAGGAAAGGATCACAGTATCAGTGATAGACAAGTGGTGTTAAAAAGCCAACTTGTTCTTACCTGCAGAGGCCTCCAGAGCAGTGAGTCCTTTTGTACCACTGCCTCCAGATGGCAGAGCAGATCCAGGAGGATGCTCCAGAACTCAACCACCTGCACAGCTTCTCTGCAGGACCAGAGGTCTCCTGGCACAGAAAGAGAGCCAGGACACAGTGACAGAGGGCAACATGGTATGGAGGTATCTAATTCCCACAGAAATCCTCCTGAGAGCCTGGTGCTCTCAGAGAGAAGGGCAATGATCCTCTTCTCATCCAGCTCAAACACCAGAGCCCTTGCAGTTCATCTGGACACTTCAGACTTGCTTGTGGCCAGGGAAAATCTGTCCTGGTGGCTCAGTCACTGCCCATGACCATTCTTTAGCTTGTGCTCTCCTGAGCATAGTTTTAAATCTTTGAGACCATAAGGTCCTTGCAAGTGAGACTACCTCTTGGCTGTACATTGGGGTGGTACATCACAAATGGGATAAGGCTTTGCAGCCTCAGCACAAGATGTTCCACTCTTTGCACTAGACTTGCTGCACAGGACCTCCTTTCTTTTCTCCCTCAAAGATCACTCATTAATTTTCCTGTGCAGGATACAATCATTACACTTGCACATTGCACTATAAAAGAGGAACCTGATTTTGGACTGGAAATGCTCTTAACCAATTCCTCAGCAACTGGCAGTTTGCACCAAACCTTTAATAATAGCCCCATAAGATCTATTACAAGAAAAGCACTGTGGATTAAGCAGAGATGGGAAGACTCTGGTATTACGTGAGCAGGGCTGCAGGCTCTATGCTTGCAGACAGAAGTCCGTGACACTTGGGCAGGGAGACTGGGGAGGGGGTGCATGGTGGCTGCAAGAAGACCAAGTGCCTCTTTTGTTCAAAACTCAGCCTACAACAGGCACATCACACACTGAGCAACATGCTCTGCTCCTCCTCCTGCCCAGGGGAGGACTTCCAGTGCTCCACCTGCCACCACTTATTCCCGTAACATGCCCCTGTCAATACTGCTGTCAAATTCACCTATTGCACAGGTACAGGCACAGCTCTCCCTGCCTAAAGGTGGTTTTACCAAGTGCCACAAGCCTGGGAATAACTCTGGAACAGGTGTATTGCACCAGGTGCCTGCCCGCCCAGGAATGGCAGTAGCCTCCAGCAAGCAAAGATCAGCCCTCACCCACATGGTTGCAGCTGAGCTGCTCAGGACCCGGTGTAATGTTGAGGGCATCCATCACAGAGGCAGAACCCTGCCAACACCACCATGAGTGGCTCCAGAGGAGCCGTAACAGCTGACAGCACCCCAGAAGACCCTAGCTTACACCAAGGCACCACTTACCCTGGCTCCACGCTCCTGTCCAGAGCCTGGCCTGAGACACCCATGGCTGGAGCAACAGCAGGCACCAAGCTACGGCACAGGCACAATCCTGCCTCGTCTCCGGCAGACCTGGAGAAGCAGCGGGCAAACAAAGCAGCAGCATCCCTTACACAAACCCAATGCTGCTGCGCTATGGAAGTGCAAAGAGGGGCTGCACGGGGAAGGGAGAAGAGGATGTTAGAGCAGCATTCAGAAAAAGAGTCTGTGAAGCTCCCAGGAAGGAGACTTTAGGGATTTGGGCCAAAGGAAGATGTTAAGATTATGCAAATGTTCCTTGTGGGTCTCCCACGAGCCCTTGGCTTTGCATCCCAAATTCTTCTGGCTCCTCATTAGTCTATCTTTATCCCCTGCCCACCAAGTGAGCCAAAATGTCATCCTGTTGTCAAAAGCTACCACATATCACAGAGGAAACATGTTTGCTCCCTTATGCTCACTCTCTGCGCCAGAAAGACTGACCACACCTCTCCTTCTCATTCATTATTTTAATTTCTCCAATTGACACCATTTGGATTTGGGGGTTTGTTTGTTCTCCATTGTCACTTCTGCACACCCTGGGTCCACATGCTCCCTCCACTCTCTCAACACCTGGAAACACACTGGGACATAAAAAAACTTCCCACCAAAACCACATAGAAACTTCTCCCATGTGGTACTCACCAGCCAAGGCAACAGGCATAGCTTGGGGAACAAAACTCTAAACTCACAACAAAATAATTCAAAACCTTCAGTGGATTTCAATACCGCAGGGTTTGGCCCTGGGCCGGCACAAAACCATGGGCTGGGTTATTAGTACTTCCATGGAGCAAGACGTGACCAACATGCACCCAAAGAAGGGGGATCCCAGAGATCTGCCCATCACATGGAGACCAGGGCAGCTTCACACTCATTGCAGCAAGTGAGACCCTTTCCCAGCACTCCCAGTTTGCAGACCTCACTTTGCCCTTGAGGAAGCACCAAGTAAAAGGCAAGAAGCAGCAGAGTTGCTAAAGGCAGTCAAAAGACAGACGGCCCAAACCCCTCTGGCAGGCACACCAGCCTGGAGGCAAGATGAGCACTGGGGTGAAGTCCTTTTGGAAAACAGGCAGCTTCCGCCACCCCTAAACACTGCAAGCAGAGCAGAGAAGCCTGGGAAGCTGAGGGCAAAGGGGCTTGGGCACCTGATCCACACAGTAAACTAAATTTAAAGGAGGGAGATTGCATAAAAGGACCATAAATGCACCACAGTGATTTATGCACAGCCCCAGCCCTGAGCTGTGGTTACAGCCCTGTGATCCAGTCAGCTGCGTTTATCACCGCAGCTCTTGCTAAACTCTACTCCAGTTCTGGGTGCAGTTTCTCTGGAAGATGGCTCGTGCTTCTGGGATTGCCACATCTTACACTTTTAGGTTCCCTTCCTCTCTGCCTTTGCTTTTTTAGTAAGCATCAAACTCTTCAGAAGTCCTAATGTTTGCTCAGGCTCCCAGCCCTTCCTACCTTCCATGCTGCCCTTCTCAAGGGGCTTTCGGTCTGTCCTGCTCTAAAAATAATTCAAGAGAAATTACAGAGGAGTTATACTCCATCTGTCTCTGAAAATGGCCTTTGTGCTCATATTACTTGCTAGTGACACTCCATCACCACAGTTACCACTGCTATTTTATCTCTCTGCCTGTAATGCTGACGAGGAAGCAGCAGACAGTGCTGGTGTTTAAGCTGAATAAGTCACTTAAATACATTTATACCCCTGGATCACAACATACAGCATAAATCTAACCATCTATCATGCACCAACTGGATATGAATACTCACCATGATATCAGGCAAAGCAATCACAAGAAAAATGCATGATGATTTGAGCTGCAGCTGCCTGCAAGCTTTGACAAGGGTATTAAATGAAAAAAAATTCAAAAAGGGATGAAGCATCTCACCTAGACATGGCTTTTGCTGTGCTGACTCCATGGAGAAAGCAGCAACTTGAAAAACTTCTTGGTAGATTTGCAACTACGCTTGTAATATCCTAATCCAGCAAGGGACTGCCTGAGGGTCAGCATTGGAACTGGGTTCTCTTCACAACCAAATCAAAGAGGAAAAACGCCTGGGGCCAGGACACTCGGTATGGGGGACCTGGCTCAGATCCTGCCTGCGTAACACCTCCCAGATGCCCTTCCCAGCTCTGCTCCACTGCTCCATCTGTGCACCAGGGCTGGGAGGCCTGTCCCCAACACTGCTGTGCCAGGCACTGGTGAAAAACTGAGAGATGCTAGAATCCTGACAAAAATCCTGCACACCTTAAACACTTCTCTGAGGGACTCTGCCATAGACTTGATGGGAAGAAATCATCTTGTGCTTCCAGCTGCCTGAGACATGATCTGGGTATCTCTCCCGAGCACGGTTGTTACAACGTGATTACCGGTGGCTCCTTGGTTCCTTGTAGTCTTCATCAGGAATGTGTTAGAGAAAGGTAAAATACTGTTACAGACCTCACCATGTCCAGAGCCAGACGTACTCTGTGAAATCCACCATCTACCGCAGCACCACGGAACTGGAGGACAGTGAGGTGAGGAGGTTTCCCTGGGTACCTCAAGCAGCAAATAAAGCTCAGCAGAGGTCAAGTGTTTCGCAATGGCCAGGTGAACAACTTGGTGGAGATGGCATGTTGTCATGCTAGGCCAAAGTCATTCTCCAAGCAGGTAATTAACCCGACACCTTGATACCCAATTCTCTTCTTCAGCCTCAGCATGAGTCCAGGGCAAGATCAGGGAAGACGTGAGCCATGGTCTGGAAGCCTTGCATAGTAACACTTTTGCCTTTCTCTGCCTTGCAGTTGCTCAGAGAGGAGAGGCATGAAGGTACCACACAGATTAGGGACAACACTTCAGCCTCTCATCCACCCTGAGGATCTCTTTCTCAACACTTACCTGCTCCCTGAGCAACATTTTGCACACAGCATATTGCTATATGGACTGTGCTATAAATGGCAGTGTTTCCTAGTGGAAACATTGTTCAGCAAAACCATTCTTGTTGTTTTTCCACAAGTCCAGTAAAACCCATGGAAGGGTTGATTTTTCCTCCCTAGGATTTCAGATTGCTGGCTCTCCCATCAGGCAGCTGCCAAGGGCATTTTCCTAAGGCCAGCCAGCCTGTGCTACCGCAGCCCTGGGGGAAGCCTTTCCCAGAGCTCCACTTCATGACATGTTTAATCACACCCCAGTGGCTGCTCAGCTAAACCCAGCCTTGCCTGGTGAGCTGGGAGGAGAGGAGAGGGACTCTGCAAAGTGGGCTGGCAGCCCTGCCCGGCTCATCTGGGGGGGATCTGCCTGTGCATGCAGGGGGCTCTGGGCAGAGGTGGCAGGAGGGAATCGGGCAGGTTACAGTGTCATGAGAGCGGGAGAAAGCTGCTTGCCTGGTGCCAGGAGGCAGGGCTGTAACACAGACCCTGATACCCCTCTCTGCTGTGCTCAGGTGAATTTTTAGCTCAAGATTGGCACTAAAAGTCTCAGGTTCCTATCCCCCAATTTCAGAAAGAGAAAACAAACAAAAAAGCCACAAACACAACTCTAACCTGTCTTACAGTGCCTGCAGAGCACCAAAGGCACCACATGGCTACCGCCTCCTGCTTTTCTTCTTCCCTCAAATTCAGCTTCGATCCAGGCAGTGGATGAAAGCAGGGGCCTGGCCCCATGGTACAGCAGTGAGTGCCATTGCTTTTCCCCCAGGCAGACTCTGGGCTGTCTGGATGCCTCAGCCTAGGGGCTGGAAGGAAAGCAGGTACAGTCCTGGGACACGGGATGGTGATGGGGAAACCAGGGTTGCCAGCACATGGAATAAGAGAGAGTGAAGAAAGCAAGGCCCCATCTGCAACACTTGATCAAAGCCCAGCAGAAATCTGCACGCTGCCAGCAAAGGAAACAGCCAGGGGAGACATGCCGGGCAGCAGAGGGCTTGGGTAGCTTGCTGCCAGCTTGCACTAAAGCAGATAGGGGGGAAAAAAAAAAAAAAAATCAGTTATCCCTCAGCCTGAAGTAAATTACAAGACACATCCCTCAAGAACACAAGGTGAAGCTCTTGATCAGACAAGCGATGCTGGCATGTAATTCCCCTTGATATCACCTGATTTGAATTTTAGTGCTTGTGAAGGGTGCGTGACTGACAGCTCTGGAAACCACAGGCATCTGTTCCCATGCAGAAGGAGCGGAATGCACAGCCCTGGGCACGAGCATCCCTGCGCTGGCTCTGCTGCTGGCTGGTGCCACATGAGGAGGCTGAGCATCTGGGGAAGGAGGACAGAGCTCACCCCCTGCTCCATCCAGCCCTTGCACACCCCACCCATAGCTAAGCACTGGGGGTCCAGCTGGTGCTTTGTGGGGACAGTCATCAGCCCCACGTTAGACAGGCAAAAAATTCAGGTTTCCCACCAGACATACAAGATCTCCCTGGGTTATGAATCACATGCTAATGACACCTCCCCACACCATGAGAGCTGGGTGGGAGCTGCAGATGTAGAGGGGAGTGTGTGTTCAAACATTGGCCCAGTATCAAAGAAGTAGCCCCTCGGATGCCCATCCTCGAATAGTACCTCCCCACTGCAGGACCCACCATGGGCTCTACCAACAGCTAAACCCACCAGAAACCCCACTGCCACTGGAGCCCCCACTCTCTTGTAAGATAGAAGCATCTCATTTTTAAGGATGACCTCCAGTGCATCCATCGAGAGCATCAGGCTGCTTATTCTGTGTTACTGACCACGGGACAGCAATTGGCCTGGGAATGGTTTGGGTGCCATCAACATTCAATATCAATGGTAAAAGTCAGAGAAAAAAATAAAATCAGACTTGGATCCGGTAAGCACACATCATACTAAAAGCAAAGAAGGAATTGCACCTGATTAGATGCAAATGAAAATATGCTAAACCTTCCGCTAATGTACTTAAGCAGAGATCTGTTGACTTGTGTAACCAAAGTTCACTTAATTGCTCACTTCTTCCAGTTAATACACGTATCTCTAACTTGTCTGCTGTGCCGCATACCAATTGAAATGCTCATTGCAACAGGGACAACAGGATCTACTCCAAAACCAAACCACAACAGAGGTTGCTTTAAGGAATTTTGAAGGTAACTTTGGCAAGACAAGCTGACTATTGAAACTGCTCCAAATTCAGGACTGGTGCAAGCATCAGGACTTAGCAAATAGCTCACCACTAAGCAAATAAAGCAATGTGGGGTTGTTAAAGAAGGCTGGTCTGAGACATTTTAAGTCTACCTGTCTTTTTCCTCCACAACATCTGAATCAGCAAGGGGCTTGGTAATTTCTGGAAGACTTGTGTACACTCATTTAAAATAAAACTCCAGTGATGAGTTTTCCTAACCTGCCAAGAGGGAATACATCTGAACGATAACACAGAAATTGCAGGGGATGAGGTAGCTCAAACAGGGACTTGGAAGTGAGAACATTTATTAGCCAGCCAGCCCCCAGAGTCTGCTTTGCCATTCAGCCATGCCACGTGCCTCTGCACACCCTTCCTTCATCAAAGGGGGCTGCAAAGAGGCAGAGCTTTTGCAGAGCAAAACCATGCCAGTCGGAGGACGTTCACAAATTTGCGAGTTAGCACCCTTCAGGTAAGATGCAGTAACTGAGTGTGTGTTTGCTCGTAGCCTGCCCTGATTGCAAAGTAAGCCAGGCTTATTTAAACTGCTGCTTTGGGCACCTTCTCATTTGAAGTGACAAAGATGGTTTAAGCAAACACATTTTACTGTGCAGCTGGGGCCAGCTAGGAACGTACCAGTGGTTGATTCCTGCAGCTCAGCTGCCACAGGGTAGCTTCTGGCATGATCACTTGTGATCACACAGATGTCAAAGCAGACCTAGAAAACTGTGCTTTCCCACAGGAGCTGGGCACAGCACTAAATTTTTTTTATTTTATTTTTAAAACAAAACGTGTGTTTTTCCTCCAGAAATACTCTGTGCTCAGGATAAAATTTCAGAGTATTCCTGGGGAGGGGAGACAGGAGCACACATTGACCAGTTTCTTTATATTTTCTGTAGGGAAGAATGGTTAATCTGCATTCTCCAGTGCTGATCCCAAATACACTTCTCCCTTACTATTTTTGTTTTTATTACCCTACAGCTCTCGAGAAGGCTGAGCTATCAGTGTGTTTTGCCACTACACAAACATACCATGTTTCTACAGGGACACTTGGAAAATTAAGAGGGATCAACAAAAGTTGCAAATACACACTTCACTTGAAGTGCATTCAAACCCCATGTAGAGATTCTCATTTCAGATTAAAATGGCTTTAAATTACTGCTTAGTCTTCTGCCAAGAAAGAGCCCAGAGAAATGGTACTCGCTGTGAAGAACTGTGAAGTTTAAATAGTCAAGACTGGCTGAAAGCGTAGTTGTTATATCTGCTTCACACCTGGGCAGATTAAAGTGCCCACCATCAGAAAGGGAGGCTCCTGGAGCCTTGGAGGGAAACTTGGGTCTGCCAAGATCCAGCCTACAAAAATAACATCCTTCAAACCAACCTTTGTACCCTTTCTTCTGTCTGGTCGTTCGGTAAACTGAAGAGCTCAAACAAAGGAAAAAAAAAAAAAAAAGAGAAACACAGAGAGAGAGAAAATACTGAGAATACCTGCAAAATAATAAAGAATAGTAAAAAAAAAAAGAAAAAAGAAAATGGCTGGTCTAGGATTCATAGAACAGGGGCAAGACTGCCCTTAAAGGCAGCAGAGGACGTGCAACCAGGAAATTCACTGTTAGGAGCAAGCTCTGATCAGCCGTGACCAGGTCATCCTGGCCAGCCCTTCATCATCCCTGGAGGATGCAGCACCTCCTTGGAAACCATGGAGTCTCCTTGAAAGCACTCTGCTATAAGACAAGAAGGATCCCAAACAAAAAAATCCACAAATGCACCCTGATTAAGAAACAGTTCCACAATTTGCCCATGACTTACAGATTTGGGTTCATTGTTGCCCTCTCAGAGGGGGCACCGCAGGAGAAATGAGCACTGCACAGGCAAGTAAAGAAACTAGGAGCCCCAGCAGCAAGTAGAGCAAGGGCTATTGGATGCACAAAGGCACTGAGAATACCAATTCCTCTTGAAAATCAAGTTAAAGCCATCTCTGTGGAAGTGCCCCCTGTAATGCCAAAACCTTGGCTGACAGCAGCCAGCCTGCAGAAGGCCAACACTAATGGTGAGCATCCCAGCCCTGTGATCAGATGCAACGGCCTAAGAAACAGCTGCTTCTAGCCAAGGTAGACAACAAGAGCAGAGCTTACCTTCACCTTTGTTTCAGAGGTACACAGAGTTTAGCACGCGATTCCTCTCCTTCAGTAACACCCCCTTTACCCTAAAAATTAATGCCTCTTCCCCTCCTAGGCATCCTGCTTGTGGTCCCTCACTACCCAGCAGGGACACCCACCTCCAGAGCTGCATCACGAGACAGGCACAGTGCAGCTCCTACCCTGGGGGTGGCCATATTGCAGCAGTTGCTCAATACTCAGAGACCTTCACGTCAGGGTGAACTGAGGGCAAGACTGCAGCTTCACCTCCCAGCTGCCTTGGTTGGTCCTGCAGCTGCCTGCAAGGAACTGGTTGCTGAAGGCAGAGCAAGCCCCAAGAGAAAGCTCAGCACCCTGCACTCACCAGCAAAGAGGCAGCAAAGGGCAAGAGAGGATCTCAGGAGGTTTGGAGCCTGTTCCAGCCACAGAGCTGCACTCCCACAGCCTTACTTAGACTGATGAGGTATATAAACCCACTGAGGTCAGCAGAGGCATTAAAAAGTATATGGGTTCAATAAACCTACATAGGTGCTCCAATTCAGGGAGAAAGCAAGCTGAAGGGTGATGCCGAGCAGAGGAGCAGGCAGCTGCTTTGACCTCAGGCTCGTGCAGCATGTCCTGCAGATCCTGCCCTGCTCCCTCACACCCTGCGTGCCGCAGGCACAGCTTCACCTCCTCCTTGGAAAATGGGGCTCCTCAAGCATGGGATGAGATCCTGACATCTTTCTGCACACTGAACAGCATCAGTAGCTGATCTGTGTGAGGCTGCTTAAAAAGCACCCAAGTAGGGAACAGAAAGACATCAAAATCAAGCGCCTGCTTTTAGAAACACACTAAAAATACACTCTGCTAGAGGAGATGGCACAACAGCTAAACCACCTGCTAGGAAAATAATACTCAATCACTAAAGTGCCTAAATACAAATGATTTAGAGACTCTAATTTGGGTAAAATAGTTGGGATGGGCTAACTTTCAGGAAAAGTTACCAACAATTCAGAGATAGCAGGCACTGGTTTTGCTGCCTAACTTCTCTTTTTGACTCCCCTAAAAGCTTCACCCTCTGGTAACTTCACATGGGTGACAGGGAATAAGTCAAGGGCCCGTTTCTCTCTGCTCTTTCTTGCAAGTTCTTCACAGCACAACAGTTTCACCCAAACACCAGGGCACAAAAGAGCAGCCTGAAACCCAGCACTGCGGGGTCCCACAGATACTGGCAACCCACCTGCCAGCAGCACGCTGGGACATGCGGCCAAGCACCTCTGAGGCAGTTCCTTGTCTGCAGGATCCAGGAGGGAAGCCTTTCCACTTGTTCACCTGGGCTTTCAACACTCACAGCCCCCTTTCCTGTGCAATCCATTCCTTTCCATCCTATGCCAGCTTGCTCTTCAAAAGCACTTAGAGCATGGCACTAAAGCTGTTCCTGCATCCTGCAGTCAGGGTGCAGCACAAGCCAGCAGGGCTGAGCTTGTTAAATGGCGTCCCTGGGCCCAGGTGGAGCTGATCAGGGCCCTTAAGGCCCAGCACCTGCTGCTCCACTCACAGCAAAGCCTCTGCTCTGCTGGTAAAACCTGTGGGTACCAAGTACTCAGCCTTTCCTTGAACCTCCCCTGGAGTTTGTAGCTCTCAACTCAACAAAGCCTAAGCTGTGACCTCTTTTTCACTGCTGTTGACTCAAAGGGTTCCCAGATTTACAGCAGCAAGACATGTTACTGGGTGTGCAGCATGGGCTTCTGCCACTCTGAATTCACAAAGCAAGTGTAAATTAAGGACTGGATTCTTATGCCATGTCTCTGGTAGCTGACTGGGGATGCTAGAAGGGTCATGCTCCTGCCTTTGAGCTTGGTAGTTCAGTGTACAGTGTCTTGTTTGTGTCCTGCTTGTACAATACACTGAATACAGACCTGCCAGACAAGATCAGAGCTTAAGTTAGATGTGCAGTTACTTAAAATATTATCTTCATATTGTAAAAGCTCTGAAAATAAATGATACTGTGCAACCTACTACAGCTCCAACCTGAACCAATTAAAGTGAAGAAAGATTTATTCTAAGTGCCATGGATCACAGCCCTTTGCCTCCATCTTTTCACCTATCTTTACAGGAACAAGAAGTTAAAGATATGCTTGCTACTTCTAGGCTTACGTCTTGCACAAACTGGAATTCAATTAACATTATTCTGCAACAAACCTTGGAGAAGCACTTCAGAGCCGCTGCTCACAATGCAGAAGCGACTGAACAAATGATACTCTCATTAACGCTCTGCCTTTCCCTGCTGTGCAAGCCAAATCCTTGAACACTAAAAGCACCTCAGCATCAGCTGGGTTCACAGACATCCAGAGCGATTTTTCAAGCTCCCTGACTTTTATAGACAGGGGGGAAGGGATTTGGTGTGCTTTAATCCATTCTATTATATGAACTCAGAAATGGTTTTGACTCTCTGGCACTATAAATTAAGCTGGCTGCAGTTATTCTGTTCCTGATTATGCTGAAAGTTACTGGCAATAATTTGATGACTATATTTTCTTGCCCCTCTTTTTTTTTTTTTTCTTCTTTTCCAAATTAACCTGTGAGTTTAGTTTTCCTGGTAGTAAGTAAATTATGCAATAAAACTGGAGATAGTAGCCAACACAATCACATCTGGATGCCTCAAATTGTGGATGAAAACTCCTGTACTTTGTAGGTAGAATTTACTGCATTCGCTTCCTAGCCGTTCAGACTAGAAGAACATGTTTTATGAGAAAATCACAATTTTTTGCACTCCCTTTTTTTTAATCTAGAATACTAATCACTTTTTAGACATAAGTGAATTCAGCTTTGCAAGTCATTAGACAAATACTATCCTGTCCATTTTAGAGATTGGAAACCTCAGGTCAAGAATCATTTAGGGATGGAGCTTCTTACCCTAAAACCAGTCCAATCTGTGCACTGCAAGCTACTATTAGGTATATCTAAAGATGGAAAATAATCTGTTTTATTAGTGTATTCATAAAAATATATGCAATTAGGGAACAGATTTAATCTGCTTGGCTCCCCTTCCTTTGCTCTGACCACTGTAAAACATTGTCTCCTAAACCCTGATAACAAACAGGGGAAAGATGTACACAGACTTGACTTACCTCTGCATAAGTAAAGGGATAGGCTGTGCATTTCAGAGTGTAACAAATAAGTTGCTTCTCTACAGTGTGATGGTATTCTGGGAGTCTAACTGTGCCTCTCTCATTCATGTGAATTAATAAATGTGACTGTGATGATTTATTTCAGTACAAAATACTTCCCGCTATCAGTAAGTATAGCAGAGTCCAGCTCCAGGCTGGATACTGAGGACCTTAACAAACACCAGCTTTTAAAAGCATCAGTAAAACCTACTTGGGATCCCATCAAACTCAAGTGCCCATGTCAGTTATTCTCAATTATTCTAACTATAAGGACATGTCAGGTACACAAAAGACACGATTCAGACAGCATGACTGCCCTAAAACGGTAACTTTAGCATAATGCACCTGACAGAGAAAAAGCAATAATAGCTATTTTGGGAACAAAAGAAAAATACAATGGATCTGATGACTAAGTGTTCTGGTCCCCAATGTAAAAGCAAAGTAGATCCCTGTCGTATTTAACTTGATTCCTTTGAATTAAACACTTCCATTAAAAGTTTCCCACAGTAGCTTTAATATTTAATTATGTATTCCACCAAAGGAAAGAACAAAATCTTTGCAAAGGGTTTTTTTGTGCATGTGAAATATTTATCAGCATATCTCTTTGGACAAGTATTTTTATCCCCCAGGCTGGGAAAAAGCTTCCATGTACAAATCAGTTTCAAAACATTTTATTTTACAGCTTGAAAGTTTTCTTTACTTCAGCACCTCATGCCGTGACTTTGTTATTTCACTTGTTAATGAATGGTAATTAAATCTCTTTTGGCTGAAAAGGTTGGAGGGCTCCTGCTGTATTACAAAAACAATTTCTGAAAGTTACAAAAATGCCCAAGTGTCTAGAAATTAAAGAGCAAAGTTTGCCATGTTTTGAGTCCAAGTTTGAATGCTTGGAAGGATTTATGTGGGAGAACAGCATGTCCCAGTCAGTGTGTACAGTCTCCCCAGTTGAACAGACATAATTATGTCACTTTGTGTCTACCAAAGTAAACAAAATTGCATTCTTAATAATGTATGTTGTGGCCACAAAATACCTTGATCTTACTAACAACTCTAGAAAACACTGTATAAACCCTATTACATACTACTTGCACAAAGAACTACTACATGTGTACATCTAAGTAAAGACTTGTTAATTTTGCATTTGCTCAGTAGGGCTTGAAACAGCAGCCTATTAATTTTTCTTCTTTTTTGTTTTCTCATTTCTTCCAGGTGCTTTGAGTCAGAAGATAAATGGAGTGAGTGCTTACAACAGAGGTAGATAAAGGGGAAATAACTACATATTAAGGCATTTTGTGGTGTTACAGTGCTAAATAGAGACACAGTATTGAAAAAGAGATATCTGCATGGTCTCCACTCTTCAGTATACCAGTGCAGGCTTCTGCTGGCATCATATGAGCAGATTTGGTCCACAGTTTGTAAACTAAAACTACACTAATTCTACTATAAAATGCCCTTTTCTGAAGGCAATAAAGTGATTTCAGAGGGAAAGTTGATTCTGAATTTCTTTTAAAATTACAGTTTCTCAAACAATCCAGCACAAAATAGAGTTTAACAAGTAACTGGGAACAGGAATGTGATGAGATGAGTCCACTCCTAAGCTGTAACTTTGGGAAGGGGCCTGCTGAGAGCAAAGCCCCCTCCAGTGAAGCGAGGAACATCAGACCTGGGGCGTGGAAACTGAGGCTCTGTGTCAGTCAAGGATCGCTCCTTCTCCCTTTAAACAGAAACAAAGAAAAGGAAAATACATATTTCATTCTGCAGCCCAGTGATGTTTACAAACTAAGGAAATCTGTGTCCTCCAAAGTTTCTTTGATCCAACCATGTATCAAGAGATCATTAAAAAAATTGTTGATTAAAGCCTGTTAGGCTAAACTGCCAAGACTAGGTGTCTGTTTGGATCTAATTACAAGCCTACTGATGGGGTTTGGAATTATTAAAAATTAGAAATAAATGAGCTGTCTTTGTGCTACTCCCCAAAATGGTCAGAGCACCTCATTAGAGCAAGTTTGTACATGAGCTCTGTGACTGCAGATTTCTAATCACCATCCCATTCTAGCAAGTTTGTGCCTGTTTTCAAACAAACAGCTACATTCATCAAAGGTGCAATGAGGAGATATTTTTTCTTTGTTGACTTTTAACGAATAAATAGTGTTATCTGTCTTCACATTTTGACAAAGTTCTAGTGATAATTACCCTGCCTGTGACATTTGCAGAAAACTATCAGTGTGCTGTGGGTGCACTGATAGCCCCAGGAAGTTGCTCCATCTGAGGATCCAGGAGGGCTTGAATTTGATGGCCTTAAGAGGAGGGAACAAGGGATAGCTTGTTCCACTCTTAGAAGGTTGCGGAGGTGAGCAGAACAAATATGAAGAGCAGTATTTCTAACTAGATATACCTGGAAGTTTCAGAGAAAGTTCCTGAGATATTTAAAATTAACCAAGTGGAGCTTTATCAGGTACTGGTTTATCATAACAGCAGAGGTCTCAAGGCTTTACAAAGAAGGTCAGTGCCATTACTTCTGTTTTTCAGTCATTGAGACTGAGACACAAATGTGAGTGCAACCACGCTTTTGCAAAATCTAGTCTTGTCACCTTAGTACCCTTTCTCAGAGCCCAGTAAGGGAAAAGAAGACACTTCCTGAAGTTAATAATTTTCTCTTTGTCCCTAAATAACTGTGTTGGAGAGGAGGAAGTTCAGAGAAACCCTGTAGGCTGATAGTTATGCTTCCTTTTCCAAATTTAACCCATATGGAGGTGGGAAAATAGGCAAAAGATGGCACAGATTAACTTAACTATGAAAACCATTTATAACTGTACTTAATTGTATCAGTGTGGCACTAATGCACGTGCCAGCTGACAGCACTAAAAACTAACATGCTACATTTAGATGGCTCATCCTATCTCACTATTGGGCTTCCAGATTTGGGGAGAGAAAATGATCCAGAGTCCATGCTCATTCTTTCTTCATGCTCCCATGGAGACAGCCAACAGATGTGCTCATCAGTATGGAAAATTCTATGCAGACGAATACTGTAATATTTTATGCAGAATTAATGTGCAAGCAACCACGTGCAAAAGCTCCCAATTACTACTGACATCTCTCAGTGCAGTTATTTACATATATAGGACTGCCGGATCAGGTCTCAGGTGTGGATTTAAGCTTCATATTTTCTCACCGATCCTTATCAAGATCAAACTGGAACCCTGGTGCTAGAAGCAACTAGGAAAAGTAGTGAAGCAGAAAGGGTGTGAGAAGCAGAAGGAAAGAATGGGACAAGTGAGAAAAAGAAAGCCTAAGACATCTGGGAAAGACAAAAGAATCAAAGAGTAGAAAAAGAGGATTTAAAATTCATAACCAAAATCTTAAACATTGGATTTTCATCTTGAACACAAAACAAAACTAAATTCCTGTTGCCACTCATTATATTCCTTCAGCATCCCATGGAAAGCTGCATTAGTTCAGTATCAAGACTTTAAATCACAAACCAGAACTGTCTCGTGGAAATCAATAAAAGCTTTAGATGATACCTTTGTGTGAGGTTATCTGAGAGTATTACTTCTCTTTCACAGCAACGCTATTAATGCTATTGTCCTGACAGCATCCTCTTTTTATTAGCAAAACCAGCCACATTTATTTCAGACATGATGTTAACATTAGCCAGCACAATAGAAATCAAGTCAGTGGTTTTGTGTCAGCTGGGATTTAGAGCAACCTGAAACTGTACAAATCAAATGGCCCTGGCTGTCTGGCTACCATCTACAGACCAGGCAGTGCCTGTCCAGCCCAGGCTGAGGCAGAAACGATGTGTAATGGCGGTATGTCAGGGGTGAAGGACTCTTAGGGGAAGGATCTGGATGCACAAGAGGCTCTCTCTATTGCAGCAAGCAAAAGACTTCACGCACAATTGGCAGTTTAGAGAAGGAAGGCTGCACAACAAGGTTGCTTCCTTTGCACTGCTGCTGGGCAACACAAAGGACAGTCTAGAGATGACAGAAACTGCAGTTATCCTGGACTGATATGCCCATTTACGCCTTGGGGTGTGCATATCCTTCAAAGCAGGATGTAGTCCAACAGATTTGACTGGGGAACAAAACAATGAGGGGCAGAGGACAGCAAAGCCCAGCACCTGGCCACCTCTCAGCTGCCACAAAGAGAAGTGCAAGTCAGGGCTGACAGCACAGTGCTGGTAGCTTCTGAGCGTGAGGTGGGAGCAAGGAGATGCTATCATCCTGCAGAAGCACCTGAATGTACTTCCAAAACATAGATGTCACAGAGACACCATGCTCATCGAACTATAGCCATGCCTGCCCATAAGAACAACCACCTGACAAGCTGCACTAATGGCAGGTATCCATCCTGAACCTATAAACAGAGTAATGAATCTGGCACTAATTGACCTGCAACACAAAATTCCATTCACTGTGTATGATTAACAGACCCAAGTTCAGTCACCATCACCTCACACAATATTTTGGTTTTGAAGCAGTAACGCCCCTAACAGCTTTGGTTTTTTCAATAGTTATGACAGGAATTAATTCTAGGTACGCTATAACAATGAAACATGGGTAAATTTCTTCTCATCTGGTGAACAAAAAGGAACATGATGCCAGGGTCCAAAATGGAAATATTAAAACTATTGTGAAGAGGATACTTAGCTGCTGGAAATGGATTATCAGGCATTATGGTAGCCTCACATATTGATTCTAAAGCTCCAGGAAGGCCATTAGCACTGCACAATTGTTGCTAATTCCAAACATTAAGGTAACATTATGCAATTTGCAGATGGACAAAAGTCACTGTTTATCACTGACTATTTTGCTAATTTAGTCATCAAAACTGTTTACTGGCTGAAATATGATTAAGGAAGAAATAGATACAGGCAGTTTTGAATTATGTTCAGCAACGTAGAGAATTCTTAGCTTTAGTGTGTGAGGAAGAGACAGACTGAGGATGGAAAGCGGTGGAAAGACAAAAGGCATACACAGAAAAACTTGGTAACAGATCATGTCATCTGACTGCAGAAATCTAAGAAACTTCTCTTTAAATGTAAAGTCCAGTAACTAATAGTTTGGTGTCCCAGCTTGGAGATTCATTATCAGAATAGTCTAATCTCTCAGACTTTGCAAATTAGGTCACTTTAATGGGCCAGAAATCGGGCAACTAAGATCCTAGTCATTTTCT
The DNA here is from genome assembly GCA_013400195.1 of Aramus guarauna. Lineage (NCBI taxonomy): Eukaryota > Metazoa > Chordata > Aves > Gruiformes > Aramidae > Aramus > Aramus guarauna. The sequence continues at coordinate 103,860 of VXBL01007285.1, read as the reverse complement.
TTTAATCAAGAGGAGCAGCTGAATGCTCAGTTGTGGACTGAGAGTAGCAGGGAGGTGCCATCAAGCTGCTACTGGTTAGCAGAGACAACAACTACCTACAGGAAAGTCCTTAGGCTCTATCAAAAGGGTAAGACATCTGGCAAAGCCAGACTCCAAGCATTGCTCACTGTCCTCCATCTGGATGTAGGAAGGGAACAAGAAGCAGAGAATGCCCATCCCTACAACCATAGTCATCACTCACAACTGTCACATTTTGGAAACAACGATATTGTTCTTGCACGAGGATTATGTAGTTGCCACTTGAAGAAAGGTTGGCCCCCATATCAGATGCTGCTTCATTACAATTATAACTTGTAAAATGCATTGAGGTCCTCATAATGCTGAGGATCTCATGGCAGTCAGGTGAAGTACCTGGTGACTTGAAAAAGGGAAAACATTGCACTCATTTTTAAAAAGGGTAGAAAAGAGGACCCTGGGAACTACACCCAGCTACACCTCTATGCCTGGGAAGATCATGGAACAGATCTTCCTAGAAGCTATGCTAAGACACATGGAGGACAGGAGGTGATTCGAGACAGCCAGAATGGCTTCACCAATGGCAAGTCTTGCCTGACCAACCTAGTGGCCTTCTATGATGGAGTGACTATATCAGTGGACAAGGGACAAGCTGCAGATGTCATCTACTTGGACTTCTGTAAGGCCTTTGGCATGGTCCCTCATGACAACCTTCTCTCTAAAGTAGAGAGATACAGACTTCATGGGTGGGCTGTTCAGTGGATAAGAAATTGGTTGGATGGTTGCATCTAGACCATCTAGACCAGACTGAAGTAATATGAATTATAACATTCAGGAAAATTAGGCAATAATATTATATCACCTTAAATTTGGACATGTTCTGATCAAACGGGTAAAGCAGGGTCTAAAAAACCCTAGTTTATGTACAAAGTTGTATAGATAAAACTTATTATCCCATACCTGGCCTGTTGTTCCTTGCGTTTCTGAGCCAGATATTTCTTTTTCACATTCAGAAGCTCGTTGGCAAGTCTTTCAATTTCATATTTGTATTCTTGGGTCTGTGATTCATACATATTCAATTCTGAGGACAAAACCTAACAAACAAAAGGCAAAAAGCAGAAACAGGAGATGTTAGTTTCATTTACACATTAGTACTTTTACAAGCACTTTTTCCTTTCAGATTTGACAATATAAGACATAACCATTTTCCACCACATCTCATTTTCTATCATGATGTTTCATCTGATCACCTCTGCTCACCTAAGGACAATTTACGAAATTAAGGCTATGCCATTTAACCACAATAAAACATGTAAAATATGCTCCAAGAATTGTGGAATAGTATTAATACATACATTAGCTTTTAATGTTCTGGGACAGAAATCTAGGTGAAAACCCAAAATGAAGGATTTATTTAATAATAATGGGTTTTATTCACAGGGATACACTTTGTTATATTAAGTAATTCAATCCACACAGGCAAAGTGGTACCAGGCAGTGTAAATATGAATACAACGCCACTTTCATATGAATCAGTAAACTTCAAAGAAAGTAGGAGCATGCATAGTGTGTTTTCCTTCTTTAAGAATGAGAATAGCTTGACCTAGCACCACAAAATGGCATGCACGCCAATACGCTACAGCATACTGTGCCTGAAATACACAGTAGCAATTGACTGCATTAAGGACAAATGGGAACCGTATGGAAAACTTCAAATCACATTCGGTTTAGCTAAACTTTGGCTTCTATTTTACATTTTCTACATTGTTTTTCTTCTCCGTGGAAAGCTAAGATTTGCATAACAGCCTCTTTGTTTCCTAAGGGCCCATCTGCTCCTGCATTTTTTTCCTCATGGTTAGTATAGACGTGATTATGATGAGTGAACAGGAGATGATGACTTCAACAGAGAGAGGAGCTGTAGAAGTAGATGAACTCCTGGGGAGACTGATCTTTCATGCAGGCAAGAACAAGGGAAGATCAGCTCATTCTATCAAAGAATCACTTTTTAATATCAAGCTTTCAAAATTTCCCACAAGATTCCTTCAGAACCATGAAATCGCCCTTTTTAGTGACAAGGGGTCAGGACAAGTTACTCCTGTCACCCCTATAAAAGTTCCCAGTCTAATATACGTGTATGCATTGCAAGAGAAATAACAAGAAGTTAAGACTGGATTCTCAATATATTCTCACTAGTTTGTTAAAAAGAAAACAAAATGGCTTTGATTTGCTTATTGAAGGTCTTAACAGTTCAAGAAAAGGGAAGGAGAATAAGCTTAATGGAAAACTGATGGTGTCCCAGAATACCCATGCACAAAAAGCATTTACAGCATTGTGCTGCACCCTCATATTCTAATAAGACTTTTTGTTTATTTTAATGAAACAAACTAGCATAATGTGAAAAAAGCTCTTCTACTGCTATTGGTTCTCCCTTGGGGAGATGCAGTATTAATCTTATTTTCCTGATCTAATATATATGCACACTGATCATCAAAAATCTTCCTGAAGCCTCACTCCCCAGGATCACTGGTGAAGTCATTTTGCAATCCTGGCAGCCTCTCAGCCAGAGATAAAGGACACCTCTTACTTTCAGCTGTTTAGTCTTTTCTCGGAGAGTGTGCCGGTAGAGCTGCAACTGTTCTGCAGCTTCAGGCCCAGGCTGCCGAGCCAAGACATGCTTCAATTCCACATACAGTTTCTCCTTTTCCTAAAAAAAAGACAAGAAGAAGAGCTCTTATAAAATCAATATAGCAGCAGCAGCAGAACCTGTGATGAAATCAACCTTGCTGAAAAACGCAACTCAATCAGGAAGATATTTGCAGAAACAAATCTGCCTGTGTGTCAGTCTTTCCTCACTAGCCATAAGGTATTTAAAGTTGTTGTGATAGCAGTGGGAGAGCTCATTAAGAGAAACATCCAGCTACTTCGAACCATGAATGAAATACTCTTAAACACTGTCATCAGTGAGCATGCTCTACCACAGAGAACATAAAACAGTCACTGGAAAAGTATCCAGGGGTTGGAAATTAATTACTAGTAACTGTGCTTATTGCAATCTTTCCTCTTATGAGCCACATTGCCTTACATTAAGGATCATAGGTTCACCCAACAGGGTGTGAGCAGGCTATAGAAATGTCAGGGAAGGATTGTACAAAATAATAACTCCTTCTTCCAAAGAAAATCCTGCAAAGCAAATGTACATACACACACACACACACATATATATATATATATAGCCTTTCAGTTTAACTGCAGGGGCACTGGGAAAGGGAAAGGAAGTATAAACAGCAACAACTATGACTAGCACAATTACCACCAAATAATTTCTCTTTGTCATGCATCTCCTCTTCCTTTATGTTGGAACAATATACTTCTGGGAATTGGATATAGCCATACCAGAACAGAAACCACACCATAGACCCACTTACAGCTTTCTGTACTAAAAGGTTGTTTTCTACTATGTTTTGAGCATGTACTTGTTTTTAGTCTGAGGAATAAAGGACTGAACAAAGCCACCTTCATAGCTTTGCACATTACAGTATTTTTAGTATCTACCCTGTCAGACTAAGATTGTCATTATTTAACATTATTTAGCAAGATCCCATCCTTGTCTGGTACCTGGAGAGCTGGAATTAAAAAGGAGGGTTGTTTGACTGTAAGTCAGACTAGCAGACAAAAGATTTAACTGAAGAAGACAAAAATGCGAGTAGGAGGTAGGATAGGTGATTATTTACACCAGCTTTAACAAAACCCGGTTTTGCTGTCTTTTGGATAAGGTCTGTCTACAACTCTTACCACAGAATTCTTCAGTCGATATGGGACACAGTGCCATCACATCACCTAGAGTTACTACATTTGGCCTTGCTCAGTGGTTGAGCCAGGATTTTCAAAAGTGGCTTGTTATTTTGAAGACATAAAATTCTAGGTGTCCAGTCTTCGAGAGCATAAGGAGTCCAGAGTTTCTAGACCTCAGCATTTTCTGAAAACCATGCACTATAATAGTCATAAGTTGGGACCCAAAAATGGAAGCACTTCATATCAAAATTACTCTTTTAAGCATTGCCATTAAACTCTAAATATTACTCAGGAAGAGTTCCTTATAAAGGAAGTTGTTCAAAGTTTATCTTTGGAAAAATCAAAACCTCCTGAAACTCAGACTGAAGTTTGCATAGTGGCAAAAATTAAATTGAGCATTCATTCTCAGCAGAGAGTTGTTATGTCACTACAAGTGGTTTCCACTACCACCTTTTGTTCCTGAGGAAGCAAGATTTTACTGCACGTTAAAAACAACAGCAAAAGAAAAATCTGCCTTGTCAAAATCTGGCCGGTCAGTATTAACATTCCACCCCTGAATGTATCACAGATTTGTATTTTGGAAGAGCGTAACAGTAATTTGGATAAATATGGAGCAGTTGATGGATTGAAGGTCTTATGTGCAATTGTTTTCCAATTTATTTCTCTCCTAACCCTCTACAAGGGCCAACCAAGCTCTTCAAACATTGTGCAATGGTGTGTATAATAACCCCATTTAGAGACAAAGCATGCAATTCTATTATAAGGAGAATCTATCTTATGCAACAGAGACTCGTTAGCTGTCCAATGTATATTGTCTCCATAATCCAACAGAGGCAGAACCAGCTGTCTTATAATGCATACCCTGTCCTTCCTTGCTAAGCACTGTCCATCTCTTTTACATTTAGTCAATTAATTTGTCACTGGGTTACAAGCACCATATGTCAGCAGAACATTAAAAGAAAACCCTGGATACTTCTTTCCTCATCAGCAAAACTTTATATTTACAGGTTGGCATTTCTATAATTTCTGACATTTTATCTCAGGATGAAAAACAAAACAAAACAAAACAAAACACACACACCCCCCCCAATAATTAATTTAAATTAATTTAAAAACAGCAACCACCAGAGTAAATCTAAGTCAGTCACAAGGTACATGTGATGCTGCCATCAAAAATGCATTGCTTACAGCAGGTACTTTTATCTCTACACATAAGAAATCAGGAATGCCCAAGAAAAAAAAATCAGCACAAAATAATAAAGAAAAAAATTAGCTTCTACAATACTCTAGCTATATTCAAAGGACAGGCAAGCTGTGCAATGTGTATTATATGCAGAGATCTTATAAACAGCCAGCTATCAGATATAGCATAGAAGATGTAGAAAGACCTGTAGGGTTGTCTGATGTGTGAGTTGTATTCAAAGGAGCTTGCAGTTGTGTTGCATAAAATAATACCCCCAGAAGATGGATTTAGGTTTCTTTTTGTTTTGGAAACAAGTAAAATGCTTGTGCATTCCTTAAAATGTCTGAGAACCCAATGGGACTGATTGGAGAGAAGGTATCCTGACACTGACAAGAAAATCGTAAGTCAGCAATGATGATCAGCGGAGTAGCAGTGATTCGAAAACAAGAGGGTAAGCTGATCTGTTTGGTGCCTATTGGAAGGCAGTTAACACTATTTTGTCCAAAGAAGAAGTTAGTAAACTCCATTTACTTTTGTTGGTGGCTGCACAGATGATGTTGGAGAAAAAGCTACCTGAAATCCTACACCCAAGTAGGTGTAGGTGACACCAACTCAATCCATTGTAGCATTTGTAAGATGGGTTTCTTTGGCTTGTCCCAAACTGCCACCACTCATGCTCCCATCCATCCTCATGCCAGGCTGCAATCACAATGTACATCTTGCCAGAGTTATGTGTTCTTGAGATGAAAAGAACGTAAAGTCACAAACATGCTGTGAGGCACTACTCTTCTTGAGGAGGTGAAGGACAATCCATTAGATCTCTCTCTGTAACTCCATCCTTTTAAGCCTTCAGTGGTAAGAGCAATGCACATGTCTTCAGATCAGGTCTAGGCCAATACCAAAGCTTTTTATGTGATTCTTCCCATGCAAAATTCCCATGGAATTCAGCAGGTGTTTGACTGTAGGACTGAGCCCATAATGTCAACGAGCTTCATTGGTTTATGGCATAAACTAAACTAAGCCGATGGTGGAGAGATGAGGGTACATTCATTTTGTGTATGTAGGGCACACTGGGAGACTCAGATTGAGGGTTACAGTCAAATTTCAGGCATTCCGAAGAGAATTTCAGTGCCTCTGTGAATACCTGTGGTAAAAACTATGTAAATAAAACTCCACATTATTTTTAGAACAACCTTTCCTGTCTTAGATTTGTTTTCCAGGGGAGCTTTGAGGACCCCACAGATCTGTCTTTAGGTTTGGCCGGGACAGTATGTTTCTGCATCCCTAAGTCTCTCATCTATTAATTCAGGGGAGGGAGGGGATTGTTGTTTTCCCCTATATTTAACTAGCTGCTATCTCATCCGGAATCCAGAGTTCTGCTTGCTCTACAGCAAATTGAGAAGAAATAATTTTCTTCTGCAGAGGACTGCCAGGTGTTTGGCAAATTTCAATTGATTCTTCAGGACTTGGTTGTCACGAGTTGGTTCGATCTACAGCAAGAAGAACCACTTTTGCCAGCACAATCCTACTGCAAAAGCAGCTATTGCTGCTGACCAGCACAGCCCAATTTGCTCATTGTTGCCAGAGGGACCATCAGCACCATCAGACACATTCCCAAAATGACACAAAGGCATTTCACTGCTTTGACAAGGAGTGCGAGGCAGTCAGCAATGCTGGGACTGACCAATGCACCTGGCATTATCTCTAAAGATGAGACTCCATTTTATATCATCTTCTTCCTCATCATGACACTAGGAAACTCCTGAAATGCCCCATCTTGTTAGTTATCCCAGGGTATCATTCTGAGGCAGAGACGATGGATGACCATACATTTAATGAAGATGTATTCACAGTAGAAACAGGCCATGAAGTCCCAGCTTCCTCGTTTTTATCAGCTTGTCTTTCCAAGTAGATAATTCAACAAATTTACCTGGCATAGCGGCACACCAACAGCCTTCTCCACCAGACACACAGAAATCCTATTTTGCACCAAAAGCTTTCTATCACACAAATTATTAAAAAAACCTACACACAAGAAATCCCAAACCCATTCGCTCAGAGTAAATTGCATTTATGTGAGTGCCTGCCTCCTGTAATTGAGCTAAGGAAAAAAACCCAACAATATAAAGATGTAGAGCAAAAGTGTGCAATGCAGTGTATGGTGGCAAACCCCAAAACATTTAACCTAGCTAAAAATCCTTATTTTAATTAGTAAGGTGGAGAAAGCAACACAGTAACTCTGTAAGCACACTACAGTTCCTCACGGCTTTGGTGAGGAAAACAAGTCAGTCAACGTGCCACAGGGGGTTTCTTGTTTATTGGCATTATAACCAAAATGTCAGCACTATGCTGAACTCCAGACCCATTTTGTTTATGATGCCATGCAGCAGCAGAGCATCCTTACGGGGCTGTGATCCATTTCAGAAGTGTTAAACAGGACACTGAAATCTGAATTAAATACATATATAGACATACATATCTAGTCATAGTGATTTTATCTGGATAAGCTGCACACTTATTTGTATGTATGTGTATACCTAATAGAGTAGCTGTTGGCTCAGGACATCTATGATTAAAAGTTTTATGAGGTGTAGAAAAAATTAGCATACAGTAACCTTCACGAATTTTATAACAATAGAAGAAAGTTGCCTCCAGCACTGTGAGGAATGTGTGGCATAAACTTTCTCAATAAACACTTTTCAAAAGCTCCTGCTCTTTCTTGTCTATTCCACATCCATCAGCAAACACCTTTGCAAGCATGCAGTTCCCTACAACAGCTTGTATTTTCATCATCATGTAGACCCTCCTTTAAGTGTCCAATGTGAGGTTTTTTTATTGGGCAAATTAATTCAGGCTTGAAACCAGGCACTGAAGTCCTTTCACAATGTGGCAACACTAATGCTGCATGTGATGCTTGGGGTTTTCTTGTTAAAATGCTGCCACCAACTTGATGGAAAGGCTGGGATCATTTCCCTGTCTTTGAAGAAATTCGCACGACTCTAGATGGAGTTAAATTAAACCTGTCTTATGACTTATCCCTCTAGTTGATAATGATGCTTCTCAAGAGCAAATCTGTTTCCTTTGGCACAGAGCAGACTGCACCAAATTGACTGGCATTTTCAAAACAGCTTAATGAGAGAGAAAAAACCACCTTGGAGCATCTTCTAAGGTCTTCACCCTTGACTTTTTTTGTAACAGCAAGAGCTGAATGCTCCATTATTACCATCTTCCAGAAACAACAAAGTACAAACATTTCCAGCTAAAGTGCAATTGGAACTTATTATTTTTATTATTATTGCTGGGTGCTGGCACTATTGTATCTTTCTTAGGAAGTGTGTGGGAAAACAGTGTTGTTTTCCAACGAACAAGCAAATAGGTGACATATCCTCCTCTCCTTTCAACTCCTGAACTCTAAGACACAAGGAAAAATGGCATGGATGTCTCTTGCTGAAATAACAGCTGCAATTCCCTTTTTACTATTGACATTACACAAGAGTTTATAAAATCATTAATCAGAGTAGTTCATTTAATCACAGTGTTTATACTTTACATTGCAGAAGATGATCAATTAATTATCCCTTATTCTTCTATAAGTGCGAACAGGAACACACATGCACATATATACACACAAAAGAAAAGTGAGCTGTTCCTTGAAGGTGAGAATTACCCTTGACATGGCATGGATTGATGTAAATATTCCAGGTATTTCCACAGTGCCTGCAGCTTGACAGTGGGACTGAAGAGAGCTCTAAACAAACCTTTGTTTCACATTCTAGTAGTGTTTTTTCTTAAAAGTCTTCTGGAGGAGATTCAGAGGTTGATACAAATCTTATCAACAAGGAATCTAAATATTCTAAGTGAATAAGTCTACAAAGCAAACAATGGGAAGCCTTTTACTGGCTAATAAATACTACACAGGGTTTCAAGCCTCCCAAAAATTATTTTCTTCAAATGTAGACTATTTGACTTAAAACCTCTGTATTTTAATGTCAATGTCACAGCATGTGTTTTACCTATTCAATAGCCATTTAGATTTTTAAAATATCAGATGAACCAAAGGAGAATTATCACAGCTCTGCTGTTAATGATTAGTTGCTCCTGCAGGTGGAGGCTTGGGATGGGGATTCCCAGCAGACCCAGCTTCTGCTCTCATTTCTGACTGATCATCTGACAGATGACCTCGAAGGGTCATAGAAACTGCAGAGCTGCTTCTAGAAATACCTATCTGTAAGTTACGTGCCTACATCTCTTTAATCACCTGTTTGACTTAGATCTTTAGATTGCCCTGAAAGATGAGAGCACTTAGCTTCAAGTCCTTTGGTGTTTTGGAATTGCTACCTCTGAACAGCTGTCTCAAAGTCAAGCCACCACTTAAACCTACAAACGCCCGTCTAACAAGGCAGTAAAGCCTACATACATCTTTGTGACAGGATAGCAGAGTTTCCCTGCATATGCCAAGTACCTCAGGGAAGAAAAAGTGGTCTCCTGTCACACTTTGGAACCTATTAAGAAATAACTGCATCTAGGAATCACACATAGCGATTCTGAAATCAGGAATGTTTTAATATCTAACCAAACTGATTCTATGGCTTCCTTCAGACTCAGTATAATTAGAGATGACCCTGTACTACCCTTCAAGGAGTTGTTTCAGCTCCCCCTGCCTGCTTCTTAAAATTCAAAGAAACAAAAACAAGACTAAGGGAAGAGGAAAGAGAGTGAATCCTAATGTTCATGTAATAACGACTGCTGTGCCCAAGTGTGCCATCCCCTGTTTAAGATTACAGCTGTACCTAGACAGGCATGGGAAGACTTGAGCTCTGGGCCTAGAGGATGTGGAGCAACTGGCTGACTGACGTACTCTGTTTAGCAGTCTCCCTACACAGGGTTCGTGGCTCCCATGCACTTGGCAGCTCATGTCTGGCTGTCTCAGAGTGAAGAATGAGGAATGGGGTTCTTTCTACACCTGTTTGTGTCCTAATGTGTCCAATTTTAAGCTACCTTTTTTAAAAAAATACGGCATAGTGACTTCAACTGTCTGCCCGTTAACTGCCCCAAAGCAGCATGCTGCATCTTTCTGCATGTGTTTTCTCAACAACAGCATCATTCACACACCTATAAGAGTGAAAATAACTGATCTGAAATAGAGAAAATCTAGCCTTTTTTTTCTGTTGGGTTTTGTTGTTGTTGTTGTTGTTGCAACTATCATATGATATAATAATCCATCACTGAATGGGATGCTGTAGATTGTCCATATCTTGCTGCTGAGGGAGGAGCAGAATACCCTTGCCTCAGTGGAAGAATGCTTGCCAAAGGGTACACCTGAATAATAAAAATTTTTCAGCTGGCTCTGGGCCACACTATGTAATATGGGCTTCTGAATGTTTTGCTACACCACTGTTGCACTCCTCCAGTATTTTAACTTCTCTAGTAGCTTCTGGATGGCTGACAGTCAGTATCGGATTGCTAACAGCACTGCAAAGTTTGTGCAGTGCAATGTATTCAGTCAGCACAGTGAGTCATTTACTTTCCCTTAACAAGATAACTGGTTGATTAATATACTTTACCCTGGGGTGCACAGCAGATTTATTTCCTTCCCAGATACATGCTGAATACAGGAATGAGGAGTAAACAAGTTTGTTTTCAGTTATTTGTTATTTACTGGAACAATTCCTGAACTTTTTATTCAAGCTTTATTCTAGCACACTATCATTGAAGCTAATGGCAATTTTGACTGAGTAAGAACTTTAGGAATAGACCATTTTACGAAATATTTTATGCCTAATGACACAAGGTATCCATGCTCAGGGTTTCTGCATTCCAATCAGATGTAACGCATTTGAATAAAATACCTTGCTGATCACTGTTTCTGCTTTTCTGATGCAGATTGCAGATAACACTGATGTGCCTTGGGTATTTATATAGCCTTTTTTCAGTATCTGAATGCTGTGAAATCTTTTTTGTTTTGTTTATGAGGGCAATGTAGTTCCACAAAGATTCACTAAAAATTCAACTCTTCCACTAAGAAAATTCTTCACCAAAAATGTTTTGTGTGATCACTAATTAATCTGCTTTGCTTCCTATTTCTCAATGTCAGAAATATTTGCACTCTCTTTATTGGAAAATTATTTTCTTATCCTAAAGAGCAGTTGATTATCTTTCACCTGATGATATTAAAGTGATCAGCACCTTTCCTGCCTTTTTTTCAAAACCCTGTTTAAACAAACAAACCCTAAACCAAAAAAACAAAAAGGCTATTTTCCTGGGAAGACTTGATTCTCTTCCATTTGAATCACAACATATGTGGGAGGAGGGAAAGAACGTAAATGTCAGTGTGTTTTTAACAGCAGTTTATCATGCTGTAAGTTTCTATAGCATAGAATATCTTCTAATTCTAGATAGACTGAGATTAGAAGGGCTAAAATAAACTAATGCACGAAGAATCATATTCAAAATATGCAGAAATAGAAATCAACTCCTTTCTGAGAAGAGCTAGGGCAAGAACTAAACATCCCTCAAATTCCTATTGAGTTCTTAAGGCTTACAACAAACTTTCAGGTAGATATGTAGACCCTCAATAGACCTTCACACAGGTGACTTATGTTTCCTGTTTATGAGATGTGATCACTTGTTACATCATCACAGGATTATATATGAGCCCAAGTAAGTTGCACCAAGAATTAATACAATGATTGTACAATTTTCTCCGTGTGACTGGTTCTGCCTGACTCACAGAACCCTACTGGATACACAATCAGTTGTAAAAACTTGAATAATTAAGTTAATTAGAAAAGTAGTATCAGTGGCAGAACAAACGGCACTAGAGAAATTCTAACTGTATGGAGAAATCATCATGCCAGGCATAGATCCACTAAAAGACACTAATCCATCAACTTAATACCAATACTAAAATAACATTTCCACTTACAGTCAAAGTTAAAATCCCTAATCAAAGCCCTAGTTCAGCAAGGAACATTTCAAGCACAACAAAAGGAAAATATAAGGACAGCACAAAAAAGAAGGAACCTGAAAAACTAGTCCTGAAGGATGATTTGATGCATTAAGTATCTCCATATGTCACTTCGTACTGCATTGGAGACTCCAGTTCAAATCAGATTCAAGGCACTGGACTGAAATTAATTTGATGGCACTAACTCAGCAGACTGTTGTGCATCAAAATATTGTGCTGATAATTACATATTTTTTGTTCATCACTAGTTAGAACTGGGTTACAGCCAGAGTTCATGAGTTTTTTCATTTGAAAAAAGAACACAGATTCTCTTCGGAGTCTAATTCTAAATCAAGGCAATTCTTAGAGTTTGCCTTTGACACACCAGTGCCTAATTCTGCATGGCACGGGGGAAGTAATTTTTTTTATTTTTTTTTTTTTAATGATTCATACCCATCTGAAAGCCAAAAAGTAAATCTTGGGCCTGAGTCTTTACTGTATTCCTCAGTTCTACATTCTAATATAAATCCATTTAAATTCTGGCCACCAACTTAGAACTGGAATCATAAACTCAAAAGCCACCAGGTACTGTCTTCTCTCTCTACTCTTCCTTAAGATACATAACAACACTTCAGTTTTCATGAGGACAGGAAAGCATTTTTCTGCCCTTTTTCTTTTTTTTCTTCCATGTCAGGAACCATTTGATCTATGATTAGAAGTTTTGCCAGCTTAGCTTTCTCAGATAGTGGTGCAATTTCTATGCACTGACGTGGCTATGCCAGCTACTGGCTACACACTTAGATGCAATTATACTGGCAAGAAAGTCTTCTGCCATTCAAGAGCTGGTATAGCTAAATCAGAAAAGTTACTTTTTTGCCAGTAGGAATGGTACTTTTAAGCACAGAAAAGGCTTAAAGCTCAATATACTCACCCCTTTAATTGAGGACTAAGAGAACTGCTAGCTTCAGCCACAAGATAGGGCATTAATCCAGTGCTTCCAGGGGGAGTCAAATCCTCCAGGAAATAGAGACAGAAAAGAGCCAAGTCCTAGTAAAGTATAAAAAGCCAAAAAGAAAATTTCCCTTTTCATTTTTGGATGGAAAAATCTCTTCAAAAGGCTGACTTTATATATAAATGATAAAGGTGCAGTAAAGAAAGGATTGTATTTTGGCAGTAGATTTTGCAGTTCACCTGTAAGTTTCAGTGCGCACAAAGCACATTCCCAAACTACCTCTGCTAAAATCTCTCTAAAGGCAAGATGACAGAGAAACAATAATGGGCAGGTCAAAAGAGACTCTTAGGGATTCTACAGTCATTAGTTTCCTGAAGTGAATTGCAGTTATTTTTATGAAAATAGACAATTCTGCCAAAAAAATCCCCAACTCAGACTATCTACCTGACGTGTAACAGGTTATACTCTCAAATCCAGGTAGAATCTATACTTGGCACTGAAAATATATAAATGCCAAATTTGAGAGGGTAAAGTAAATCTCAGCCATTTTAAAGATGTACAGATAATACCTAAATTAAAACTGAACTGGACCTTAAGAATACCAAAATAAAGGCAGGTAAAAGGAGTGTATTCTCCTATTTCCCCTAGCAGGCTGTCCAGTGGGCAAATCTCTTACTCGGCACTTGAGCACACTTTTCTGCATTACATGCTGTATAATGGAAGCTACATGAGCACTGTGAGTACAATGAAGAACCTAGCAGAAACATGCTTCATGAAACTGCCAAGCTAGGGAAAGAAATGATTTTCAAGAGGACTGGGCTCTCATGAACAGGGCTGAAAAAAGTTACAGAAAAAAATGGTATTTTAGATAATAAATGGGCAGAAGAATTTTGTATAACATATACATGGAAGCAAATCGCAAAGCTCCTCCATTAGCTGGGAGAAAACTTTGATTTCAGTAGCTGCCAGCCTGCATAAACACACATGGTAACACACTGTTTTAAAGCATATTTCTTTATGAAACTATAGTACCAGCTCTGAGAAATAAAGATGGTTAAGTATATATTCAGACACTATAGCAACAAGAACCTCAAAGTGGATAGAATAGCTCTACTATCAAGTTAACACAAATGAAATAAAACATCTGCCTATTCTGAGTGTTTAGCTAGCTATTGTTACTACTGAATGGAGTCACGTCTCTAATATATTCATTCACAAACCACTATAAGAGTGGCAATTATTTTATTCCCTTTTTACTTGATGTGAAGCATGCAAAAGCTAAGTAACCTGCCCAAGGTCACAGAGAAAGTCCCTTTCATTTTCTCCTCCCTGTATCTTCCAATACCTGAAATGAAACTCTGATTTATACCAGAGACAGCAGCATCCCCTCTGCTCCTCCTACTCTCTGTCAGTGGGACCATCAGTTCTTTGGGGGGATTGAAACTTAGCTCAAAACTTGGCTCAATACAAGGACATGTGGGTGTTATCTGGCTGTAATCTCTGAGTCAGAAATATGAGCTAATCATGCCTTTTGCCCTTGCACTCTTTGAAACTATGAGCTCAAGATGCTAATAGCTTGGAAGCATCACGTTCTGACTGCCCAGTCCTGGTCTTTGATAACAACTTAAAACAATAGCGATTAAAAATATATATGTACAGATGAACAATACTTTCACTACTACATGCAAGGCTTAAGTGCCTTTGCCTCCCTCCACAAAATCTTGGTTGCACATCTCTCTTTTACATTTACAAACAATCTTCTGAAATGACTGACAATAGAGGTAACTGACATATAATATGAATCTTCCCACTGTTATCCATTCCAAGACGTGCAGCTGAATAAAATTCCGCTCAGTCAGACATAAAATCAAATTACAGGAGTTCACTCCAAAGAGAAAGAACTGAATTTGAAACAAATAAAGCAGTGCATAATTCACTGTTAATGGGTAAGTTCCTAAAACCACACTAATCATAATCCTAACAAGGTAATACATTACATTGCGAGTTTACCACATTGCTGTTCAGTATGCAGTAGAGCTTCAGTCACGTGAGAGATTTGCCCCACATACAATGTGAGGAAGTCTTTTTTTTGCAGTAGGGATTTGTTCAGCAGAGCACTTCTCTTTATTAATAATTATACCTTATGGCTATACGACACATTTTGCTCATACCACATGTGTTCACAAAGACCTTCACCCATCATTGAAATCCCTTGGTTAACACACAATGTATTTCTCCACAAAGCCCTGCAGTATTACTCAACGGTTTAGAAAAGAACCAAAAAATGCTGTATCTTTCAACTGCACAAATTCAGAAGGAAGGCAATGACTCAAACATGGAAGTTGGCTAACTCTGAAGAAATGTTGCCTATGTTTGACAAAAATGCCATTGGATTTTTATGGACCATAAGTATTCAAGTTGTTGAGTTTGGATCTGATTTTTAAGACAGCATTTTTCATCAGCACAGCTGCTCACAACTGTGAGAATGCCCAAGTTAAAGGAGAAAGTATGACCGCCTGCTTTGCAGCTGCTCTTCAAAGTCTCAGGATGTCCACAGCTATTTGTTGTGCAAGAGCTGGTAGGTTATAGCCCAAGATGCTGTGGCTACAGGGCACAAATAAATCAGAAACACGAAAAGAGTTTAATAATGTCTATAACATGCAACATCTTTCTACACCTTTATTAAAGCACTCAACTCTGAAAAGTCACCCTAAAAACCCCAACATTCATCGTGTTGCATACTCAATACCTCTCAGTAAATGTCTGATACAAAAAATGTGCCCTGCTGACAGGTTAAGAAAGATATTTTTTGGATGGAATTTTAGAGTCAAGCTGAGTTCTTCCTGTACTGTCAGTAATCAAAATTTTCTGACTGAAACGTAGCGAATCATTCTTTTAATCACATAGCTCAGACTGTAGCATGCTTTTACAGCAGCATCATTTTTAAAGAACTAACAGGTGAGAAACAGTGAAAAAGCTAATAAAAAGGATATGATCAACTACACATCAGGAGCAGGTAAAGTAAGCAGATGCTTTTCTACATGAATCTACATACTGTGATCCTTACTTAGCAAAAATTTCCATTTATATATCCAGTTCATCCTGAAACATTGTTCCCTACATAAACCAGCTTTTATTAAAAAGACCATCAGACTATTTGCAAAAAAAAAAAAAAAAGGCAAAAAAAGTAACAATCAGAAGACAGAACTACAGTGTATACAATACAAATTGAATTATTTTTTCCTTATACAAACTTTATGACTCTGCATGAGGATGCAGCAAGGTGAATACACTACAAATCAAACTGCAGGTTGATGACACTGGGCTCAACCATTTCCAGACATGGGTTACTTCTAAATTCCAAGGGTTTTTTTAACACTAAATATTCAATCCACATAGATTTTTGTACTCTGTTTTATTACTACACTTTGATGTGAGGGAATTTAAGTTACATAACATGCACACACAGAAATCATAAGACACAGACACTCACAAGCTTCACCTTCAACAAATATCCTAGTTGCCAGCATGATGACCACACACGCACAAAAATGGTTATGCATGGCAAGCAAGAGATTAAGATCTTTTAAAAGCATATACAGAATGTGGAGTCTGGTATTTTTGGCCTTTTATTTACCATCAATCTCACTGAAGGAGACCTTCATTTCAGCATTGTTGCCCAGGAAATTGGTACCTGAATTAAGAATGCAAAGGATCTCATTAACAATTCTAGATATAATAATTAAATTTCATATGGCCAAAATCTGACTTAAATCTAGGAAAATAATATAAGAATGTAGAGTTGCCGCAGAAGGACCGCTGCATAGACAGAAAGATTGTGCCAATGGCTAGTATAGTAACGTAGGCCCAAATAACTATTATTTCAAAAATTTTCTTAGATGGGCAGCTTAGTACCTCTATATCTCAGTTCTTCACTTCTAAATCAGGATAATAGCTAAATGGGAGCACACTAAGGATAAGGCAAGATATGCAGTATGTCAAAACCTAACAGAATTAGGTTTGTGAATGGGTAAAGCACAGCAAATTTGAAGCTATTTTTGCTACATTTTATTTAAGCTAACAAACTATTTCACTGACAGCATTTCAGTGCTATGCAACAAAGATTACATTTTTCCAAGCAAAGGCATAATACACCATACATTACCTTCAAATGAAATTGCAGATCTATTTTTTCCTACGAAACAATAAAGACAGACAAACCCTGTCTTGATAATAGCTGCTTAGGTTCTCAAGACAGAAGGAGCTTCAGGTCACATTCTACTCTCCATTAAGTGATACCAAACAAAGGCATCATGACTATTAGGATATTTAAGACAAGATGTTAAAATCATACCTAGAGCTGGCAAGCTGCAGCTATGCCTACAGTCACCAGAGAGGAGACAAATTTCCCAGTTTTACACCTATGGTTGAAGCCCAAAGACAGTCTTTTTTTGTTATATTCGATAGCAATGTTTGCACTACAGGAATTTAGTCTATCCTTGATTCTACAACATAAATCTTGTTGGTGTCACTGGGGTTAAGGGACATCTGATACAGTTAAAAAAAGATAAGCTATCACAAAAATTACTTTTTGGTAAAGTTCAGCATAAAGACCTTGAAGTCAAATATGGCCCAGAAAGCATCATATCTAAATCACACAAACTCTGTAGGATTCCTTCTGCCAAAAGCCAAGCTAAACACAAATGGAATAAACCAAGATTTTCCTTCATGTCCTGGTCACAACAGGCATGTTTAAAAGGACAAAAAAGCCTTTCCAAAACCAACACTGACTTGAAGACTAATCTAGGACACAAAAAAACTAAAGCAAACCTTTAATTTCTTTTCCAGAGTTGTCCAGGTATCAGTAACCAGGATATAAAAATCAACTAATCAGATGCTATTTGTTCTCTTTCAGTGAGTCAGTGCTGCCACCTAAAGCTATCTAAGGGGCATGCAAAAGAAATTCAAAGTATTACATCTAAATAACATTCAGGAAGCACATCTGAGCAGACAGAGAATGCAGAGTAAGTCAAATATGTTAATAAGACACAACAAAATAATGATGCTGCAATACCTGAAGAAGCAATTCTTTCTCTATCACTTCACCTGTCTTGCTGATAAGCTGCTTCTGTAGTCTCTGTATTTTCTGAATCAGCTCATAGGTACTTGGGTCACTGGCCTAGATAAAAGCAAAGCAGTCTCAAAAATTATACATTCCAACAAGTCAGTGCTTCTTGCTTGCAAATGAAACTCATCATATCTAAGTGTCAAAAAGTGACAAATATAAAATGGGGGATGGAGGGCAGAAGTGTTGGGGGTTTTTTAAATGGCATTTATACAAGCAGTCCTGAAACTGGAATCTCTGCTTCTTGAAGATCAGTTGGAGCATGTTCATGTTTAACACTATTACCCTTGTCAATCCTCCTCAAAACAATTAATATAAATAGGAGTCCTTCAGAGCTTAACCCCCAGCCAACGAAGCAGTGCAAGTACTTCCCACTGTTTTCAGAATTTCAAACCATGTCAAGTTTTAAGGAGAGGAAGATTTCTATCTTGAACAAAAGAAAGCGTAGCTGCAATATAGTCTTTTGAAACAGGTTGAGAAGTTAAGACCAGGACCTAGTAAATATCTCTCCTTCTTCCCTTTTCATTCTTTTGTCACAGATTGTATGTAGAGGAAGCTCTAAGGAGCAACCAACTTTGTGAGGAGCAGCCAGCAAAGCTTACTTTCCTACCACTTCATATTTTCTTGTTGGATCCTTCAATATGGAGCAAACTCTGAAGCTTTTCCCCACTGAGGGATTCACAACACCTCTCTCCCACGTGGTTTCTCCTCTCTCATGTGGTGTCTCTGGTGGCTCATAAGGATTAAACTCATGCTGCAGTAAAGGCTCCCATAAAGTCTCACTCTATGCGTATTTGCTTGAGCTTATAAGGAACTTGGTATCTCACAGCTCTTAATCCTTTGTCTGATTTTATCTAAATTGACTAATCAATTCAAGTGTAACTGGGACACTAACACAGATACACATGCAGTGCTCACAACACAACATCATTTCCTGAGAAACCAGGCTAAAAAGTAGTTCAGTCCCCATGACCCACTCAGTCCTTGATTTTTTTATAGCACTGCCCAATCAAGGTGCCAATTTGTGACAAGTGTAGTGATATGAGGGTGTTTGTTCATTAGGAATTGAACCAAAGCCCCATCAGGATTATTTCATATGGATCTTGCCATCTGCTAGCCTTTCTGTGTTCCAAATACAAACCAGTGACCTAGAATGGAAGGATGTCATTTCCCATTATCAGTCTATTCATACATTCATTTTCCCAGTACTGGATGTTTTGACTGGCCTGATTTTCCTTTGTTACAAGGTGCTGCTGGAGATAGTATCTAGATGTCTTTAACCTAGTTCAGCATCCTGTATTTTATCTTCCTTCCATGAGGAAAGCTAAACACACCGTTCAGCTTTAAGCTCAACATGGAAAGATCAGAAATTAACTATCATGCTCGTAAGCACCGTCAAAATATTCAGCTCTGCTGCTGTAGGGACAAGCATGCTACTACTCATTATTATAGCAGCTAAGCAACCTAGGCTGGCATCAGATCAGAGATACATGCAACAGAGAAATGTCAGCTGTCTCTGACTGACTTCAAAAATATCCAGTGATGCCAACTAATGTTCATATATTTGGTCTGTGCTTTACTTTTTTTTTTTTTAAAAATTTTTCCCCTTAATTTTGTAGGTTTGAATAGTGTGAAAATTTAGATTTGCTGTTTACATAACAGTTGAACTCACGTTACCTGGAATGGCTACCTTTGGGAGCCCACCACTGTTTATGTGGATGCCTCTTCCTTTTCTCGCAGATGTAATTTACCTTCTGACTTCATGTCTGTCCATTCCCCAAGTCTACCTGTTCCATGACCCTTTCTAATTCTGGCTTTCTTCACATATACATCTCTCTAATTGGTGAGAGTAGGATTGTATCTTTCCCGTGTCATCCTCTTTCTCATCATCCATGTTAAGGAATCACCTCCTTTTAAATTCACCTTATGCATTCTTATTCCCGTTAGCATTTGACTGGCTCTTTACAAATCCCTCTGCAATTTTTCATTGAGAAAGTGACACAAAAATAACACTGATTGCATTGTGCAAGGAAACCATTCAGCAGTTAACCATTCCACTGGTACTATGGAAATTTCAGTCTGCCTGCCCCTCCATATAATTTGCATAACAGTAAACTCAATAGGCTTTGTGCTGTGTCACTGATTTGGTAATACGGGCTTTGGGAACTTGAAATGCTGAGACATCACCTCTAATTTTCTCCATCTGTGAACATTCAAGGGATTCTCCAGTTCTTCTTCCAAAATTTTGCACCGAGTCTGTTCCCTTAACAGTTCCTTCCGCATGTGATGAACCTCCTGTCTTAAGATCAGGATGAAACAGAAAGAAAAAAACACACCAAAACCGCATCGATGTGACCAAGGCACTAATAAACATTAATAAACTATTCTGCCATGCATTACAGCACTGGTAAAGTGACGCCTGTGATTAATAGTTGACACTGATACCACTGTGCAGGTAGAACCATAAGATAATACAGACATCTTCCCTCACTTTAGTAAGAATGGTTAAAAAAAGGGAATTTTCATCAGCTCCTGGGATATCTACTCCACAGCCTACTAAATCTCACTGCCCATGTCTTCCCATGTACATTAAGGCCAGAAGGACAGTTAGTTCATCTAGAATAACCAACAAATCAGTTATGGAGTCATATCAAGTTACCTGTGTATTGAATCTGACAGCTTGTATTTGAAAGAAGGTTTAAATCCACATGGCTCACACAATCCAGTAAATAAAACACATTCTGGGACCTAAGTATGATGGACACTGTTCTTTAGAGAACCTAGGTTTGATTTCTTTTTCTCCTACTACTTCTCCTCAAGGAATTTCAGGAGTTATTTTTTGCTGAATTTAAAATTAATTGAGCACTTCCAAGATGCTTTGACAACTATGGTCCTATGGTGGGGATAGGTGGGGGGGTCGAGGGGCAGGAAAAAAGAGGCATATTCTGCAATGGTCCAACCCTTTATCGCTTTGGTGGGTTAATCCTGTAAGCTCTCCATGGAAAAAGGGGGTGGAGGATCACCATGTGCCTACTCCCCCACTGAATCTTTCCTGCTAAGCTCAGAGTTGCATTTAGCTCACTAGAGAGAAAAAGACCTTTTTTAACTGTGAGGTTGGACAAGGTTATGGAAGAGGAAGAAAACCCACATCTCCAATTGGCAAATCAAGAAAGCTAATTAGCAGCACAAGTGATAAATGGAGTCTTTCGACAGGCAGTTTTCATGATGGTTTTGGACTTCATTAAAGTATGTGATTGCTGCTGCAGTTAGCAAGAATTGATCCACCCATCATGGCATGCATCGCACTATACTTCAATACCATCACTGAGTTTCAATACAGTAACAGACTTTCAGCTGAATGCATTTGGGCAGCAAGTTCAAATCCTATTCCTGTCTGCAGTCAGTCGATGAAAACTGCAATTGCTAATGTTTTGTGCCCAGTTCTCTTTTCTGTTACACCAAATCAAACTGGCATAATTCCACTGGAGTCAATGGCGCTGACCATGGACTAAAGTTAATTTGCTCCAGTGATACAGTTAAGCTAAAGATCTCACCCAAAACTGTGGTAGCTACATAGAATGAGTATGACAGTTAGCTGCTAAAAACATAGCTGCCTCTCCTTACAAACCAAAACTGATTCTACAGAAAATAACAATAGTTTCCCATCAGCAAAGAATACACCTCAAATACTGGAGGGTTAAAATGTAGGGAAGCATTAAGCCAGAGAAGGAGGAGATAAATCAATTTGGGGCTATTAAACTTCTGTTTTAAAGAAACACAACCTTCAATGAAAATTTAACTAAATCTTTCTCAGAGAGCAAGTCTACATATAAATCTGGAAGGAGAGAGCTCTGAAAATGTGCAGGGGTTTGCTATAAATATGTCAAATGTTCCCCATCCTCTGTGGATTGCCTAATAAAAAGCAGTTCCACTAATTTGGGCCTTGGGTACCACTAAGTAGCTCACTGAACTATGAACACCTTTTCTGCTGCTGTCTGTCAAGTTTATTCTGTAGGCAGTAACTCACAGTACAAGGGGATATATGGAAACTATTTCAACTTTGGCCAAGATGTCTTTTTTCCTTCTTCTTATATTTTAATTTTCTTAATTGCTGATAAGTTGTTTTGTGAATTTAATCCAGTGTCAGGTCAAACCAAACAATCCCCTCCTCCAAGGTATAATGTTTGTTGATACAAATCTTTACTATGCATAAAATATATTTTCTGCCTCAAACACAGAATCATGGATGCAGTCACTATGGAAATGTATTCAATCAGTTTTTCTACCTGAGGTCGTCCACATTAGCCACACTCTTGCCAAGTATCCCCTTCTCACGCCGAAGTTTTTTGATCTCCAGCTTGAGAATTCGGATATCTTCCATTCTCTGTCGGTACTGGGTTTCCCCCTTGTTTAAGATGGACTGCTGGATTTTTATCTTTTCATAGAGCAGAGCCACTTCATCATTGCGCCGAACAAGCTGGGACCCTAGGATATCTCTCTCGTTGATAACCTAAGGATGCAGGGCAAAGCAATAATCTGAGTTACAGTTTCTAAGTATAATCCCAAATTATCATGACTATATTTGTATCAGTCAAATAACATGCATTAAGAGGTTTCACTGTTATTAGTGAAAAAAAAATGGCAAGGGGCTAATAGTCTGCCCTGTAAGGGTTCAGTCACCTGAATAATATAAGCTACATATTCCATTCACTTCAGTATCTTAACATTTTTGTTTCAACAGAACTATAAAGCTTTAGTAGTAGCACATTTACAGTAACTGAGGATCTTGATCTTAAAAATACACTGGACAAATGAGGGAGCATAATGCAGTGTGTTTGAAAAGCCAAATTAGATATTCCTACCTGGTCAAATTCCTTCTTCTGCTTCAGCCTCTCAGCATCAGCTTCAGCAATGATTTTTAGGAGTTTTCTCTCTTCTGCCTCCTGATTTTCTATAAAGTGTTTGGTTTCCAGAGCCTGTTTTTTCATCTTAAGCAGTTCAGCCTAAGGGAGTCAAAGAATATAGGTAAACTGTGCTTAGTAACAACTTCACATTATATAAATCTGGGATCAAGAATTAGGATTTTTATTAAAATCTCATACCTTCTTTTAGTTTCCTGAGAGGTGCATATTTTGTTAGTTTTTGAGAACAAATCACTAAGACAAGCAAGCATGAAGACCCATAAAGAAATGTTGTAAAGAGTATTTTAATATTGTTGTGTTATACACAACAGAAATCTGGATGGATTTTTATCTATGACAATGATTCAAATTGTAATTCAGAGGCACTTCATTTAATAAAAATTTAAAAAAAAAAAAAAAGTCATGTTTGTCAAGGTTTTCAATGGAGTTGTTATGTTATGAAAATCTAGGCGATATAAGTTCAGAGCCCGGCTGGGATGCGAGAATGGATAGCTCACCATGCTGGAAAGGAATCTATGCTATGTAATACGAATTAGAATCAACTCAAGACAGCCAGAATTCATGGCAAAGATGGCAACCAGACATGCAAGAGCAAAATTAAAGAGCTTTAGCACTTTTTTAGTGGCTGTGTAGATGAGGAAGACTGGGAAGAGAGGGGCTGTCCCTAAGCACAGGAGAAGTAATGCATTGTTACAGTGATTGCACACCACTAACAGAAACACTGGAATCTGGCCAATAATTCTATGCTATTGTCATGAACTCTATCATTCAAGGCATGCATGTAGATAAAAACTAATAAGCTCTTCTTGGATTATGAGAAATTTCTGTCATTGCTAGGCAATTAGTTAGAGCCAAGATGAAACTATCTGACTACAGTCCATTTTCACAGGTATGAAAACTTT
Source organism: Aramus guarauna (assembly GCA_013400195.1). Taxonomy (NCBI): domain Eukaryota; kingdom Metazoa; phylum Chordata; class Aves; order Gruiformes; family Aramidae; genus Aramus; species Aramus guarauna. The sequence continues at coordinate 80,023 of VXBL01007285.1, read as the reverse complement.
CAAGCCTTGACTCAAAGACTTTGCCACAACTCTGACCCTTACAAAGGATGATGTTCAAGCTGCCTTTTCAGAAAGGGCATCATCCAATGCTGAAAGAATGAGGCTGTGATGAAGGCTGCACCTGCTAAAACATTGATTTAAGACAGAAAGAGTTCCATCTTCATAATAAAATAGCATGTTCCATTCTTATTTTCTTTAATAAAATTCTCATTTTCCCATATGTGCAACACTCATATCTCTCTTACTCAGTGTTGGATGTTCATCAGAATCCATCAGCCGAATAAAAATGCAAGATACTTCACGTTGAAATGCAATCAACACTGTGCAAAAGCTGTCTACAAATGTAAAACTGCTCATGCGTTTGGCATTGCTGGATAATATTTTTTTAATATATCAAAATTCTATGTTCTCCTTATGTCAAAAAAAATATGAGTTGTAAACAAGAAGTGGTATTAGATGTTGGCAGCAAACATTCGTATAAACAAATCTCCTCAGTGGAATGCGCTAAGTTAAAATAAATCTGAAGTGCCTTGTACAGTAAAGAACGTAAATACCTTAAGCCACACAAAGGTCCCACAAGCTAACAGGACTTTCAATGAGATTAAATGTGCTAAAAACTACAGTATGAGGGTCTGCGTACATTAGGTAAGAGAAAACAAAATTAATAAATACAGTCACTGTGCAAGCAGAAAAATGGTCAAGTCTGAAACTGCTGTAAATCTGCACCGCTCATGTTAAGTTGGTTCAGAAAGTTTCTAAGAACTGAAGAACAGTCAGGAAAAAAGAATAATTTATAGAGGATCTATGCCAATATCTCAAACCAAATTCAAACCAAATTCTTCTTTAGATTCTGAAATATTAAGGTAAGTGAAGAAGGTTTTTTTAATTTTTTCTAGAGGTGAGAGGAAAATACAAATTTTATAAAAGGTATAATTGGGGCTGGATATAGAATACTTGAACAACAAGAAGTCAGAGATTTTACATCCAGATTTATAGAAAATGCTAGAAAAGAAAAGAAAAGAAAAGAAAAGAAAAGAAAAGAAAAGAAAAGAAAAGGACATGCATGAACATCTACAAAAATATACAAAAGCACCGGAGAGCAGCTCAAACCTGGAGGACCGTAGTTCTTACATCTTTCAGATACATATTTTTCAACATTTGGATGCTTTGCCAAACCAGTCTGATCCACAAGCCTGTATGAAGGCCAACTGAAACCAAACAATGTCATTGTAATGGAGCTTGGATCAGGCGTCCTCTGTTTCATTTACCATGATTACACATTTTTAAGACCTTTATGCCAGCTGAGGCAAGCATAAATCCAATGTCTGTATAATCTCACTCCTATGAATCTCAGTCCTTCATGCTTTAGCTCATTCTTTCAACTGATTTCCCAGGAACAGCTTGCTTCCTTCACATCAGCACAAACAGGACAAATTGAAGCCAGCTTCTACACAAATAATTGGGTTCTTTTGTGCCTGTGTCAATCAGCTCCCGCTTTGAATTCTCCTCTGCTTTAGCATTCAGGAGAGACACTCAGGTAAAAGACTACAATGCCCCGAAGCTAGTCAGTAATATGATGTCAGTGTATGGACATACTTGCTAGTGAATAATTGAGTGGGTAAACCATGTAGCAATCATATGTTTGTCAAATGGGTGGCAGACAGTTCTGAGGTGATGAGACAGAATTGGGGACTAGTTAAGGCAGAAAGCTGCACACAGGAAATGAGATGCTGTTTGACTTCTCCATCACTGATAGAACAACTCTGAGACAGATCAGGTACAAGAACACAAATCCATCACCCTTTTACAATGCTCTATTGACATCTTGTCCTAACTGTAATGTGCTGAGAAGGGCTGAAAACTCAAGGAGTTATTGCAGCATAGCAATAAACTGACAAAAGCAAACATTGCGGAAAGTGGCAGGGGACTTTTTCAGGGGTGTTGTTTGTTTCTTGGTTTTGGGGGCTTTTTTAGTGCTTAGTGAAGAGAAAAAATAACTCAAATCTTTTGAGAGTGCAGCAAATTGGGTTGAGACAAATTTGACATATTTGGTGGCCTTCTATGATGGAGTTACAGCACCGGTTGACAAGGGAAGAGCAGCAGACATCATCTACCTGGACTTGTGCAAGGCATTTGATACTGTCCGGAACAACATCCTGGTTTCTAAATTGGAGAGACATGGATTCGATGGATGGACCACTCAGTGGATAAGGAACTGGCTGGATGGTCGCAAAAAGCAGTGGTCAACGGCTCAACGTCCGAGTGGAGAATGGTGACGAGTGGTGTTCCTCAGGGGTCAGTACTGGGACCAGCACTGTTTAACATCTTAATTGGAGACANCACAAAGTTGATCAGAGGGCTGGAGCACCTCTTCTATGAGGACAGGTTAAGAGAGTTGGGATTGTTCAGCCTGGAAGAGACTCCGGGGAGATCTAATTGCGGCCTTCCAGTACCTGAAGGGGGCCTACAGGATAGATGGAAAGCAACTGTTTATCAAGGACTGTAGTGACAGGACAAGGGGTAATGGGTTTAAACTGAAGGAGGGGAGATTTAGATTAGATGTTAGAAAGAAATTCTTCACTGTCAGAGTTGTGAGGCACTGGAACAGGTTGCCCAGAGAGGTTGTGGAGGCTCCATCCCTGGAAGTGTTTAAGACCAGGTTGGATGGGGCTTTGAGCAGCCTGGTCTAGTGGAGGGTGTCCCTGCCCATGGCAGAGGGGGTTGGAACTAGATGATCTTTGAGGTCCTTTCCAACCCAAACCATTCTATGATTCTATGATTCTATGATTCTATGAGATATCACAACAAATCTAATAGCTTATCTAAGGATGGGCTACAGCCAGTGCTGAGAAGAAGAAACAGAGCTTCAAGCTCAGATTTCCTTTGATTTAAAACAGATTCTTGCTGCTTTATACCACAATATTAAAATAACTTTCTGTGTAGAGGGACCTACTAAAAGTCACTGCCTAGCTCCCAGGAGACTAATGCTTGCAAGTCATGCAGAAATACAAGATCATGAAGTGTAATATAATGGGGTTTGCACTTAAAAACAGCAGAGAGGAAAAAGTTTTTAAAATAAAAACTTGAATTATAAGGCTCTATATTAAAAACTTTGCTAGAATCAGGCTATCCCCAAAATCCACATTTCTGCAAGCAAAATGGAACATTTTAGTAAATCTGTTCAGTCACCAAGAGATTTAAAGCTTCCAACCAACAATCCAGGACCTTTCTGATTATAATTATATGCAGAGATTAAATTTGTCAGATACACAGAAGATTTGTGTAACTAGTACCTCTAAAGGGTATTGAGATCTTGTGCTTCAATTACAGAATAGTTTTTTAAAATACAGCAAAACAACTAGCACAGACCAGGAACATGATGCAGTCTGTGAAATCATGGAAACCATCCTTTGGAAGAAGGTGTACATATAAACACTCTTACTTTCAGCGATTCCTTCTCCTTCTCTATTCGTTGATGTTCTAGATGTGCTGTCACAAGGGCTGCTTCTTTGTCCATTATCTCCTCATTCAAGTGATCCACCTGATGCGTCACAGTTTTCAGCTTCTTCTTCATTTCTGCTATCTCATCCTAATAGGACAGGAAATGATCACAAACAGGGATCAAAAAAGAGCAAGTTTATGCTTGGTAGTTCTGAGTATTTTGATATTGCAAAATATAACCACAATGCTTGAGAGATCTGTTGTATGTACCACAAGATATTACTTTTTAAACCAACAGAACAAAACAGTTGCATTAAATGACAAGTTTTTGTTTATGCCAGCATGAATTTGCAGTAAAAAAGCCTTTAAAAGATACATTAACAAAAACAGTGATCTTCAATTATGAGTATAATAAGCCATTTAATTTAAAATGCTGGACACATGGTAAGAACTAGCAGTCAATGCAAATTAATAATGTTCTGATCCTACTAGAAGCATGTTTCCATTCTTCTAGTAATGTGTTTTCAATAAGGATGTATGCAGTTGGGCACAAATGTTTGGAAAGAAGCTGGTTTTGTGCAAATAAACACGCCCATGAGTAAGATAGCTGTATGCGTGCAAGGGAGTATAGGAAATGCTTATCTCCATTTTGCCTATGTGCTAGCTTGCATATAGGTACAAGAGAGAATCGAGTGTGGTCAGAGATTGAGAAGTCCCTGGTATGAGACTATTTAGCATATATTTTAAGCTCAAAACACAGAACAAAAAGTGTGGTAGCACTGCAGAAAGATCAGGTCACTAGGACTACTACTCACAGCACGGAGGTGCCTGCCTGTACAAAATTAAGAAACTGTTTCAACTCATTGCAGTGATGGCACATGTTGTAACATGAAATGGAAGCTAATAAATTCAGTGCTTACACAGACATGTTCTTCTGGATTTAATGAAAGCAGCTTTAGAAGCTATTACTCCTCTGCCAGAAGCTGCCACCTCATAGAGAAGACATCGTCACCTTTCATGTGCATACATTCTGTTTCAGCACAAAATCAGGGTAGCTTAGAGCTCTTTCAGCTCTGTCCACCAAGGTGTGGATTTACTTGACAAGAGAGTGATGTTTTCGTGCATGAGGTGCTTAACTATGTTAAGCAAGGTCTTGAGTCATGGCAGTCTTCACAAACAGTACTGAGAAAGTACAGATTAATAGTCTGACGGCCCTCAGTCCTTAGATTCCACACTTATTTGGCCCATATACAGCAAATTAAAAGAACTAGAAATAAACGTAGCAGTATGCCACTAGGCTTACCTGTTTGCATGTTCAGTCACTCCTATGAATGCAGAAATCATATTAAAGTTGTCTTTGCTAAATAGCCTATAAATCTCTCAATATTGTAAAAGATGAGACAGATTTAAAATCTGGTACCCAGACATATACCCAAATACATTCCTAATTCTGTATTTAATGAAGAACAGTATGAACACACAATTTTTGCAAACAAGTCTCCTAATCAACTTGCTTAAATAAATGAGCTCCTAACACCAAAAGAAACCCCAAGGATGAAAGCATCAGATATTTATCTCGTATTAACAGACTGCCAGCATGTCTTTTCCAAGAGATTTTACTGAGCTGAAGATTATGGTACTCTGGAGACCACTAGCAAGGTGGGCAACAGGGGATCTTTCCACATTAAGCAATCCAAAAATACTTACATCTAGCTTGTGCAAATAAGTTTTACTTCCCAAAAGGAAAAAGAATTTATCACCATTTTTAACATAGCTCTCTTTTTTTTTTTTCTTTTTCTTTTTTTTCTTTCATGGCTGGCTGACCTGTTACTGAACTATGAATGGCTATTTTTTTCACTGCTACACATAATATTGCCTTGGCCAAAAGAACTTTTGGGGTCACCTGTTTTCTCACACAGGACTTGCTAAAGAGTTATATGGTAAGCCAAGTAAGATATTAAAGTCTAAATACCAGCCTCTAACAACTGGAACCATGAACAGCTTTGTATATACCACCATATAACATTCAAAACCTGAAAAGGCTGATGAGTTCATTGCTTCGTTTTGTAACTCAGCATATAGCTGCCAGCTTTTTATAAGTATGCAATTTATGTTGTATATTAAAAACAAAAAATCATCAGTGTTGCAATTTTTCACCCTTATTTCTGCTGAGAGATTGTTTGGGAGCAGTGAGAATCCCACCACTATGTCCACTGATGAGAGGCAGACAAAGGTCAAGTAAAGAATTCCACATAAATGGCAAAATGGTTTATTCCTAATGAAATTCTGCACCCAGTTGGATAGGAACGTGGACAGTTCATTCCCATCTGCTGCTCAAGCAAAACACCTACCTATTCAAACCAGAGCAGAAATTTGTAATCTACTATATATGTTTATAAATCCTTATTCTGAAATAACCCAAGGCTGTAAATCACAGCTATCCAAGGTCCCAATCTTTGCCAATTGCAATAGGATTTGTGTAGTATATTAGATCTTCACAGCAGAATAAGAGAGTGTATCCTTAAGTGATCTGTTATCTTCCTCTAATACTGTTAGTGAGATCCCCAAGGACGAGATATGAATGGAGAGAACCATTATCTGAGGAAAATGACATACCCTGAAAGGAACAAGTGAGGTGGAAGTGTTGAGTTCTGTCAGAAAATTCCACTTCAGCTGGGAAAGCATTCCCTCTGCTTTCTAAATCATGATTCACAGCAATATACCTACACATTCAACACTAAGGAGGCAATCTTATTCCCCTTATACCCTATTTTCCATACATGCAGACAACTCCTAAAGGGACAGAATAGAGTGGAGCCAGGATGGAACAAAAAAAGTTTCTTCTCTGATAGGGTTTTATGATTCCATAGCTCGTGTACCGTGATTTTATGTGTGGTTTGAAGCAGAAATATTGCCACATGATGACTGTGAATTCCTATTTCCGGTCCAAATACAAATACTCCAGATAAATTGTCAGGGACCTAAAATATTAATTTTCCCAAAACACACAGGAATGAAGAAACCACTTCTGCCATTTACCCAGTGAGATTTCCTTTTAACAAATTATAATTAGATCAGAAAAAAACCAACAAGAGCAGAAAGAGAAGCACAAGGAAAAACGTATCCTTCTACCTTAGCTTCAATCAGATTTTTACTGTACAGGTTCCTCTCTGTTCTCACAGCTTCACAGCTATTTTGTTGCTGTTTTAATTTAATCGCAGACTCCTCTATTTTCTTCTCATAGTCACAGATCTGTATTTCCCGTATTTCAATATCTTTCAGGTGCTGGAGGATCTGGGGCAGAAAGAAGACAGTGAACACAATTAAACCATTATCACAAGATTATAGGGATGGGGCAGAGTTTGTGATTTTTTTCTAAGATGACAAGTTCAAATCCCTGTGATAAGAAGTTTTAGCTACAGCTAAAATTTTAATCTGATACTAGGGTTTGTTCAAGACTAAAACTTGAACAATAAATATGTGTACATATTTAATTTAAAAAGAAGCTACCGAAAATACTGCCACTGAGCAGGTTCAATAAAATCAACATAAACAGTTTTCATCAAGAATAGCCTTAGGTTATTTATAGAACAAAGCTAGACTTTTTATGTTATTTTGGATGTCAGCTGTATGATAAGATGAATAGAAACATATGTTTTGCCAAGAAGCCCTGCATGTACTTGTATCTTCTAACAACCCAACTCTTCTTTAATAAACACATGATCACAAACTGTTGATATATAATTACAATAATAAGAATGTCAGTTAATGTAACATACATTTGATCTAAATGAGCAAGTAATTGCCATTAGTTGCTTCTATGAAGGATTAGAAATAATTATATGAAGATTACCTAAAGAGAATGGAGTATTGTAGACTGTAGAAAGAAGATGATTACATGCAGTATCAATAACTGAAAACACAAAATTTTATAGACACTTTTTTAAACAGTTACCACCATAACGATACATAAGAATTACTAATTGAAGGAGAAAAAACAGGAGAAATAGTTGCTAATCATTATGATGGGCTTCCTAATTTATTTTTTTTAAATGTAAGAATCTTCCTCCTGCTGACTGAAGTTGACAGCTGAGGAGCACAAACAAGCAGTATTCAAATGGAATCCAGCATTACAAAGAAAGAAGATTGAAACAAAGAGAAAACTAAGAAGTGCACACATCAAGAACATAATTTTTCAGGTTCACTGGATGGAGGAGAAAACAATGCCACCCTTAAAGCTGGGAAAAAGATCAGGCATTAAAGAAGAAGCTGAGGAATCACATGGACAAAATCCAGGAGAGAAGTCCATTTACAATTGCATTTCATATCCAGTTCTCCTGACTCTGTTTTTGAAGGTAGCAGTTTGAGCTAAGATTTATGTTCATATGTCAAAGCAGAATAATAATAATAATAAAATGTTTACATGAAATAGTCAATAACTGCAAAGTTTGCGGTCAACAGTGTTGTCCCTTGCTTAGCAGTAAAGCCTTGTGAGGTCTAACTATGGGGCAGGAGCTTAATCAATTGATCATTCTACCAGGTACCTCCAACCAACTTTGAAGATTGGGGATAGCTAAATATAGAAAATTTTATTACAGCAGCAGGAGCACAATTCCAGCATATTTGTAGCTGACTGCAGAGGATCCCAGGAACTGCTTACAGTGCAATACAAAAAATACAGTCCCAGTTTATAACCTACTCCTGCCTTTTCCTTTTCTGTTAAAACAACCTGCCAATAGTAATAGTAGGGAAAAGAAATCAGTAAGGCATGTTTTTTATCTGCACTATGGTGATCATAGGCTGGAGCAAGATTTGAAAGTAGGTCACTGCATTTGTAAGTCTTTTACTTGGTTTTCATACAATATAAGTGCAATAAGCTTGTGGACTAAGTTTTCCGAGTTGTGCTCACAGGCTGGATGCTGACTCCGCTTTTTCAGGAATGATTAAACCCCAATAATTCTTCCTTATAAGTAAGAAAAGGTACATGCAATGTTTCCCAACAGAGCCCTGTGGCAGGCTGAGCATCTTCAATTCTGATTTAGTTGCTAGCACACTGCACCTCTCATATTAGGCAGTGAGGGGCAAAAGCTAAGCTGTCTTCTGTACCCTCACAGGTTTTTTCATTTGTATGCTTGACTATCATGTACTGTTGGTTACCTGTTTAGTTCAGTGAACCTACTCAAAATCTCAGTAATGGTGCCATCCTTATTTGCTTATATTTATTTAAGCACTCCTAGAAGTGCTGCCATGGTCTTAGAGAATTAGGTTTTCCAAAACATTATGTGAATTTAAAAAAGAAAATATGGGGTTTTTTTTTAATTTTCCTGGATGTGTTTTTAAACTGTAAGCTTAAAATTGTAAATGGCTTTTTTTTGAAAAAACAGCATAGTAGAGACTGTTTTTGTGACCTCTTATAAGGCGCAGTCAGGGAATACTTCAGATGAGACTGCAGGGTACACTTCACTGCTTCTTTTTTACCAGCCTAAATCTTGAGGGAAACTAATATCATAACCAAAGAATTTCAATTTAAAAAAGAAATATTCTACTAGCATTTGTAGCTCAGTAATACAGGCTACACGACAAATAGCAAAGAGCTAGATTTTTTTTTCTCATTTGTGCTGACTGATCTAGAAGTAAGACTATTCAACAAGTGACACTGGTTTAAAAATGGTACAAATGAGCAGTCAGCCCAGCCAATAATTAGAAGAGCAAGTCTAGCATGAATTCTCACCACTAAAACCTTTTACTGTTGTGGATAGAACTTTGCTGACTCTTGTTCATCAGTTACTCAGTAGTAAATGATGATTTTGAAAGAGGAATTCTGTAGCTGTACATATTCTGTCTGGCTGTAAATAACCCGACAGCTTTCAGCACCAGCATGGCTCTGTCTGCCTTGCAGGAGTTCCAAGAAATCTTTGGACTTAGATGGGTTTGGCTCTTTACCAGCTCTTACACAATTCAGAAGGTGTGCAGTGAGCTCCTACAGAGCCGCCTTGATGGTATAAGGTGATGGAAGAGTATTGACTGGCCATATGTTTACTTCCCATCAGTAGCTCATTCCCAACCAGTTGTTTAATGGCTTCTGTAGTTTTGCCACAGTTTCAAGTCTGCATAGGTCAAATGTGAATCTAAATACTGCCTAGTGGATATAATAATCCTGATCCTACATCTTCCTTCTACCCTGTGTTTTGCCCTGTCTTATCCTTCCAAACAATGAGTGGTTTCAGATAGGGAATCTCTGCAGGGACAAGACTATTGTCTCACATACTCCTGTGCTCAGAACTGCTCCTGCTGCTCTTCACCTGCAAGCCAAGTCAGGAATTGCCCCTTTAGTGAACCGCAGAAGCATGCAAGTCCTTCAGAAACTTGCAATCACAGCACAGGCATCATTATACAAATAGCTCAAGTGCTATAAACCATTTACTGAGGGTCTGCCTTATAAGAAGTGACAGAAAATTTGCACCCAAAGTGGCAGGGGAAAAAAAGAAAAAATAAACATGCAAACATTTGTCATTTTCACCCTCAAAACACTGTGAGCAACCCTAATCACAATTGAAAGCAAGAGCCTTGTAGTTCTGAGTGTTATGAATTACTCCCTGGCCCTAGTTTACAGTGTTCTTAACTCATATCTATACTGTTAGAAATGCACTATGAGGTAAAGATGCAAAATATGACTTTGCAACAAAGAAAAATCTCACTTTCATGGAATATTATTCCAAGGAGATGACAAAAGGTATTCCAGACAAGGGAGCATATACCATTCAAAAAATAATTTAAAAGCCCCTGGTCACATGAAGTTGGAAAGGATAATTTTAAAGTGAAAAGATAGCAAATAACTTGTGAGTTGAAACAGCTTGAAAACTAATCCCAGTAAATCAATGAGCTTCTTGGAGGGCCCTTCAATGAGATCTTCAGCAATTAATGGAACATGTTACAACTATGTTCCTGAGTATACCTTCAGGAATAAAGTTGTACATAATAATAGGCAGCAGGTAACACAAATTTTATGAGTGCTTCTTTGTAGCTGTTCCTGGAAAAATTCTGTTTTTCAGACTAGCTCGAACATGTTCAGATGTTTTCACATACTGGGAATAATCCTTTAAAATGCTAAGTCTCTTACAAAGATGTCAAGCACTGTCAGCTCTCACTGGCCTCAATTTGAGGACATGAGTAGTATGCAAGATAAGGTCCTTTGCAGATAAGACAGAGCAATCAAAGAGTAAGTTCCAACTCCATACGAGAGTTTCAATTGTGGGACTCAGGTATAACAAGTCAGAGGCCTTGGTTTCAAGTCCCCTAGTTTCATTTCCCAAATGATCACTGAATAAGAGAAATACATGACTGTACTCCGACCGTCTCATAGAATACACATCCATTTGATGAGGTTCCCCCAGTGAGACCTGGAACGGTAGCAAGCAATATGCACTGACAAGAAGAAATCTTTGTGAACTGTGTGAAGACCACTGGTCTAAGCTTGCTTCCACTGGCACGTTTCAGAAATGAATATATCACCTTCACAGTTTTGAGAGTAAGACAGGAAAGAGCCACTTGCACAAAAATCTATTCCTACCTTCTGTTTGAGCTCACTGGTTTCATTGATGAAACAATCTCTCTCCTTCTCCAACTGGTAAATAATCTTCCTTTGTTTCTGAGCTTCGTTCCTATAATTTTGGATTTCTGCTTCCAAGTTCTTCTTTGACTGTTCATGGAGCTTCACCAAATTTATCTGCTTCTGAGTGGCACTGGTAGCCTTGACCAAGTTCTACAGGGAACACAAAATAATGACTCTGGAACTTAAAAGGCAACACTGCCACCACTATGACAAAAACACACCATTGTCTAAGTGGATTATGGACTTCCCAATGTTATTACCCTTTATCTAATTTGTTCAGTTGAAATACTTGAGCATCAAATTGGATTTAAAAAAAATCTCTGAGCGCGCTACTAAATAGTGCTTTTTCTGATTTTAAGTTAAAACACTAGTATCTGCATTACAAAAAAATGGATAGGATTGTTTACAAGTGGATACAACTAATGACCGGAAAAATCTTACCAGCTTTAAGACATTTAGATTGTAAAGCATGCTAATAGGCAGTAAAATAAATAATAAAGCCAAATACCCTTCCCTCTCATGTCCTAAATAGCAAGTTCAAACTGTAAATTAACCATGCTTAGTTTAAAATTATGTGTAAAGATTAAACAGAAAATACCAAGATATCATCTTTACAAAAACAGCCTTCTGGTCCCACTTTGAAATTTCTTTCCCTATACAAAACAGGTATTTGTTACCGGCCAAATATGAGCCCCTACTAGAGTCAAGACACAGGACAGTGAATCTATACCAAGTAAAGCACCTCAGAAATCATCTTTTAGCACTGAATTTACTAGATTACACTTCAGGAATGCCCATAAACATGAGATGCTATTCTGCAGTACAAGAACCTTGGGCTGATAGAAAATGATCAGTGTGAGAAATGGACCTAAAAGCAAGGCTTAGTATTAACACAGCCTGCCAAGCTGCTATGTGGTGCATCAACATTCTGGTTTGTTCTTTTACTAGCAAAGACTTAGTTTGCCTAGATTAATGTTAAACTTCATATCCTACAGAGTGTAAAAGCACAGATGTAATGAACTCTTTGGATACCAAATGACAGGTTTACAATAAAGGTGACTACATGTAGCATTTTTGAACTCCCTGACGGTTTATATGTTAAAACTTGGAAATCTTTTGTGTGTTTATGGGTACTATCACTATTTCAATGCACTGAAAAGAAGGAGTGTGAGCATCTGCTTAAGGAAATCTGTATGCTTTACTTACTTAAAGTTATTTATTCTACAACATTTCTGTGTTGCTGTGAGTGTTTAAACTACAGACATTTCATTCTCAAGCTGTGAGATTTGTTTATCAGTATTACCAGTGCAAGCTCACCTTGCTTAGCATATCCCTTTCCCTCACAAGCTCATCTATAGCTTTCTTGTCAATCTCTGCCTGCTTTTTGGCAGCCTCCATCTCTAGAGAAAATGAGAAAAGAGAGTAAGTCCTGGATTCAAACCGTACAGCTGTTAAAAATGCAGAAACAACTTAGGGGACTTTTTAAAAAGCCTTAACATTGCATGAACAGTTCAATTAGTTGTGACTGGGTTTTGCAACCTCAGGTATCAGCTAATGATGTTAATATTTATTTGGGTACTTAGAAGAACTTAGAAGAATTCAGGCATGGTAATTAGCAGTATGAGGACTTACTGTTTTGTGTGTTCAAACCAAGATACCACAAAGAAGTTATATTTTCAGAAATCATGCAGCACACTGAAAAACAGAGCCTTTTAAGAAGGTTCAGTGTGAGCATCCGAAAACCAAGGCATTTTCAAAACCAGGGACTTTCAAAATTATTCTTACCGCTGTGTGAAATCCAGTTCTCCATTGAAGCACTGAGATTCTACTGGCTTCAGAGGAGTTAAAACTACTTGCTATGGGCCAAGATTAGCACTAGACATATACTATTAAAAAGATATTAAAAATTGAAGAGACATGTGTTTTCACTATATTTTTAATTAAAACCTGCTACACTTCTATAAGTTGTCCAGATCTGCTAGCAAGTCAAAGTCAGTATTTGGACAGCTTTAGTATCCATGCTGACCACTGAAGTCCTAAACATACCAGAACTAAGTTTATCAGCTTGCTTGCACATATTCATTTCCAGGCTGTAACTATTCAGCAGAATCAAAGCAGGGAAAAAAGTGTGTCCAAATCATGTCTGATTTCAGTAAGGTCTGAGATTGCTTCTCTCTCACAGGTCAGTGCAGGAGCAATTAAAGTGCATTGGGAACAACTCTCTATGTGACATGGCACGAATTGGCACACCGCAAAGTTCAGTTCTGTCTGTTGTATTTTCACCCCCGCATATGTTATATTATGAAAATTCTGTAAGCCCACAAGGGTTTTAAAATGCTGTTGTACATTTCAACTGTCATTTATACCGTCTCGTACTAGACACTAAAGGAGAATGATCCTAACAGAAGGATGTACCCTGAATAAATAAATTACAAATCAGAAGACAGATCCACCCATCAGTTAGGCACCTACCTCTCTCCAGTCCAGATATTTGATTTTTTAGGGTATTTCTCTCATGTCCTGCATCAACTTTTTGTTCCTCTGCAACACGTAGCTTATTCTGGAGAACATCTCTTACTTTGTTCAGCTTTGAAATTTCAAGGCGCATCTGAGTGACTTCATCATCTCTGGCCTACAGAACAGCAACAAAGAAAGGGGAAAGAAAGTATCCAAGGAAAGATATGCCTCTTGCCAAGTACTTGGTATATACTTATTCCATTAAATTCAGGAAGCAAAGGAATAAGTACCGTGGGTCACCTGAGAGAAGATAGCTAATTGAATAATATTAAAAATAATTTCAACAAAGGCAACTAGGGCAAGGAAAATGATAATCAAATCTTATGCTTTAGGACTGAAGATGATCAATAAAGAATCCCCAGTGGCAAACCTCTCACAGCACTACCCAATTAGTCCTGCAGATTAAACATGGGGAGCTCCAATTCCCTTTGAAGTGCTAGGGACAGTGACTGTGATGAGAAAGATATCTGTGGTGTGGTCTGATTGTATGTCCTTAATAGCAGGTATCTGTTATCCCCATCTACTTTATAACCTATAGCTTCAAAGAAAAATCAAAATGTAGAGTTTGTCTCATTTGCTATACAATCAGATGAGAAAATAATCAAAGCACTGCATAACCGGTTACCAGGAAACACAACCAATAATAACAACAAAAATTAGTCTCTTTCTTTTCAAGAAGTAAATGGAACTTCCTCATATAATTCAGTGCCACTGTTAGGTTTTACAGCCATCATAGTCTACAGTGTTCGACTTACAGCCTCAGATACTGATTCTGTGAGATGGTGAATCCTGTTATGTGAGTATCCTCTGGGAGAATGTGAAGCTCCTCAATTCTTACTGACAATAACCTTCAAGAGATTTATGAGAACTTTCACAGTTTGGGTTGCCTAATACCATAGTGGAGGCACCCAGCACACTGCAGGATGAAACTGCAAGCACAGTACCTACAAGGGCATCTCAGATCATGACTGGGGCTCTTAGAAGCTTTAGCAATTGGTTTGATTGCTAATTGGGCAGTATGTTCTATTTTTTTTGTTCCCAGGAGTCCATATGCATGAGTCTACATGTTCCATCAACTCTTCCTGAAGTTAGGATAAGATCATAAAATCAAAATCCTCGTTTTGACACTCTAGAGCCCCAAATGTAAGTAACATTTGAACACATTGTTTGTAAGGTTTTAAACAATGATGGTATTGCTAGAAGTAATGATAAAACCAGATAACCTGGAAAAGACAGTAATTTGTTTTTCAAATCCGTAAGAAAAATATCCTCCAGTCTGCCTAACAAAATGCAACAGAAAACAAGCTCCTACCATACAGCCCATTAAGGATCAGAATCATCTGTGTTATATTAGTTATGAACTGAGCTTTTAATCTGTCAGTGGTTAGTTTTTCTCATTCTAACAGTTCCCATTTTTTTAAAAAAAAGCTCTCTGTTGGCAAACAACCTTTTTATTTAGGTGAATTGGTTACACTTGACTAAACCTTGGGAAGATAATGATTTTCTACCTGAATTTTCTAATGTTTAGTGTTTTAACCTCAATGATGATACAAAATGCAAGATACAGTAGACAGTAATAACATCTAACACTTGTACATTACCCTTTATCACAAATACTCTCAAAGTACCCTAAAAAGCATATGCAGGAATCATTTAATCCTTCCCCAGCTGAAACTCACCTGCTTCTGAGTGGTACAAAACAACTGTTAAACAATATAAAGTCAGGCAAGAAAACCATTTAGATCAGAAAGTAAACACCAGCTTGGTTACTTGTATTTAACTTCCCCAACAGATACTGTGGGGGGGAAATTTTAGTGTTGGAACCAATTCCCTTCTGTGGAAACTATCCAGGACACTGTTGTTATAATTTATTAATGTTTTTCAATGGGTTTTGGCAACATTCAGATTATGCTAATCACCATAAGAAAGTCATTGCTTTTATCTGAAGATCTAACAATTGAAAAAAGACCTTATGTTTGTCAAAAGTACCGTGCATCCTTTATGAACACGTGTTGAATATTTTGGTTTATGTGTTTTATGAAGTACAGCTCCTACAGCAGGACAGGTGCTACACTGTTGGGTAACAGGGTTGGATACTGTACCATGGTACTGCCACAGAAAGAATGGTATCCAGTGACAGCCAGATCTATTCCTAAAAACTCCTCAGATTTCCCCCAAAACTACCCATAGGATACTATTAGTACAAGAACTGAGGTCATCCCTGTCACAAGTGGTAAGACTGCTGTCACAGGGATACGGCTGACAGGATGCATGCACTGGTACTTACTTTCAGTTCTGCTGTCTTCTGCTGGATGTCCTGCATCACTTCTTCAAACATCACACTGTGCTGCTCACTCTCTTGCATGAGCTTATTATTTCTCATCTGAAATTGTTCAAGTTCCTTACCAGCTCTTTCATTCAAGATCTGTTAAAGAACAATCCTATTAATTTTTTTTATCTCATTACAATATCTACATATACATGAAGACAGAACCTTCCATCGCCCCAGAAGTTAAAAGCTGATACAGATTCTTGCCTGCTTAAAAAACACTCTTCATTGCTCATACAATTACTAATGTGAAATATAATACATGTTCATATTGACTAGGGGAAATGATAATTTCTAACATGTGACACAGCCAGTGTTATTTTTTTTCTGGGAGCTTAGCAGGTCTCTCTTGCAGGTGGTAGATAAATATTTTACTTCTTGTTAGGTATTTGGCAAGCATCACATAACACAACAACTTGCTACACCTAATTATTGAAAATTAGTATGAGATTCAAATTACTTCAATCAGCAGAGGGCAGGGGAGCTCTGTTTCTTAGCAAACAAATCCTACATTAATATGCTGATAACATTTCTCTGTGTACATGGTTTGCTGAGACCAGGGCACAACCATTTTCCTCTCTAATTTGTCTTCAGTCAAAAGCCCAGAACAGCAGTTTCATGATTTCTATGGAGAATGTATACTTCAATACTGGGGCCACCAGTCTTTTCTTCTGCTTGATGGGACTTCCTCTAACGGTTATTACTTCATAAGTGAGGAAAGAACAATCATCATATTTTTCACTTCAAGCATTAATGTGTGATAAACTGATGAAGTCAATATCTACTATGTCCTTAAACATTAAAGGAAGAGAAGGGGAATCTCCCTCTTCTGAATGCATGCAGAAGCAAAGACAACTAAGAACAAAGAATACCGTTTCTTGTGTTGCAAATGTCAGGATAACACCGTGTTTCAGGCGATTCTTTATTCAGACTTGGACATGGGTAGGATGATGCCTATAGTAGTTGTACCAAACCATCTTCACTGTCATGCAAGCAAGGATATTCTATTAGCAATTTCAGGGGAATAAGAGCAGGCATCACAGCCAACGACAAGTCGGTTGAGAAACAATAACCCAATGACATTGCAACAGCTGAGTCACCTTCTCTTGCAGATCTCTACACTGACTCTTGCACAGTTGGATAGCCTGTGTTTTGGGCAGACTTTTTGCAAAAGACAATGCAGGGCCTCGACAAACAACACAGGCAACAAAGACAGTGCAGTAGTCTGGTTAATTAGCCTAGGCACTGCACTTTATGTGAACTATTGGTTTCCAGAATAGCTTGGACAATTGAATGCACCTAAAATCTGCACTTAGAAAAGTTGAAAGGGACTATAGAAGGGAAGAGGAAGAAGGGAACAGAACCAGGCATTGCAGAATCCTATTTAAAAACAATGTGATTTTCCGGGGAGATCATGGAGCTGCCCTCAAAAGCTGCATCAAATCAGTGATATTCAGAGAAATAATCACTTACGTGAAGTATTTTACTAAGACTCTATCTTGACAAAAAATTTGTCACAGACCTCTACCTTCACAAATTTGGGGAGCTGAAGGGAAGAAAAAGCCATAAAAGTCATAAATTTACAAGACACACACAACTCCCAAAGAAGTTTCCCTTGAGGCAGGGCTGTTTTACAGTGATGAGATCTCCCCTGCCATTTACTGAAATTGCTTCTCTGAGAGTTTCTCAAAGTCAGGGGAAATGGACTGAAAACCTGAAAATTCAAACACTTGCAGAACACTATGTTAGGACATTTCCAGGTAAAGTTTTTAGAAACAGAATGGGGAAAATCAATCAAAAAGGTTTATGAAGACAGTTCTCTGCCCTTTCACAGAAATTCTTCCACAAGCTTGAGAGGTAGATAAAAATTACTGTGACAGAGAAGAAAGAAGGGGTCGAAGGTAAAATGACTTTACCAATGCCACTATAGTCATTCAGTGGCAAAACTGGCAATACACATCAGAAGTCCAACCTGGCAGTCTCCTGTTACTGTCATTAGATCATCCATGCTCTTCACAGACTTTGTCTCATTTGCTGTGATCTTTTCAAGATGATCTCTAACAATACCATTGTGATCCACTACTGATTTCTGTGAGGAAATCTATCTCAAATCTGTCAGCAAGCTTTACATATTTATTTATTAGCAAAGTAATACTTATATAAAAATAAATATTTATTAACATTTATTGCCTAAGAATAATCTCCCTCCCGCTCCCTTCAGGAAAATCCATTTTCTTTTTATTTTGGCATCTGATCCTAATCTTAGACCTGATGAATACAATGTGCCATGTACCCTACCTTCTGCTCTTTTAGATGCTGTTCTATTTTCAGTTGTTCCTCCTTGTTCCTCTGTATATGTTGCTGTAAATTCTTGATCTCAGCTTGCTTGTTATCCATTTCAGCTAGAAGATTTTTCAGCTCCTTCTCCATTTTTTCCTTCTTTCGAGCCTCTCGTGATGCCTCATTCTGATGCAGCTGGATTTTTTGCTGAAGCTATAATAATAGAGAAGACAAAAGTTCCGCTGCCTTTTATTCAGGACGACAAGACCTCTCACCTTTCCTTCTGCTATGCTTGATTTTGAAAACAACAGCTTCTATACTACTATACCCACTACCACAAGGAATATGCCAGATCTTTTCAGAAATAAATATGTTCTCTAGTGGCTGAACAAAAAATCCTGCTTGAGGAAACCTATTTATTGATGACAAGAATTTGTTAAGCACCAGTCAGTTCACCCACACAGAAGGGTCCGCAGTTCAGACATAAAAGCATTCTCTGGATATGCAGTGGTATAAAGGTATTTTCAGTTGTAAGTTACTTGTAAAGTGGTACTTTCTGAATGCAGCGTTAAAACTAATTTTGGCTTGATGTTGTATTGCAAGGATTTTTATTTTGATTTTTCTATCTTACCAGCAGAAACCCTTATTACACTGATAGTAAAGGAAAGAGAGATACCAGATCAGGTTCATTTTCACAACTGCTCTCAATCTTTCTGCTCTCAAAGTTCCTCTGTGGGAACTTTGAAAGAGGAGCTTTCGCTCATATTTAATAGACTGTCTTGTGATTTCTGCTCTCTCCCTCCCCAAAAATGCGATGGAGCAGAATCAGCAGAGAGGAAATGCAGGAGGTTGATCCACATGGAAATATTCAGTTCAGCCAGGGACCAGCAATTGAAAGGTGTTCTTTACTTAAAGATTCCTCTCCCTCTGAGCCCACAGATGAAAAGTTGCCAGAACTGACAAGGTCTTCAACAGGATCTTCAAAAGGACATTGTCATTTAAGCAGTCTGAAGTGGAGAATAATTTCATACTGGGAGACTGGGAGGTGGTTACAAATGCTGTAACAATCCCGTAAATTTAAGGGCTGATGAAGTATCAGAAGATAAGGCGGGCAAGATTCAATGAGTTTTGATGGGAGTTTCAATCCTCTCTCTTTTCTCCCATGCCCACAATGCTGTCAGAAAAGCAAAGATTTATATTCTTTTGTAATACATTCCCAACCATCTGCTTTAGAAACAGAAATGAGTTCTGTGCATGAAACCTAGGCTGATCATTACTTTTCTATTTGTGATTAATAAAAAACTGTAAGCTAAATGCTGCCTCCACCTCTTCCCTGCTCTGTTCGCTTCTGGTTTTCCTTTGTCCTGTTGTCTTGTTCCAGCCCCTATTTATATTCTGCTTTAAATTCTTTAAACCTTGTTATTATGGTTTTATATTTTGATGTATCAGAGTTCTGTATCCCTTCTTCCATCCTTTTCTACTTTCTCTCCATTCAGTGGGTATCCTATTGATCCTCAGTCGTCTGTATCTCTAGCTACTATACACATTTAAAGGAAGTTGTACGTATCGATCAGTAAAGAACTGTTTACTTAAATGGTAAGAAAAGGAGGGAATCTAACTTAAAGAGGAGACAAAAACCCTAAAGCTGAGATGGAATATGACTACTCTCTACAGAGACTGGTGAGGTGAAAAATTATTTAAGCTGAAAAATAGTAGGCAGGAATCAGTGCAAAGAAGAAAGTAGGAGGTCTCTAACAATTAGAAAAGTGAGGTTCTGGAAGAACTTCCCATAAGATGTAGGGGAGAAAGTAGCCTAATTAGCTTTTAAGTCAGAATTTGATTCATTCTTAAAAATGATGGTATAGCATCATATGAAAACCACTGCCAACAGCAAGGCACCTAGGATCTCCATTCCAGGTCTGTGTTCTAAGCAGTTCTTTGGAGGCATAAGGATTTACAATGCAGAAAAAATGCTAAATTTCCAGTATGAAAGATAACTGATTCAGGCAAAGGAACCTTGGCCTCATTCAGGGTAAGGGGAAGCTATGGAAGCAGCTGGTATATGACAATACACTTTGCAAAGGACATAGCCTAGAAGTACAGAAAAATATAAAAATTATTCACAACAGAATCCTTTCTGAGCACTCCTGAAAAACTTTGAGATGTGAAAGAACAGGTAGTAGCATAGTAGTCAATGGAGATCAATTGCAAGAGTGGAGAATGGTTCAGGACAAAGCTTAAAATCACCACCTGGTGATCTGTACAGACCTGCATAATGGATTGATCTGCCTCATTTTTCGCCCTCTCTGTATCCTGCTGCTGCTCTGTGGCTTGAGTTAGACTTTGACGTAACTTCACAACCTCTGATAAGAGTTGGTCTCGCTCCTTTGTTATCTCTTCTTTAAGTTTTAGCAAATCCCGGATACTGGAAGCAAGGAAATAATAGTCAAGCAGCATCACAGACCCTTTCTGTTCTTCCTCCTCTGCCAAAGGAAGATCTTTTGTGAGAAATAGGAGTTTAAAAGTAATTTGTTTCATTTTAACCTCCTCTTGGATTAAGGCTCTGCTGGTCAATTGAATTATATGCCCTATCTACTAGGATCGTAGTCACTGTCGGCACAGGCAGCTTTAAAAGCTAACCTAGTCCAATAAATCACACTTTCTTGTTATATCACATCCTCATGGGTCTGAAGAAACCTTCAGTTTCCTGAAGAGGTAAACAGGGAACAAAATTTCTTCTTCTCCATCCATTGCAAAATTACTCAGGGACAAAAAATGCTAGATTGTTGTAACCCTTCTCTCTGAAGCCTACCTGATGGGCCACCTGACTGGGTTATGTCTTACAGCCATCTAATGTAAAAATAAAATAGACTCCGTGTTTGGACACATTTACAATCGGAAAGAAAGTCCAAGCAGTGTGGATTCAAGCTCAACCTTAAAATACAGCCTTATAGTTCTAAAAGGAGTTGTCTAGTCCCATGGCCTTGTCACTGGACAGAGTATTTGAGCATGGAACTGGAGGACAATACAGAAGGAATTTGAAGAAATTGTAAGTAGGCAGGTCTCAGCAGCCTGGGCAGCAGCTGGAAACTGTAGGAGTGAGGTCTTGGCAAAGTAACGGCTCCTAGCTCTTCCAGGAAAATGCAAAAAGCAGCCACAGAGAGCTGCCTTGAGGCAGAAGGGGAAGGCTGAATGACCAAGCTTTCAGATCGAAGGAAACCTGTTACACAGGTCCATAACATTTCAGGGACAAAAGGTGAAGGAGTGGATTTCTCATGCATCAAGGTGGTTTACGTGCTGGCACATTCCTTGGAAGGGAAATGTTTGAGCACACCAAAGGCCTTGCTCACAGACACAAGACTTGTTTATGCTGCCTGGATACACAGTGCACGGGGAGATAAGCATGCCTCGTACATATCCTGAATGTGTAATATAAATAAATACCTTAACACAATGTGAAAATTTTGAGCCAGAACCAGCTGGGCCAACCATCAGCAATCTCAATAGAAAGTACTGAGGTCATAGAGTCAACATACTTAATCTCATCTTTGAGTTTACACTTAATCTTACAGCATAAGCACAGCCTGAGTAGCTGATACCACCAACACTAGCTTTTGGAGGGATTTTCCACAGCTCTTGAGGATCATTATTATTTGCATACTGTAGCAACCAAAGGCTCCACCTGAGACTAGGTCCCTCTATGCTAGTGGCTGCATATGTGTTCAGTAAAAAAATCCATAGTCTGGAAAATGTATAAATATAAAATACAAACAACAATACAGACAGTGATAATGCCTTATAACAAAGGTCAGAACAGAAGAGAAATCAAATCTCCTGCTTCCTTGACTTATTTACTTGACCCTGCTGCCATCATGTGTAAAAATGTTGACTGGATCCTATTGTCAAAGACAGTATGTCAAAATGCTAGTCAGATAAAACAATATGACAGATACAGAGAAAGTGCATAATATTGATTTTTATTTGATCTCTCAGCTTAATCCTATGCTGAATGAACTCACTCAGAGCCTGATTCTGTACTTGCTCACTGCATAAACACATAGACCAATAAATGTGCACTCATGAGAAAAGTAAAAGGCAGAAAAGACCTCTCTCTCTCTCTCTCTCTCTGTTTTTCAGTGTATTTGTAGTTTCTAAATGACTAAACAAGGTGTAGAATGACAGAAAATCAGATCAGACTTTCCCTCTTCCTGAGGAAAACTTACTTGTAGTCCTGTCCCAGGGACAGTCCAGATCCCTGCTCCACTAAATTAGTTAGACGCGCAATTTCCTTTTGCAGTGAATTAATCATTTCCTTTGCTTTCTGTTCCTTTTCATAGGCTGTATCCACCATTTTCCAGGCCTTTTCAATCTCCTAGGAACAAAATGGAAAACAATTACATAAATTAAATTGGGTTGAAAATGAACAACAAATTAAAAATTAATTGCCTTGCATTTTGGTTAATTAAGAAAATAGATTTTCATGCCTTTTCATGCTTAGATTCACAACGGTTTTCTTCAACAGTTGTCTTTTCCTTTGGACAAGGGCATAGCAACCATTTGGAGCCACTCAGGCTATGTCAATTTACACCACAAAAGCTCTAATACATTTTCTTTAACACATAGATCTGAACATTATCAAATCTCACTCTATGAGCTTTTAGTCATCTGAGTCCCACTAATATCTAAAAATTTACTAAAAATTCAGTGCCCAGAAAATGACCATCTACATAAATAGCTCATTTATGTCTGTAAAACTCTTATTAGTTTTTATGACAATGAACATCCAAATCACTGATTTGGATGAGAGAAAGATGTTACTGAGGGCTTTTTTCCCTCTTCGCTCGTTTTCATCTGTGAGGACCCAGTGTATTTTGATTTTAACTATATATTTAGACAAGCCACAATTCTCATGCCAAATTGCAGCACATGGAATTGTTTGAATGACAGACTCGTGCGCCTCTCACAAGCCCAGGGTTTGATATCCACAAACAGGATACGAGCGGAGTTTTTAACTTCCTTTGCATCTCTCACCCTTGGATCAGACCTGTAAGAATCACACAGCAGACTTACTCCTTGCCAGGTTCAAATCAAGCTCCTACCACTTCTGGAATCCTGTGCTAAAAAAATGCATAGATTCAGAAAGCAACTGGACTGGAAGAAAAGTTCCAGAAGACTCAGTAAATAAAGAAGATGCTGCTTTTGACACAGTAAGTCCCTGCACTGCAAATCACAGCATGATGCCCTCTCTCTCACGCTCTTTTCTCAGCTGGCTCCTGGTGGAGTTCTGGACTTGACGGACTTGTACAGATATAGACTCCAAGTGTGGCTGTGCAGCTCTACATTAGCTCTAGGGTCTCCCCAACCAAAGTCAGACAGAAGCATCATTACATCAGGCCATAATATCCCTTTCAACTCCTACTTGCATCATATGAAAATAGGGCAAAGAAAACAAAATTTAAAAACACCTCCACAATGATGAATGTCAAATAATTTAATTTATATCAAATTGTTTGTAGCAGTTCTTTATTGAAATTAATGTCTCTGGTTCTAAAAAAAAACCCCTACTTAAGATTAAACTCAAAATTTTGACACCTATATTATGGTATATTGTTAATAAATTTATTCAACTCTTTTAAATCAAATACATGTAGTACTTAGCTGTTTAGTGCCTAAATTTAAAATTCAAGCTATTGAACTAACAGAAGTAACAGGCTACCAGAATTTGCTGAAAAGATAACACAAAATATAACATCTGTAGCCTCTTCAAACTGGAGAGGGAATACATTTTCATTTTATTTATTCAACTAGATCACCATATCCAAATTTGAGAAACCATTTGGAACTGAAAGATTAGGAAAGTTTGCTCTTTTTTCCCACCAACCTATTAATAGTTAAACAGTGGGTTTTACTTGTTCAGAAATTCTGAAGAAGATTATAGTAAATTAAATTCACTACTTACAAACAGTATTTTCATTACTTAATAAATTACCTAGTTCAAAATTCAGTTTGAAAAATGTTCTTTTCTCTTATGTATCAAGCATATTTAAACAGTTTTAAATATTAAAGTCAATTATTACATTTTACACATTTTGAGTTCTAATTTCCATTCAAATGCATCAACGTTCACACATAAAGTATTAAGTATCACTAGTAAATAATAAATTTTTCTTTCATTATTATATTACATAAAAATGTTCAATTATGAAATTTAAATAAATGCACACTAGGCTGAAATGGCACGAAGACTTAGTGTATCATCTTGACTGGCAGAAAAGCATAAAATATAGCTGTAAATAAACATGTTTCAGATTTGCCAACCAATAAGAGGCAACTAACCTTTCTCTAGAAAAATGCAAATGGAAAATAAGATTAAAGCTGATTACTTAAATCAAAGCTTCCGGCTGGCTGATTAGACTGTGATTAAAATTGGTGAATTAAATCATTATGATTGGAGTTTTGGGGGATAGAACTGGGGAATAAAATAAATATACCCTCTGAGAGGTCTTACTGCTTTCAGTCAGTATTTTGTTCTGGTGAGTATTTGCAAAAGCAGTCCCCTGAGGTCAAAGAGGCCATTCAGATAAGCAGTGATTTCAGGTCACCCTAAGCTGTGCTTTTTGAACTTTATCTGGCTTTTGATGTGTAAAAACAATTGTATTGAATTTGTATTGATAAAACCAATTTGTATCCATAAAGCTAGCAGGCACAGATGATGGCCCCATTCATAAACAAAATCTAAACAAGAATTTGCTACAGACTTCAGCATCAGCAAAACTGGGCTTCATTGTAGTTGTTTCTTGGTTGTGTCTTTGAATAGTGCATCAACAGATTGTTACCTTTAACTTCAAAAGTAAAGAGGAGGAATTTTTTGATGGTGGAAGCCACCTTTGAAAAAATATTCACATTATTACTCAGTGGAGAGGGGAACTGAAAGAATACAGTGTGTCAGCATCACTGGGTAATTGCAATACACGGTTAGGTAGGTAACATGCATTGCAGTCTGTTATATAATCAAAGATGGAAGTAGATGTTTGCAGCTAGAATCATTCAAAAATATTTGGAGAAATACTGGAACTCTGGAAATAGTGAAGCAGAATTCATAAAGTGTGACTGCCTTACTTTATTTTCATTAAATACTCCAAAAGATCACATCAGTTTCGCTGCTCAGAAACTGAGAATTACTGAAATGCTTTCTTAGTATATTGGATTGATACACACAGAAATTGAAAACTTGGTAATTCCAAGCAGGGCAGTACAAGCTCCTACAAATTCCCCTTCTAGGGTTCTTCCAGTGCAGCCTTGTGGATCAGTATCCTTATCAATGAAAAAGAGAATTGTATTCCCTTGGTGTTCAGCTTGGCACTTTGCTCCTATGATATGACTGCAAACAACAGACTTATTAAGTCCAGTTTATTAAAACTACAAAACAGAGCACTGAACAACCATCAGAGAGTTAACAGCTATTGATTATTATTGACCTGGGTCCTACCAGCCACTGATCTGTGTAGTTAACCCCTGCCCCTGAACAAATCCTACTGATTACAATGAGGCTTCACATGGAGAAAAATTTTGCTTCGGCAACTTTTATGTGTATATGAAACAATGACCTAAAAGAGGAAAGCTCTATATCTGTTACCCTGATGACCCATCAAGTCACCAAGATTTAGGGCCTTAATTTGAAGCAACTATACCATTTTTAAAGGAACAGCCCCACCAGGATTCTCCTATCTTCTGTAAATAATGAAATAGTGGAACAGATTGTTTAATTTAGCACTGAAGAATATAGTCTTTGCTACGTAAGCACTGGAACTTTCCTCAGCACTTGCCTTGGGCACTTGCAAAACACACTTTCTGGATGTTAGTAAAACTGTAGTGAAATACTACAGCTGTAATGGAAATTCCCTTCAGAAAAAACAACGTGAAATAGAAGGATATACCAAACAAAACCCCCAAACATGCAATGAACATTTTAAACTACATCCAAATAATTCCTGAACATTTAAGGGAAAGACTAATTCTCATCACCAAACTGAAAAAGTATCAGTGCTGTTTACTTGGCCCACAGCACACCACTAGAATTGAAATGTCATGTTATGCATTGCGCATCATGTGTAACGGAATCATACTGTCAAGCAGCTTTTTCACTACAAAATCTCTTAGCTGGTTCAATAGTAGGTGGTATTGTTAAGGTCTACCTTGCCTGAGCTTCAAATTAGCTGCGGAAATTGGAAAGGCTCTTATTTTTCCTACTCTTCCATTCCTCAGTTTTATGACATTACTAAGACAATGTCTCCTCAACTTGGAAACATCCTGAAGGATTGCCTCTGCTGCAGTTCACGTTTAGATTATTGCCATGTAATAGCAGAAAGAAAATGATACAGATCATTGCGGTTCCTGACACCCACCTACCAGGTTTTGATTAGCAGCAGTGAAAATCAACAAGATTTTCTATGCAGTTTTCCTCCTCCCTGAGGATGCTTTGAGCAGTACCATGGGCTTGCAAGCTGCAGCCATAGGATGACAGCAATGCTATTTATATTTACTCTGAGTGTATTTTCTTCCTAATTCCAAGGACAAGAAACTTCATTTCAAAGAACTTCTATTTCTGTAGTGCTCATAGATCACTCTGGATTGTTACACTGAATTTATTTTACTGGAACAAAACACTTTATTGTAAGGCATAGAGGTTTCTCAACTAAATGCTAAATTAAAGCCTGTCTAGGTTCCACAGCCTAAGCTTTTAAACTATCAGGAGGAAAAAAGTTGAAAATACAGTCTTCTGATCATTTGACAGCTTTAGGATTCTGGTAGTCAAACCTCACTGCAAGGCTTTTAGTGAGTCAAGCACTTTGATTTGACAGAGTTCAAATCAATAATAACAAAGAACACATCACAGTAAATTGGTAAAATCACATTGAAATGCTATATAGGATTCCTTTTCAAAAACACTGTGAAACATTTATTTATATGAGTCAATGACACTTCCCTGGTCTACAATCAATATTTCAGCAAGTAAGTAGATTTTTTATGTTCTGGCAATAGTTAACATCCAAGCAGCACTTCAAAAATATTAATGAATCCAGTAACAAAAACTGTATGTTAAGTTGGAAATGTACTATTTTACAGAGGGAAAGCTTAAACAAAAACTATTAGTGAGTACTTGAAAGCTGATGGAGTTGGTTTGGTGCAAATAAACACAGAATTTGACTGGGACTAGTACAAATATCAGGCTAAAGAAACAAAGCAATTGGTAGCAATGCAGAGGTTAAAGAACTGGAGATGACAGCTCTATAGTTAGTCCTCTGACTAGCTCTCAAAATAAAATAAAGTGTTCTTGTAGATGCTTTCTTATTACCATGTATTTCATTAACAATTTGCAGATCATATTTAATTCTATTCAAAACTTTACCGTCTTCATTGATGATATAGTTTCCTGATCATCTCTGGAGAGCTTTGTGAGCGCCGCTACTTTAGATGAATTCACCACAAGCTCAGCACTCAGCTCCCTGCATTTCTCCATGAGACGCTTTTCATTTTCATGAGACTTCTTCATAACAGCATGGAGCTTCTCATATTCAATTCGGAATTTTTCCAGAGTTTTATCTCCCTTAAGTAGACTGATGACTTCTTGGAAGTCTTTTTCCAGTGCTTCAAACGCACTTTCTTCTAGATACATTTTGCTAGACTTTTCCTGAATGAAATGAGATAGATAATCAACAAACAGGAGGAATTCAACATCTCTCTTATGACCCCAGAATATATAAAAGCAATATACTGAGTGTGTAACAGCTACTAAGAAATCATGAAAAACTTTTCTGAAATAAGTTTTCTTGCTAGCATATGATATGCACATTGCAGACTATTTTTCAAACAGATTTCCCCTGATTTTACTGAAATAACTTGTGCTTTAACAGTCAGAGTTCCTGTAATTGAGTACCACAACTACTTTAAAGATAGGTCTATAAAATATCATCATTGTGATACCGTTTAAATAATACATCAACTATTCGGGAAGCCCAGTATTTTAGCCTCAATTCTTCCCAGTCCTCTACACTCTAAAGTCTGATTAGTTTATGCTTTCTATGCAGATCGTGCCAGCAAATCACTTGCAGATAAGCGTGTCTGAAAGCTCCAGTAATGCCAATGCAAGCCAATCCTTCCTCTGCAGGAAATGCTCCTGTTAAACTTTTCATGGGGAACATTTTTGACCTAGCTCAGTTCTGATGCTAGATTCTGCCAGCTCAGTTGCTGGACACCAAATTGCACCAATATTTTTCAGAACAGCTTAGAATAAGCCTCCATTATAGCCTTCAACAGAACACGATACCAAGAGGAGGCAGCATGGCCACTTCTCAGGAGTTAGCTTCATCTGCTAAGCAGCAAGATGGATCAGCCCATGGGATGCTTCGTGCTGTCACAGATACATTGCTTCATTACTCAAGCTTGCTCAAAACTGACTGGAACATCTCTATGCTGCTATCTGAAGTCTAGGTATATCCTTATAATCGCATCTCAGAAGTGGACTCACTTGGATAGGAAAATAGCTCTCCTGTCAGCACCGACCACGGACATATGGTGAGCCCCCTCACAGACGAGAGGCAATGAGATGCACAGCTCCCACAGCCTTCAAAATCCGCCCTCCTACCTCCCCTCCAAACCAATGCATTGCTCTTTCAAAAATGCCTCAGGCCCCTACTCACCATTTGAACACAAACAGTTTAAAAGCAAGAATTTTCAAAATTCTAAAAAATAATAAATTCTGAGAGCAAAACAATACATTTAATTTGTTTCATTAGGTTTTTTTTAAGGGGGAAGAGGGACTACATAAGTTCACGCTACCTGGAAAATCTGAAATTAAAAGGGTAGAACCAGAGTCTTACAACTTGAAAGGTCAGGCCGCGTGATGCACTGAGGCAGAGGCACTGCCTGCATATCCCCCTCCCTGCCAAGGCTCTGATTTCAGGATTTTGGGGTTTTTTTCTATCAGAAACTTCAGGCCAAATCAGCAAGGGCAACCTGAATATTGAAACCCACACTGCTGTTGGCACGGCACGGCTGCACAGCCGGAGCGTGGTGTGTGTGTAACCCCTTCAAACCTGCTCTAGCGCTCATGGCAATAAATTTGTGTTTCTTCTTACTTCATCCTCCTCTCCAAGGCCAGACCTTCCGTTTTGATCTCGTTTACACTTGTGATTGTAAACAGAGTTAAAAGAAGCCCAGTAACTGCATGGGGCGAGGGGGTGATGGAAATCACAACCATGATCTTAAAAGTAGCAGGTGTTCCTAAAATTTAAGTATTATTACTGCCTATGTACAAGTAGCCTAATTGCTCCCACTTTCAACAAAGAATCTAACTGAACTCTGCTCACAACAGTAAGTCGGCACATAAGTGTGGTATATAGATACAGATGATGTCATTCTGAGGTACAGCGTTCGTCCTGTCCAAAAAAAGGCGGGCAATGGGGGGTGAGGGGAGGCTCACCTCGGCCATGCTGCCGGCGGGCTGGGGGCAGAAGGGCCCCACGGCCCAGAGGCTGCTCGGAGAGGTCCGTGGCGGCCCTGTGCGGGACCCTGGTTGCCTCCTGTCCCTTCGGCCTCGGGGTTTTCTTCCAAAACCGTCCATCTTGCTGTTGAAATTCAGCCGTCATGGATTTTAATCAACGTCATTGAGGAATATGTCTCCTCTGGCGTGAAAGGCCAGGAGCTGCTCCGTGAGCAGAGCAGGGTCAGCAAGGTGCAGCTGCTCAGGGAGTCAGGCCTTCCATGAAGGCACGGAGGAGGCAGGGTCCTGTGGAAGGGGATAAAAGGGGATTTGTGTGGGTTTGGGGCACGCGTTTGGAGCCTGGCCTCTGTCATTTCGTTGCACCCGAGTCTTCGCACTATCAGGGTGTGACTGATACCGTACGGGCCATGGCGTCGAACAAGGGAACCCAGGACGGCGGCTCTGCCCTTGGAGAGCTGTGCACAAGTGTCAGCTGCTGCTGCGTGCTCTGGTCCCAGCTACGCCGTGAAATGGCTGGGTTTATCTCCATGGGGTCACAGACCGCTTCGTCTGACAGCTTTTCAGGGCAGGGAATGTAGCGTACCATGTGTACGCTCCCAGTACAATGGATGTTGGTTATGACCTTAAAGTACCACTTGAAACTAATAATGACAATAGAAAACTTTTTCTTTTCCTGGTTTAATGAAGCCTGAATTGTAGTACTTCGTTTTACTGATTACATGGCGAAATAGGCAATTTCAAATGGATGCTTTCAAATAGTGTGATTTTACCATTAGAACTGGAGAATAATACACATTTTATAGTGTATTCTGTATATGTATGACAATTTACAAAATACCGTACATGCTGAAAGTCGTGGTTTAACCCCAGCCAGTGACAACACCATGCAGCGGCTCACTCACTCCTCCCCCCCGCAAGGGGATGGGGAGGAGAATGAAAAAAAAAAAAAAAAGTGGGTGAGAAAAGGACTGTTTAATAGGATAACAAAGGAAGAGAATAATAACAATAGCAATAAATAAAACAAGTGATGCACAACTGCAATTGCTCACCACTCATGAAAAAAACCAATGATGCCCAGTCTGTTTCCAAGCAGCGATCTCACCTTCTGGCCAGCTTCCCTAGTTACGTATATCCGGAGCATGATGCTCTATGGCAGGGAATATCCCTTTGGCCGGTCTGTGTCAGCTGTCCTGGCTGTGCTCTCCCAGCTTCGTGTGCACCTGGCAGGGCGTGGGAACCTGAAAAGTCCTTGACTTGGTGTAAACACTACAGCTACCTAGCAACAACTAAAAACATCAGTGTGTTATCAACATTGTTCTCATACAAGCTACTAGAAAGAAAATTAACTTTGTCCCAGCCAAATCCAGGACATTGAAACATAGTTTCAATCATTTCAAAGCACACATCTAATAAAAAAAAAAAAAATAAAGTTCCTTTTCTAAGTTTTCCACTCTTCTTTTTCCTCATTTTTTTTACTGATGTTTCTTACATAATAAAATTACCAGGAAGATGATCATGATAAATTCCCTGATTCTAGGATTTCAGATTCTCAAGAAGACCAAACTTTTAGACCTTTAAAACAAAACAGCTGCATGTGTAAAGAAATATCAAAATACATGATTTAAATTTTGCTAGCAAAATACTGCTGGAGGAAGGGGATATGCTCAGAATTTAAAAAAAAAATAATATATATCATTAAAAACCCATCAAAGTTACATCTTAAATATATAACCTTGATCATTATTAAACGGTTTCTTATGGCTTTAACAACAAAACAGGAGTGGAAACTTATGAAGGGAGGTAGCTACCTTTGTGCTTCAGGTTCATGTTTGCACTGGTGGGTAACAGCACTAATGCGTCCAAAAATGATACCTATTTATTGAGGCATTCCCATGAGCTTCTGTTTTTCAAGCTCACGGTGATTTGGGTCCTGTGAGACCCTCTAAGGGTAGCTGTTTCGACTGGTCTTCACGACAAGTGCCATTTGAGCTAAATTCATTCAAATTCGACGAGTTCACCGCCATGGTAGCTGCACCTCTAACTGCAGCGCAGACGTGGGATGCCTGTGTTAGGAGTCTGTGATAACTCACGCTAATGCCCGTTTTTGGTAAGCCAGCCACCAGGCCTTAAAACATCCCAACTCATGGCACATACTTTTAAGTGCAAACAGGAAACAAATCTGTGACAAGACTCAAATATTTACTTTCAATTAATTCTGCAACAAACCTTGACAGGTTCATGCCTGAGAAGGTGAACTGACACTCCAGATGACATCTGGGTTTCTAACCTTAGAAAGAATTTCTGTAGCTTGGGACCAGCCACTCAAAATTCCCTGTGCTTTCTATTCATCAGTAAAGTGGAAATAACCACAGCTGCCATCCCACAATGGTGTTGTGACTGCCATGGCTATAAATGATGCACCTATGTCCTATAGCAAACCTTGAGACAAGATGGAGCTTTTGAAGTGGGATCACTTTTTAAGCTGAGCCTACATTCCCAGCTCTGGGAAAACCTTTCCAATAATAAGAGCAAAAAAACTCCCACAGCCACAGAAGAAGAAAATAAATAAATCTCCTCAAATAAAAATAAATCTCCACAAACAGCAGGGACAAGCCAGCCTCAGAAGGTTTCAGCTCATCGAAAAGATTGTTATTTATTTCCCTGAATATCTGGCTTTGTTCAAGAGACACCTGTACTTTATGGTAAATAAGCAGAATCACCTGTTTCACCAGCTGCATAAAAGAGAGGTTCGCAGCAGTGGGGTGTGTTTGCATGCAGAAAGGGTTACTAGAGGAGAAGTATTTTTGCGCTGATTTATTTGAGGTCACAACCCTCAGGCAGTTAATTTAATGCATGTTTTAAACTGTAGTGGCATGAAAATGATAAGCCATCGCTTCCTGAGTTTAAGGATTTATGGGCTACTGCAGAGATCTAATAAATAGAGTAAAATCTCATCATAACATCACCCAGGAGAATGTAAGCAATTTGGGGCAGGGACCATGACAGTATATGTCTTCTGGAAAGTGTAAAGGGAACCTTGTGGACGCTGGAAGGTAACGATACGAAGAATTGATACAGGAAAGCCCGAGGGGTGGGGTGTGGGGTGTGCAATGTGTTTCCTTCCACATCGGGCTGTTGTAAGGACGATCACTAGGTGGCACTCCACCACCATAGTGGTTTGATCAACTGCCCCTCTGAACAATAGCTACTTCCAGCCCTGACAAGCTTTTCTGGTTTAGAAACGTGTTACAGGTATTGATCAAGATATGGAGACATAATGGTTGGGTGAACACGTGTTCGTGGATGAGGTCCGGTATTGGCATACAGTTTTGTTCAATTTAGTCAGAAAATATAATCAATGGGAGATTACCACTGAGGAAAGCAAGAGTTGTCCAACGATTTGCTAATAGTAAAATATTACTTTACATATGTTACAAATATGTTACATAAATATTACTTATCTAACTGCAAGTCTTGTAAATTCCCCAGCGATATGGAAATCCATCACAGCCTCATGGCACCAGCGATGCTTGGATGCCGTCAGTGGGCTGGCATCCTGGGACGTACCCTGGAAGCTAGTTTGCCTTCTCAGAGTTACATCAGTTTTGCAGTATTAAAGGAACAAGACCTTACTAAAAATATTTCTTTTTCTCTGGGGACAAAGAAAGGCTATGCAGTCCTTCATTACTTTTTACTATTTTTTTAATGTCCTCTCTGCCTCTTATTTTCAAACTAAATGATAGTTTTATAATGTGAACAGTTGTTCAGTTTAAATTGGATTGAGATTTTCTACTTTGTTCATAAAGATCATGCAACAGATCTCAAATAGCAGTAACCTTTGATCATGTTTGGCACTAGAGTTGAACCAATAATCTCAAGAGGAAGAAACATACCATATCTCATTACCATTTTCATAAAAAGTTAAATCATGGAAATGTTTTGATTAATAGAAACACCCAAATAAAGAGCTCGGTTTGTTCTGAGACAGAAGCTAAAGCTGACAAGCAGTCTGCGTATAATGTACAATTACATGCTCTACGTAAGAAATAAAAGAGTTTACAATTATGGAAAGCAACTGAAAATTAAGTCAATAATCTTGGAACTAAGCTGAACTCGCCATTTCCCGGCATGGTTTGAAACTGCAGAACAGTTTCCCGTCCCAGTTTTTCCTCCCAGTTCTGCAACTAGGACTACAATGGCCTGCCACGCTTGTTAGAAAATTCCTGTCTTCCACCCTTCTCTGAGCCAAACCCAGGGATTTTCCAAGACTGCTGGAGGAAAGCAATCTTCTGCAGATCCCCATCACCATCACTGCCCACTGGTGGCTCTTACCACCACCAGTATTATGGGTTGTGCTACCAATCTGTCCTACAGCTTTGGAGAGCCATGGCGGGGCAGACACTCTTCCTCATATGTATTTGGAGGAACAGTCTCGTAGAAGTGAACCCCTCCATCCTGGCTGCCCAGCGTCTTTAATCCCTAGAGTGGCTAGGAAGGAAAGTCTACAAGGTAACACAAACACACTCGGCCCTGCACAGCACTCCAGTTTCTTCAATGGACAATTTCCATTACCTGCTCTCTTCCCAGTCATGAACATTTGGGTGTATTTAAAAATCAGTTTCAAATATGGCTAGAGTCATCATGTGTTTATTAGCAAAAACAATTCCTCCCCCAAGCTTTCCAACAGCCTTTCTGTTCCAGCAGCAGAATCCAGGCCCTAATGTCTGATTCCTCTTCACCTCATTCATATTTTATTCTTCAGCCTTTTAATTCTCAACCACCAAATCTTCCCGTAGCTCAAAATTTGTCTGGCATCTTTCACTACTTGGCACTTGAGTCCTCTGGGAGGAAGAGGCTATTAAAAAAATCCCCTCCTCCTTTAATACCCTGGGAAGGCTATAGAAATCATGGAGATTTAAGATGTTTATAAGGACAGGTGTAAGGGTGTGGATGAGGACACCATATGGTAAACTGTGAGGACATGATCCCATCCCCCTGCACATTTCTTTGCATTGTAGCTAGGAGATGTGAAATATTCATGGGTGGGAGTCCCCCGCTTCCTTCTCCCCTTGGGCTGCCCTTGCTCCTGCTCTGCTGGGTCACACTGAGCTCTGCCTATTAAAATACTGTCCTGCTGCAGTCTCCTTTAGGCTTAGACTTGCAGTATAAAAAGTAGGGGCCCAGCAAGGCCTGACTCGAGCAAGATTATCACTCCCGCTTTCTCTGTGTTAACATGATGCCCCTGTGTGCTTCAGGTCGGCAGCCATCTCCTGTGTTCCTTGTGAAGGTGGAACTCGGAAGCTATACTAAAACGGGTTTCACTGCTGCCTACCCACGGCCTCCCTATCGTATCCCTATTCTTTCTTTCTAGATCTTGTAGGATGATTTTTTTTTATTTACTGCTTGCCATAGTTTAAAGAAATATTGCTAGTTTTTTAATGGATTAGAAATATGGAATGAATAAAATAATTCCTCAATCTTCCAAGATGTCTGAAAGCAGCTGAGAAAGATATCTAGAATTTCACTGTCAGCACAAATCTTGCTCTTGTCCTGCTCCTGCTGATGGGATCTTAGATTCCATTTTAGAAATAATGTTATTACATCTAACTGCTGCTGCAGTAGCAGCCGTGTGACAGATCCACAGGCTATGTCCCATTGTGCAGGGAACTGTGGTACTGTTACTCCACCGCTCACAGCTTCAGGTCCTGCCCAACATCTGAGTATGGTTAGCGGAGCATGGCTTATTATCAAATAAATTAATACCTTTAGCAAGATAATGATCTTAAGCCTTCTGCAGTGCAGCAATACTCAAACAATGAATCATTTACTGGAGGTGTCAGGATATGTGCTTCTAGCTTTCCCTACTCTTCCAAACTGCTGAATTGCATCAAAAAACCTAGTATTAATCAAATGAACGTGTCTTGATTTGGCTTTTCCATTTATGTGTATTGTATTGTTATAATGTTAATCTTAGGTGGCACAGAAAGTGGATCCTGAATGGAATGGTACATATGTAATACCATCTGTTAGGATATGAGCCTTCCTTTGAAAAATGTTCAGGCCTTTTCCCTGCTCATCTACCTGTATCCCAGAGAGATTTTGCAGATGAATGTAAACCACAGTCACTGTAACCTATAGCGATTTGTATTGTCCAATGTGTGTATAAATATATACATGGTCAGAATCTGTAATTACTACCTCATCAGGCTTTTTGCAGACGTTTTCCTTTGGCTTAGGTGATGAGTACCTGTGATCTTAGAGAAGGATCTGTTTTCTCTCCTGCTGCTGCTGTGAAGTTCCCAGGGAAAATAAATAATGCACCCAGACAGGCTGAGTCCTGCAGCGCAGAAGCAGGGAGATTCCAGTATTGCGCTTGCTAGAGATGATTTTCATAGATTATGACACAATGAGAAAGGAATGTACTAACACCACTCAGGTTGCCAATAAACCTGAATAAACTTGATTCAGGCACTAAGGAAACAATACTCATACACACACATTTACAAACACAAACCCTTTAAATAACATTAAAACTGTTACTTAATTGAATAAGCACTTTGGGAAATTCAGAGAACAGGCTGACTTAACAGTCTTGAGTTACCACTCACAAGCTAGACAGCTTCCATGCCAAGCTGTGCCACCACATTTGCCTGGTGCCCTCTTGATATTGCAAAGTCTTAATGCAACGTAACAGGCAGATTATCTCCCACCACAGTACATGTCCACCACCTAAGCCTAAAATAAAAAAACAAATATCAAAGCAGCAGTGGTGGAGACATCCAACATGCCCTACTAGTGGTAATATAGGATGGTTGTTGCAATGCTGTTGAATGAAGAAGGGTGCGATAAAAGGATCTATAATTCTGCTACATTGGATAGATGTTACTCAAAACTGGTGTCCTTAAGCTTCTTTGTGGAAGTGATAGTTGTTGAGCAAACTTATTTATCTGCTAGATCTATAAGAAGATGCCCTTTAACTGTAAAATGAGGGCAGTGTTTTCCAACACTTTTTAAATCCCTTACAGTGGCCTTTAGCATCGGTTAAGTTAACCCTGCCGTGCCTCAGCTCCTTCACCTCTACAAGGAAACTAGTGCCGCTTCTCCACCTCGAAAGGATGTTGGACAGATTCACGAGTTTCTACTTGTGCCAGGTCTGAGCAGGAAAATGGTTCAGCCTCCCTGGGATCTGCTCCTTTGATAAGAACTACAAGCGAGGTTACGCGTTTCAGCTGCTTCCCTGACTCTCAGGCACGACCACCAGGAGGTCAGAATACATCCGAGAAGCAAAATGAGCGCATTTCCTCTCCGTCCCCCGTGCCCTCAGTACAAAACCATCTGGGAAGCTAATGGGGGAGCCGGGAGGGAGCTCAGAAAGCAAACTGCAGCCTGCCGGAGGATGGCTCGACTCCTAGGGCTGGCGGGGGTGGTTTGAAGGAGGAGAGAAACAAAAAAAAAAAAAACCAAAGAGAAAAGGAAACCCGCTCCGGCCAGACTGGGCGGACTCGCCTGCACCTCGCCGAGCGGAGCCGCCGCGCTGCGGGACGCCCCGGGGACCGGCCGCCGGTCTGCGCGGACCTCCCGCGGGGAGCGGCGGCCCGGCGGAGTCCCGGCCCGGTAAGTCTCGTCCGGGGCTGCGGGGGCCCTGAGCACACGGTGTGTGGGGGGGAGGGTTTCTCCCGCTTCCCCGCGTTGCCGCTGCGGGAAGGGCTTTGCCCGTGTTCGCCGCGGCGATTGCGGGGAGCGAAGCGGCAGGACTCGGTGCGGCGGGAGGGGTGGGCTGCCTGCAACAGGTCGCGTTGGTGTCACCTCCCCCGTTTCTCTTAACGGAGCAACTTCTGCATTTTGCGCTTTCTCCCCGCGTTAGCGGCTCGTCTCGGTGGGTGTTCAGGCACCGGGCCTCAGGGGTCGCTGTGCCCACCGCAGTTTGCACAGATCTCTCGGCTTTGCTCTCCCAGAAGCCGCGGCAGGCGCGAAGCGCAAGGCGCGGAGGGCAGCCCTGCTTCCCGGGGCCCGTGAGCTGCAGCAGGGCTGCCTCCAGCCCCCTTCACTGGAGCCCACGGGCAACCTCTGCGGGATCGAGCCATGCTGAATAGAGAGAGACCCTGCAGCTGACAGCACGTGAGGTCCTTACACCAGTGCTGATTGCAGGCATGTTGGGTCCAAAATGCATCACTGAGCTTTGCTGCATGTTCAGTATTATGTGGCTTAGGCTTAGCTTGTTACAAAGCTTCTTTGCCTTTCTTCTGAGATACAGAAGGTCTCTCTGTTGAGTACGAAGACGAGCAATG
The DNA here is from genome assembly GCA_013400195.1 of Aramus guarauna. Classification (NCBI taxonomy): domain Eukaryota; kingdom Metazoa; phylum Chordata; class Aves; order Gruiformes; family Aramidae; genus Aramus; species Aramus guarauna. The sequence goes on along the minus strand of VXBL01007285.1, from coordinate 42,053 downwards.
TTTTTACTAGAGCTGCTGTTTGTGTGGGGGCATCTTTTTGAAGATGGCCAGTAGGTATTTGGAGCTCCAAGTCAGGACTGGGATACTGGAAGTCATGGTCTATAGAACTGGCATACAGAACCAGATCCTTAGTGGCCTTTGCATCTTCAGCTTGGACCAAAAGGAGCGATCTCCCACTGAAGCGGTTCTCTTAGGAAATGCCACATTAAAATCCTTCAGGAAAACAAGACATGTTGCTATTGGTGTCTGTTATGTGGTCAGGCAAGATGAGCACCAGCAGTGTCACTAAGCGAATTATCAGTATTAACGTGTTATTAATGAGTGCTATAGGCCTAAACCATACCCAGCGCATCTTCTTCAGGCATGAGCGTGCGGCCTGAGCTGCCAGGCAAGCAGCGCTTGGACAGGAGAGCAGCTGTAGTGTAGTGTGGTTTTGTTTTGTGAGGTTTTTGAGTTTGGTTTCGTGATGATGTTAATGCTCTTCTACAGCTCTGAGTGATTCTGTCTACCTTCATAGACATTTGTTTTTAAAATCTACTGGTCCCAGTTTTCCGTAATACATGTGAAAGTGCTTCCTTCAGTCCCTCAAGAAAAGCAAAGTACAGAAATTAGGAATGGAAACTTAAAGCCTTCTCTTCAACCTTGTTTTCAGCACAATAGGTGTTTCACGCTGTTTCCACATGGGAAATGAACATATTTAGTGTGATTGCCACAGACATGGAGAGAGAGGTCAGAGAACCAATGTCAGTACTGGGATCAGCCCTGAGGGCTGCTTGGCTCCCCGCTGGTAGATGACAATTTTTATTTTTTTTTTGCATAACACAGGTGTGTAGAATGCAATGATCTGTGTTTGCACCAGCGGTATCTGCAAGGGAGACCTGTGCACATCAAAGGCGTTGTACCTGTTTGTCAAGAGCTCAGGCAGTGGCCCCTCCCCACCTAACTGTCTTCCTCTTTTTGTTGCTTGGAGCATTACAATATATTGAATGTATTAAGAACAGCCTTCCTCTGCCCCACAAGTCAGATTAAATAGCCCTGGTCAGGGACTAGGGGACTCTGCTTTTCCTAAGTGATTGTTTTGGGCTGTCTGATGACCACGGCCACCAAAGCTGCATGTCCTGCTTCCCGTTTGCTTTTTGTTGGCTCTCTCCATGGCAGTAAGGGCTCCCATGTGCCTCTGCCACACAGCAGTCTGAGAGGGATGCCTGTGCTTGTGATCCTCCTTACGTGGCAATGAGTAACAGGGAGAGGGAATCTGACCCGCAGAAACCTAACACTGGTGTTCCATGGGCTGATCTAACTGATTTCTGAGTTTGTTTTTTACACAAAAACTGTATGGTTTTCATAAGGACAATTTTAGGCTGGCTTTTGTGACTGTCTACTTGCTGACTGTTTTTTAAGTATCTTGGAGCTTCCCTGCAATTAAATTAATCCATATAGTGTGATAACAGGAAACGCGCTTAGTGAATTGTATTGTGGTGTATGATTTAATTTTTTTTTCTTTCATTTATTTTTTTAATCCGATAGCTTAAATCAGTTCCCTGAGTGCAATGGGTACACAGCAAAAGGGGTGGTTTATTTTTCTGGTTTTATTACTTTCCTGCCACATCTGTATCCCCTCTAAAATAACTATCCTGGCAAAACTTTAACTAAATTCAGCCTCTGTCTGAATGACAGAGGTGAACATGAAGAAGCAGTTGTTCTGGGAAGCACTGATAACGTATATGAACTCCATGAAGAGTCTGCATTAGTCTCCCTGCTGTCCTGTTCTGTGCTGTGCTGCACGGTCTGCTCTGCAGAGCTGCAATTGCAATCCACAGCAATGGTGCAATGGAGAAGGGAGCTGGAAAAAAAAAGCTCCTGGCTTGTTCCCTCAGTTCCCCTTTAAAATGGGCTGTTGGGTGGGCCAGCTCTTTCTCTCCCAAGTGTTATTATAATCCATTTACACTGGGAAAAAGCAGGTTTGCTGCCAGGCGGCATACTTTCCATCAGCACATGTAATTGCTGGGTGGTGGAGAGAGGTAGAGACTCTGGTTTTCAGGCTGGAGGGAGCAAGTGTGGCCAGGGTGTGCTTTGGGCAGCATCGTCGTGTGCCTGACCATGAATTCCAGGTTTTGCAGGGATGTAGGCTCCACTGTGTAAGCAAAACCTTGTGCCCATTCACCCCTCAGCACGGGCAATAGGAAGGGATGCAGGTAGCCAAACTTCAAGCAGCTTGTGGGATGGAGAGCAGGCCCAGGGGTGCAGCTGCAACAGGGCTCTTTTTTAAGCTTGTTTTGATTTCCACATGCACGTGGACCATGCAAAGTTGGCTGAGTGAACCTTGACCAACGGTTCAGGAAAATAAACAGGTTTCACAGCCGTGACCCAAAGGCCAGACTAGCTTCTGAGCTTCACTGGAGCAAGGGCCGGTTTGATTTCTGGTGTGGAGAGGAGGTTTTTGTATAGAGCAGACCCACAACAAACACTGCTGTGTCACTCCAGCTGTGTCCGAGGGAGCGACAGGAGGTTTGTGCTAGCATGTGAGGATGCAGTGCAGATGCACCCACTGCTGAGAAGGACCTTCTGTCATGATCTTAGACCATCCCCTAAGGTTCAAGCAAGGTCTCTCCAACATATATACACATATACTAGAGAGAGACGGTCGCTTAAACTGTCTCTTTTGAGACTTAAAAATTACTTTAACAAGTGAGAGCGTGTAAATCCTATAGCAGTAGTTCCTGCATGGCACTTCATAGCTCCTTTCCTCCAAGCAGAAGCACCTGCTGTAACTAACTGGCCCTGAGCCACCATGAGACCAGGCGTTGCAGGCCCTGAGGGCTAACAAACATCCACCGGGATATTACAGTGTAGATCCAGCCCTTTTGGGATTGGGGTGTCTTGCTCCTGTGCTCGGCAGTCTGTGCTGGTGGTAGTAGTGTTGTGGTGTTGGCGGAGCAGAGGCACAAGCCCTGCAGGCTGGGAGGTCAGGGCAGAGCCCGTTTGCCCAATTTGGCTTCGCAGTTGAAGACGGAAACGGAGAAGTGAAACTGTACACACGGTTTGGTCGGAGCAGGTAAGTGGGAGGAGGGAGGGTTGAGCCATCCCCTCCCCAGCCGCTGCCAAAGCGAAGGGGCTCAGGAGAGCAAGGACGCGTCAACCTAATACCGAGCCCTTAAAGGACCCAGCTCCAGAGCCCAGCTCAGCCCATGCTATTCATGGTTTCATCAGGCTTTGGATCAAGACATTTGGAGGGTTTGAAGTGGTGATCACGGCTGGTAATGAGGGCGGTGGATTCCTGTTCCCCAGCCCACTTGAGCACAGCTGGGTAAGGTCTCCCTTGTCTGCCTGCAACCAGCTCGTCAGGCCCATCCTCTCCTCCTCCTGGTTGGAGGACTCTGCTTTGTTTCCTGTTTCATCTAAAATTTCTTAACTTCTCTCTCCTAAAATATAGTAGTTTATCTTTTGTGGTTCTGTTTCACGTCTTCCTGTATGCTCTTAGACTTATTTCCTGCCTCTTCTCCTGTGTTTTCTGTTTCTCACGTTAGCTTGCTAAACCCAGCTCCCCAAGCAAGTATTTCTACCTCACAAGCTGCTTACAGCAGCTAGATGCTTTTTCTGAGACAAACCAATCCTAGACAAAACTGTCCCAGCCCTTGCGTTTATGCAGCTGCTAATTTGACCCTAATCCATTTTAAAAGGAGAGGGCTGGTGGGTGAAGATGGAGTCAGAGGAGGGAGGTGTTCGTTTGCCAGTAAGTCTGCAAAGCTGACGGACCCGTGGTGTGATTTACACACTTTCCCATGGGAGAAGCAGTATTTTAACTCTTCTCTGATCACTTCAAAGCTGATTTATTTCTGGTCTCTTGAGCACCTATGATCATTTTATTAGGTAAGGGGTGCGTTAATCTCTCTTTTAATCAATGCCTAATTTAGATAACTGCATTATGAACCCATCTTCTGCTTGAACTTCCTCATTTGTTCTCTTCTTGTTTTGCAGACTTCCTGGCTGTGCTTCAGTGGTGGGTGACTGAATACAGTCTACTCTGCATCACGGTGATAGTAGTAATGTGAAGTTTAATGAGCACCTGCAAAGTCGTGTAGCAGGTAAGTGCTCCGGGGGTCATTCTTCTTTCCAGATTTGATGTGATTTTAAAAAGCTTCTTGATGGGCTCTCACTAGGAGATTATGAGCCTTGCAGCAGAAATGCCAGAAGGAAAGTGGTGTGGCTTATATTGTAGTAAACGTTCTCAGCAGCAAGGGTCAGACAGCACTTGCAAAGCAAAAGTAGCAGTATTTTGAAGGTTTAATTTGGAAGTGGCTTCAGTTTAGAAGATCAGTGTTGAAAGCCTCTCTCTTTTTGGCGTTCAGTATAAAATTGCTTTTATCTGACTACTTGGTATGGTTGGGGTCTAGTTGGAGAGCAATGGCAGAAGGGAACCAACAGGTCCAAGCTTTGCTGACAGGAGCTACTGCTGCATTTGCTGCTTATGCAGGAGAACTTGCCATAGGTACCTTACCCAGACTGGCAAAGCACTAGATCCCCTCTTTTCCAGGTGTTAGAGGGAAAGCAGCGGCCTTGGAAGTGCATGGACAACCTCCTGATGATCAAGGGTGACAGCAGAGGCAGTCAGATTGCTGGCTTGTAAAAGCCACTATTTCCCTTCAATGTGTACAGTTTTCATGTTTTTACAAAAAACCCTGAAAAACCCAATGATAGCAGAACTTTCGGGTGAAACCCAGACATCTGGCAGTGCCATTCTGCGAGTGTGTGACAGGAGGATCTGTGGATAGCGTGGTGATGTGGTGGTGATGTGATGTGGTGGGAAGAACTGGAGCTGATAGCAAATGGAGCTGCCAAAGCAGCAGTGCTGGCTGCCACAATGTCCTGCTACAGCTCTGAATACCTGTTAATTCATGTACTCTACATGATTTCTTTATTTTTTTCCTTATTTATTCTGGATCTGCGTCTGTGTTGGGTGGTGTCTGTTCCCTTCTTCCCATCCTAGTCAGTTCAAATGACTGCTCTGCTCTAGTAAAGCTCGGCTCACAGCGTTCCCTGGCATGCTCCTCCAGGCAGCCCCAATCAAAGCTGTGAGAGCTGGCCCATTGCCATCCTCCTGTGTGTAAATGAAGCTCTTTCTCTTTTTCCTTCCCCCCCCTCCATCTTTCATTATTATCCCTCTTCCAGAGGCAGGTTTTTCTGGCTGATCTAGCACATTATTTATATCAGTGGTATTTCCCTCAAGGCAGAGATGCCTTTTCAGCATTTACAGGGAAAACATCTGATGCACCCCACTGCCATGTATGTGGCTCGGAAAAACCAAGCATGGTGTTGGCAAGGATGAGGACCATTGAGGCCAACTGTTGCAGAATTTAAGCCCTGTTAGGCGCAGTGTCTTGATTCATATGGTTATTTCAGTTGCCTGGCAAAGGAAAACATACTGTTCCTTTGCTTTCAAAACCAGGGGGAAGAGCATGTAGAGAAGTATCTAAGTGACATTAGACATAAGGTGTCAGCTGAGCTACTTGTGTAACCAACTGCATCTTTCTCTGGGTTGTCCCAAAGGATGGTGGGTGCCATCAATTGAAAACAGTTTCCATGCTGCCCACAGGAAGGGAAATAGTTCCGTAAGATGAGATACTGCCTGTATGTGCCAGAATCCCAGCAGGGCTTACAGCTTGCTTTGGACAAAGCACATGCAGTGATGAGGAGACTTTCCTGCAAGTAGAGGTAGTTAAGCAGTGGTCTAGGCCACCTTGGGAGGCAGAGATGGAGATTTGCTGCAGGCTTTTCAGAGCAAAGTAGACAAAGACTTCCCAGAAACCATCCAGGCACAGTGTAGGCCATGCGTGTAGTCAGGAGAGGTTACTGTATTGCTTTTTCAGACCTCTTTTTCCCTACTTCTTAAGCTCTTGTTGAATGTTAATACATACCAGGGATGGAGCTAAGGAGACATTCTCAAGCTTAAACTGTGATACTTGTTGTTCATGGTATAGTGCTTCCCGGGGGGCTTGTACTTGTGTGTGTATCTGCACCAAAAATGCCTGGATCCGAAGCTGTTTCCTCCTGGATGTTCAGGTACCTGACTGCCACTGGTTTCAGGTGAAAGTTTGATTTCTAAAGGCCCGTGGAGATTTAGCAACCAAATACCTTGAGACTGTTGGAAATGTGAGAGAAAACACTTGGATTTTCTGCAGGACAGCCACTTTTACACTGCAGATTGCAACCCATTCATGATAATTGAAGACAACTCGTATCTTTTTCTCCCAGGCTAGTAGAGGCAAGGATGAGATGGGTGTCTGTATTTTGGGTATCTGGAAACCATCAGCTGACCCTCCCCTACTGTAACACACAGTGACATAATTTATCTGGCACATTAGGTGACTTAAGGACATAAAGCTCTACTGAAGCCTTACCTAGCGAGCTGACTGTGTTCAGTCCAAGTATCAAGGCCACACTCTTCTGCAGCTGAAGTCAAAAGATGGTCTGAAGGTGCTTGGCTGACATCCATCCCATCTCCCTGTTGTGGCATAGATGCTTCACGCTCTTGGAACGAGTGCAGGGTTATGATCTCAAGCTTTGAAGGAGTTACAGGAAGAAACGTCAACTGAAAGGGATGTGTTTGCATCGTAAGTCATCCACAACACGTGATCTCAGCTCAGCCTTGTATTTGCTGCTAGTCCTGGACACTCAGTCTCCCATGTGGAGCTGGAAGCTGTCTGTCTTTGCTCCTTGCTAAGCTGAGCTGCTTGCCTGCTGCAGCAGAGGGGATTTTTGTGCCTACGAGCGGGGGCCCCACAGCTATGACTCACAGTTCCCATTAGGTTGTAACTTAGCCTTTAAGTGTGCGGAGAGGCTGTCCCTTGGCTTTCAAACAAAGCCTTCCTTTGTTGTGCTTATGTTATAAAGGAAGCAAGCATATATGTTCACCCTACACATCCCAAATGAAAACCACGTGGCTTCACAGCCTTAATGTGTATGTTTGGTACTTTTGCTACAGCGGTGCATGTTACATCACTCTTATCCCATTGAGTCTTCTCAGAGTGTCTCTTCCCAGCATTCAGTTTACAAACCCTTCAGGGAAAGGAAGAGCTCAAAGATGTTTTCTTTTGTTGGTAAGCAGAGGGAACTGAGCAAAGAGCACATGAAAATTATTAAATATGGGTGCATGTGGCAATAGGGTGGTCTCTGAATCGCTCGGGTGAAAATGGCTCTGAGTTGGCAGCCACAGGACTGAAAGGATGAGCTTCATGGAAACACTGTATGGAAGTGGGGCAGTTTGTTTTCTTGTATGGCTTTGCTTTTTTCTTTTGATTTTTATTTATTCAAACTAATTTTGAAAAGCAGGGTTAGCCAACAGTACTCTGCAGCCAACATACTTGTGTGTGTGCGTGTGTCTTGGCAGTTTTTAGGTTTATGACTAGCGAGCCAAGACTGGGCTGACTGCTTCCCAAAGCATTTGTGTTGTTTCTCCTGTTCTTTTCTAGAGCCACCAGGTAAGTAATGGGGCCTGATTCTTCCCGCAGATGCTGGCATGCAATGCAGAGTGCCTCTGCTTAAATCAGGGACTCATCCTTGTCAGAGTCAAAAAGGGGGCACTGCAGTAGAAGTGCTCTTTCTTGTTCTCTCCTCCTTCCACGCCATCTACCCATCCCTCCAGGGGTTTTCACAGTCTGCTGGGTTCTTTTAACTTTATTTAAGGAACTATATTGTGTTTTATAGAAAAGCTGGGATTTCGGGCAATGGAATAAAGCATTGCGTTTCATTTCTGTGGTGATCTTTTTGCTACAATAGCTAGCTCTTAAACACTGTTTCTCCCCAACTGTTTAAATACAAACAGCTGTAACTAGTTAGCAAAACAATAGTCCAATATCACAAAAATCTCCAATCCCATCCAGTGTTTTTGAGTCCTGTTTAAGCAGATGTTTGGGCCTGCAGGTCTCCTGACATAGGAGTGTGACTTTGTCACTGAGTCAAGACTGTGATGGAGTAGAACATCTCAGATCTACCCAATTCCCAGCCTGCAATGACAATTTCTTTTTGCTGTGTTTTTGTTCAGCATCTCCACGCGGAAGTGTCTGGCAAATCCTGTGCTTTCTGCTGTCTATGTAAGTTCTCATTGTTGCATGACTGAAATGGGATTTCATAGTTTCACATGAAAAACAATCTTTCTGCAGGTTGTGTCTGAGCTATGCCAGTATCCTCTTAGATGTGCTGGAGTGGTATATCCCTGCTGGGAAATTGACTTTCTAATAATATTTTCATCAACGCTTTTAATACCAAAACTTTCATTTTAATGGATGTACAATTTACAGATAAGTTTGATGTGTAGCAATGTAGGGCATGTGCTTACCTTAGGATGAGGAGAGTCAGAGTAACCAGCTGCCTGATTTAACAACGCTGGTGTGATTTTTCTCGACCTTGTTGAGAATTAAGTGGGGAAGAGGAGGGCAGATTTAAACAAACGTCTTGGCAATTGAACCGTTTTTATATTCTCACCACCTCTCTCTGAGGTGACTGCCACATTGGATCAATGAGCCATGGCTGCCCGCACATGCAAGGGGAGGTCATGTGGCTCGGAGGGTGACAGCCAGAGTGGGTCCCAGCAAGAGCACCAGGTGAAGGCCAGAGTGCATCTGTGTGGTGACATTGCTCCATACGTTGTGGCTGACACTATCAGGCTTTTGATAAAGCAGCAGGGGGTTTGTGTGTGTCCATCTGTGCTGATGTTGCACCAGGGAACAACCACCTATTGCATAGGCTTATATCGTGCTGGGCTTGAGGGGGAGGGAGGTGGCAAGGTTGGCTTATCAACCTTCTCTTTTTATTTCTTGGTGTGTATCTTTTTCCTAAAAAAAAAAAAAAAATAAAAAAAAAGATAAATAAAAAACCCAAAACCAAAAAACCCCAACCCACAAAATGTCATTGTATTCCAGTTGTTTTCCTCACAATTAACAGACAAAATTTATTTGGCTTTTTTAAGCTGTTCCTGGCTGCGATCCTACCACAACAGCTCAGTACGTGGGTGGGAGCCACATGCACACTTCCTACCTTTCCCCTCCTGCCTCCTTTGCAGCCAGCGCTATGTTCTAATTTGTAAAATCCCTTTTCAGCTGTAGCAGGGGGAACCTGAGGCACTGCACAGATTGCCCACGTGCTGCTTGCTGAGCTGGCTTGCACAGTCCAAAAGCAAAAAAACAAACTCAGGTAGCAGGCAGGATGCTGAGCAACATGCTCCTCACACTGTTAGCTTGGTCTCCATGGGCATTCCCTCTTGGGTCCATCCTTACAGTGAGTATACAGTGAGCGTTTTGGGGGCATGACGTGGTTTTGCATTTATTTAGCAGTTATTGCAGCTCTCCTTGATGGTGGCTGCAGGCTTCTGGGGCAGGAGGAGGGGGCCAGAATCATGTTCTGGTCAGTGGTGTGAAACCTGTATGCACCAAGAAATAGTGACTTAGAAATATCCAGATAAATTCCCCGCTTGCTGATGAAACTGAAAAATCTAACAGGTGCCACATCTCTTTGGGTTTTGGAAAAGAGGTCTAGAAGGCAAATAACTCCTTTTGAGCCAGAAAGTAAACTTTGTACTGTCTAGGCTTTATGGGGGCTGGGTGGGGGGGGAGGTATAGGATTTTATAGCAACATCTTACAAATGCATCTGTGAGCAGAGGAAGCTGAGGCAGAAGGGAAGGACCTCTGAACATCTGGAGTGCTACTGCAAGAAGAAAAGAAACAATCTGTCCTATTTTTACCCACAGTGGTCACTGTAAAGTTAGGGGTTCAAACTGCAGCAGGGCAGAGTTAATGAAGCATGAGATAAAGCTTCCTGATGGCAAAGGTAGTGAATGACTGGAAGACATGAAAGACTCCCTGTCGTTCCCAAGGCAAGTCAAGCACTCCTCTGTTTGGAGAGATGATGGCAAAATCATTCCTTTCTTGGACCTGAGGCTGCATGGTAGAGTCTGCCTTCAGAGCAATGTCAGTGCCACTCATACCCTTATCCACCCTGAATCCTCCTGTCCGTGGGAAGGGAGGGCTACCTAGTCCTGTACACAGGATGAGCATCAGCATTTCCTTGGAAATACCTGATCTGGTGACCCTGGGAGGAAAATATTGCTTCCGAAAGTGCACAGCAGACCTGTTGGGCAGGATGTCCGACTCAGGCTGTGCGTCTGACTCTGTTGGCACTGCAGCAGGCCCAGGACAGGATGTCCCCAGATGCTACAAAAGGCTAACGTGTTCTCAATCAAACAGCAAAACAATAGTTATCAGCCAAGTGGCCTTGTCCATCTGCTGTCCTATGGCCAAGCAGCTAATCTGGGGTAGGGCTTCCAGGCATGTTTTGGAAGGCGTTTGCTCTGCTATACCTGTCTTGTGTAGTCCTGAGCAGGCCAGCTGGTTTGTTCTGGTTTTAAACGTGATTGCGGTACCAGTCTCAACATCCAGACCTCTGCACCTCATGTGTCGGTGCATTTGGTCCTTGGCACTAGCGGCTTTGGTAGAAAGCCAAAGCCCAATCCCGCCAGTCTGTGCTGAAACAACTGCAACTGTGCTGACAACTGGAATTTGGTACTTTGTAGAACTAATTTAATGCTCAAGAAGACAAGTCAGAGCATGAGTTATGGCTGCTGTGGCTGGCACTGTTCTGTCCCAGCCAGTAGCTCATGACACCAACATCCTGCATGCAAGCTTAATTCATTTGAAAGCACAGCACAAGTTGGTGCCGCTCAGACTCTGTATTGTGTTTTTGTGGCCCCTAATGTTCCTGGCTGGGCTGTGTGTGCTGCAGCTGATGCTGTGCTCAGGAAATGGGAGAGTAGGAGCCTCTCCTGGCTGCCCCGTGCTGCGTGATCTTTGGGTGGGCTGTGCTGGGTGCTGTCAAAGTTGATGGTGGAGTGGGAAGTGGGGAGTCTGTGTGGCTCTGTACGGGTCTGGAGACATGTTCTCACTGCAGCAGTGGGGTCTTTGTCCTGGAGGGTAGAAACCAGCTGAGGATCCTCATCTGAGCCTCTGGGCTCTTGCAGCCTGTGCCAGGCGAAAGCTAGGCAGGGTCACATGTGCTAATGCATATGCAGTGGGGTGGGAAAGGTAAAGTGGTGCAATAAACCCTTAGTCACCCTGGGGTGTGTTTCAGTACGTGGGCTCTGTGCACTCACTGTGGCTCCAAGGGTTCTCCAGCCCCCCCAAGGGTCCAGCCAGCCCCACCTGATGCTGCAGCCCCACCTTGCTGACTCAGGTGAACATGGAAACTCTTGTTTTGAGATGCAGCACTTAGGCACGATGTCTCCCAGGAGCTGGCTTAGCTGGCAGCATCCATCACGCTGGGGTGTTGGATAAGTCACAGCCCCCAACGAATGTGATGCTGACTTGGGAGGAAACCTCACTCGCTTCTAGTCTGAAATTCATCACCAAAAAAAGACTCCTCCCCTGCCTGCCTCAGAAAATACTTCTTCAGTAAAAATGGTCTCAAGAACAAGACAGGCTTGAGTAAAGTCCTGCCAAAACCAATTCCTCAAGACCTGTGAAAGCCCAGGTCAAATCTGGAGAGCAGAGCATTGACCCAAAAGCAGCCAATGGCAGCAACCTCAGGGGCCAGGAAGGAGATGAAAGCTTGGATTACTGTTACTGCCTCCTGAATTTGGAGGAGAGTCTTTAACAGGAGCTTCTGTCATCCCAAGTAAGTGATCAGACTTATAAGGGCATAGGCATGTGCCCTGTTTTTCAAATATGTGCATATAAAATTAAAACTTGGAACATTTTCTCATTCTTCTCAGTGCAAAAGAGGCAAAGTTTGAACAACAAATTCCCAGCAGCTAATGCCAGAGACCAGTCTGATATCTTCACCAGGATATTTCTCTCTCTTCGTCTTTCTGTGAACATCCATCCAGTACATGTCTATTCCTAAGGCTTTACATGTAGCAGCTGGAAGGAAAACTGCCCTCACCATCTGTTCTGAGCCAGCAAAGGCCTTTCAGCTGCTCTGTAAACATTGATGGGGAGATGGTGGAAAAACAGTAGCATTTGGGGGTTGATTAAATAAAGTGCATCTTTCCAAGTTTTTGGCAGGAACTGTAATACTGACATGCACCTCTGCAATTCCCATTTCTCTTTCATTGTGCACGTTTCTTACAATTCAAAGCTTGTAGTCCCCAATAAGAGGACACATAATTTCTTTTTGCTGCAGCTGGGCATACCTCAGAATACCTGCAGGGGTGGCAATGGTATTTACAAATTGGAGAAGGAGGTAGTATGTGTTACAAATGCTTTCAATAAACATTTTGTCTTGCTTCATAAATGCAGCAGAAGTATTTTCAGATTATACACTCAAAGGCCAAAAGGCAATTTATTTTCTGTTACAGCAAGAGGAGGAATCGTGGGGCTCCCAGAAACTCAGCGAAGAGGGAGTATGGCTGGTCTGGGCCTGAAACCCCCGGGCCTGAGATTCACATCTTCCCCATAAGAAAGTCCCAAGTGCAGTTTAGTGGCTGTTCTGGGCTATTAATCTCTCCAGTCAAAACAAGCAGCTGAGTCCTTTCCAGACCTATAGCCTTCCCAAAAAGAGTCTCAGAAATCATATTTGTTCCCATGAAAGTTCTGGTTTCAAAACTTTGGCAGCTTTCTATGAAAAAAGCTCCCAACCAGCTATAGTAACTATCATCTCTTCGAATCACCTCTTTTCTTGGAGCCTACCAAAGTGAAACACAATGTGGCAGCCACCTATTCACTGCCTTCTGTGTCAGCTAAATCGCAGGAAGCAATCAAGTGTGTCATAAATGACGTCTTGGCGTATTCCAGTGCATTACTGAACCGCACTCAGTGGCTTGACTTGGGTTTTTCTAATTTAAGAATCAAAGCTCCAGCTCATTCCTATCTGGTTTATTGCTGAACACCAGCCAGAGTGTGTTTAGCTTCCCGTGATTCAAAATTTAAGGGAATAAAAAGGTGGAAAAAATATAGCTGTATGAGGAGCTCTTGAGGAAAGAAAGGGACCATTAGTGAAAGGGAAATATTCTCCCATGTCTTCAGAGAAGATGGAGGGTTGCCTGGGCTCAGAGTACACGAGCAGCCTACAGAGGCAAGTTGCAAGTTGCCATTTAAGTATTTTTCTTTTTCCTTTGCCCGACTGAGCCAGAGGCAAAAGGGTGGGAAGCTGCTGTGGAAAAGGGTGTGAGGAAGGCTTGGGGACATCAGAAGTTGAGGACATTTTAGCTGGAAGGGACGGGACATTGTTATGGCTTTGAGCATCATTATGTCTACGAAGGATTTGCTGCTCATGCAGGGAAATGCCCTGTGGCAGGGTGGCTGATGGGAAGGGGGAGAGCACACACTGCCACAGGGCAGTGGCTGTCCCAGCTTGGCCCACACACACACCAGCTGAGCTCTGTGGTGCTCCCAGGTGAGGAGATGTTCAAGGCAGAAGCTGAAGGTAGAGCTGAGCTCTGCACCCATGCCACATAAAACACCACTAAGCAAATCTCCTTGTCCTAGCATGCACTGTAGGCACCAGTCATCTTCAGGGCTGTCAGGAAACAGCGTGATGGCTGGTTTTATATTGTCTTGCAATAGTCTCTGCAGGTGATTTTTCTTCAAGGCCACTTGTGCAGGGACCCAAGTAATGCAGGAGATGCAGAGACAGTTATTGCAGAGATGCAGACACAGCAAGTGCTGATTTGCAGAGCTCAGCACCAGATTTTCATCTTAAGAGCCTGCATTTGTGCTGGTGAGGAGCTGCAACTCTACCTTTGCTCCAATGTCAAGGGGCTGAGTGTGGCTGGCAGGTCAGGTCTCACCTAAGGGACTGTTTTTGGAGCTCCAGCCCATTTCTTCTCCAGCCTTTGGCATGGCTGGCACTGCCCACATGTGGCAAAGGAGAAGAGTTTTTCCAGTGGCAATTCCAGGGCAAGCCTCTGGGCATACTCACCCCATGTTTTTTACCACATGAATGCAAGAGGATTTTGGCGAGCTGTCAAAGGCCTCCTGACCCCATGCAGAGGGGGCTCTCTAGCTTGACCTTTGTGTGAAGGCTTTGTGTTCCTGTGAGCTTTGCACGCTGCTTCCCTTTCCTTGCAACACACTACCTGTAACTGTGCTCCGGTCAAGCAAATGAACCAAACATAACTGCATCGTGCAGCAAAGGTCTTTCAGATCAGCAAGTGTGAAAGCTGGCCTCCTTCTGCATGTGGCTTCATGGCACCAACCTGAACTGCATGATGGCAGTGTCATCTTTCCCCTTCCCCTCTTGGGGCTCCCCACATCATCCAGGATCTGCTGTGGGGCTGATCAGGATCCTCCAGACTGGGAGAGGCTGCTTCAACCTTGAAAGGATGAGGCCTAACTTGCCTGGGACTGGAGGGCTGCAGGTGCTCTTAGTGAAGCTTTTGAACATACCAAGTGCTGCAGGATGCAGCTGATCATTATTTCTAATTGGGCAGCAGAGCGATCAGCTGCTTTTATCTCTCTGAGTCTTTGCTCCACAGCTGGAGAGTAGGATGGTGTCTGCCCCCTCACTTCCCAGGGCTGTTCAGAGCGGTCTTTAACCTTAAAAATCAGTGAAGTGCCTAGTCACTGAAGCAGTGAGTGCCACAGAAAAGCCCAGAAGGAATCTAATTCTGGTGCCAGAGGCAGGTTTGAACAAGCAGCATCACATGCTGTGCAGCAAGCAGAGATGGAGCTTTGCATGGAGATGGTGGGGTTCCATGTACCCACTTGTTCCAGGCCCTACTCCCTTCCCCAAGAGGCTTTCCTTGTCCCTTCTGCTCCTTTCCCTGTTTTGTGCCCATGGGAGCACAAGAGGTGGGGTCTCTGCTCTCTCCTCAGCCCAGGGAGCTGGGTGAGGGCAGGCTTGGCTGCCCACAGAGGTGGCCTGCCTGTGATGTGGCAAGGACCACATTGCTCTCCCTCGGAGGGGTCTTTGGAGCCCTGGGACTGCTGCAAGAGGGTCTGCAGAAGGTGGTCAGATGTAGACCTGTTACCAAGCCTGGACATTGTCTCTGTTTTGAATGGGAAAAAACTGGCAGGGTCAGGAATTTGGAAAAGGTTGACAATCACTTTGGGAACTTGCTGTTTAAAAACTCATGAATACTTTCTTTTTCCCTCATGCTTGAAATGTTGCTAAATTGAATGCACAGATGAAACACTGATGTTTCTCTTTCTTAGTCTCCAGCTTGGAAACATTTGGACTCTCTCCCTCTTCCCCACGCAAAAGTTGTCTCAGCCAGAGCAGGCATAAATATTTTTATCAGACTTAAATTGCTTGGACTGAAGTTAAAAGCAAGGGAAAAGAGCAGCCTTTGTTATGGGGAAGGCTGGACCACTTTAGCAGGCAGTGCAACTGGTTTCACCTGTATTATTTAGTCTTTCCATATTAGCCAGGAAAGCTGTGTCTGATGAGATGTGGGAATGCTCTGCCTCTACCACCCTTGCTGCTGTCAAGGCCAGGCTCTGCTGACCTTGGTCACTGAGCATCATTAACCTTAAGCCTTAACTAGGATTAATGTTTGGCTTCATTTTCCTGTGTGAGCAGCTACAGTAGCAAAAGGGCAGCTTTGACCAGGAAAACTTCTTCTGTTCAGGCTGAAAACAGACATGCCTCTTGCAAATTCATGTGACTTGAAGATGTTGTCGCTTCCAGTTTTCATCCTGACTCTCTTCCAGAGGTTGATGCCTGTGGAGTTTGCTGGGGGAAAAGGTTGCATGCATGCTTCCTAACCTACTCCTGCAAAATCAGCTGGGGTAGCCTAGACTGTCAGTGTGACTTTGAATGAATTCAGCTGAGATGGCCAGTGATGGACTTGGGGATGTCTGGCCCAACACATTCTGCTAGCAAAGCTTTGAGGTAGGTAACCTCTGGAAGTGGTGTGTTCATGGGCAGCTGGGCACGGGAGAGTCTTGAAGGGTACAAGAAGATCCTAAGGAAGCTGACTTCTTTCAGCTTTATGCATCTAAGAAGTAATCCAGTAACAGCAAAACTTCTCGTCTGCAGGGACAGAGGTCTAGCAGGGCAGAGCAGCAATGTTGTCCTAGTCAAGACTGCAAGAGGAGCCACCTGGCCCTTGGCCATGTTATTTTTAAGCTTATAAAGCACACGTGGTCTGCAAGAGCATAGCACTAAGGAAAGGAACTCGCCAGCACTTCCTGCCCTGCCCCACCAAACTGATAAAGCCCTTTGCAATGCAGGGTGACTCCAGTTTATTTTTAAAATGTGGCCAGGCATGGAGCTCTCAGAAAAACTGGAACACCCAGCTTTGGGCATTAATTCAGCTTTAATTTATTGCCTGATGAATTAAAGAGTTAAGGTAAATGTAAAAAGGACAAGAAAGGCCTGCAAACCATCTCCAGAGCAATGTCTGCATAAGGGTATTCATCTATGCATGTACATGGGATCTAAAATAAGGGTAGTTAGTAAATGTTACACAGGGAGGGGCACTTAGCATTATCCTGAGCACCGTGTGAATTTTCTTGCTGCTTGGACAATGCATCTCAATCCTGTTCCCTTCCCTTGTTATTCCAGTCCCAGCCCTCTTGTAAGCAAAGATAATTGCATGCCGAAGGATACGGTTCCCATGTACAGTAAGTGCTCACATCAAGGAAATCTAGGTTCCTGCAATCGAAAGCCAGCAGTTTGTTGTGCAGTAATGATAACAAGGCCCACTGGGATGGATCTATCTTTATTGCATGCCCTGTGGAAGCATAAATGAGATTGCTAGAGATGGTGTCCTTCTTGCCCAGAGGCTGGGACAGCAGGATTGCTGTGGCACCAAAATGTGCTGGGTTTAGGCCAGGAAGGAGCTATCACAGGGGGAGAAAATTACAGCCCTCAGCTCCCAGTGCACACACGGCACCTCACCATCTCTTGGCTCTCTCTTGGAACAGCTTCATTCCCACAGCAGGATGAATTGGTTTGTTAGGAATGAGATTACTATTTCTGGTCTGATGGATTAGGTATTTTATTGATAGACTTTATTTCTGTAACAGAAACCCTTCTTTTTCAAACACACTTTTGAGGCATTAAAGCGGATGCATTAAAATGTCACAGCCGGCAGAAGAAATACCCCTGCTTCTCCATCTTATCCTTCTGGTCTCTGTGTGCTAGGATTGAGTGGTGATGTTGCTAGAAAGAGTGACTGGTGAGCTTGCCACGTCTCAGCAGTGGGTGACAACCTCAGATTTTCCTGCCCTGAGCAGGCACTTGGGTCTTGAAAGCGATGCCAGCCCTGCAGAAACAGAAATGCCACCTGGGAGGAAACAGCCCAGGCTTTAGCCTGAGCACCCTCAGGCCCAGACCTCTGGGAGGCCTTGTCAGAGCCAGGCAGATGCCTCAGCAATGGGACTGTGTCCTGGAAAGCTGGGAATTAGATTCTTTCATCATGAGCCCTATGGCATGGAAAGCTTTATTAAGTGTGAGGTCTGAGCAGCAGAGCCAGTAACCGCACGAAGCAACTCGAAAACACCGTAGCAGTCTCGGTCATGCCAAGGGCCTGTGCAAGAGGTGACACGTGGGGCTGTTGCTGGCACACCGAGACTTGGGGTGTGTCTCGCAGCCACATTGAGGTCACTTCCAATAGGAGTGAGCCGGCCACAAGCACAGCTGTTAAGGGGGTGTTTGGGGGAGATGGCTTAGATCTAAGACATGGTGTTTACTAATGTCTTTCACAGATTAATAGTGAACTAAGCACCAAAAATAAACAACCTGATGCTTTTAAAACCACTGGGCTAAAGAAAACCCTTTCCAGTTTAGCAATCTTTCTGTCTCTGCCCTTTTTCCGGGAATTGCAGTCATGAGGTATCCTGGGGGCCAGGAGGGTTTGCCACAGCCTGATCCTGATGGTGCTGAAAGGCAGGAAGAGCTTTGCCTGTAGTGCCTGCTTAAAGCACAGAGCTGTGCTGGCTTGTTCCCACCCAGGTGCACATAACCAGCACTGGCAGTGAAGATTGCTCTGTTCCAAGCAGGCTGTGTGGGCCCCCAGACATACTTAACATGGAAGGGGGCCAAAACAGCCCTGCCTGTGCCGTTGCCAGGTCTGCAAAATTAGCCTTGTGTTGAGGGAAAGCACTGCTCATCTCCAGTCCTGATTTTTATGCCTTGGGAAGGTCCTGCCTGCTTCTTTCCCCTTCTGTCCTGAGAACTTTAAAGGAGGGAGGAAGGACATGTCCTCCCACACTGCCCCAACAGCATCACACTGGGTTGGCAATAGCAAGCGCCTTCACAGTTCTGTTCTTCAAAGTTAATTTGGTAAGAGGACACTTTCATGTTCACCATCTGCTGATAAAGGCTCTTGGGGAAGCTTGGCTGATAACTTGCAGAAACAGACATGCGCTTAGGAGCTTC
Organism: Aramus guarauna; assembly: GCA_013400195.1. Taxonomy (NCBI): domain Eukaryota; kingdom Metazoa; phylum Chordata; class Aves; order Gruiformes; family Aramidae; genus Aramus; species Aramus guarauna. Next base: position 23,740 of record VXBL01007285.1, on the reverse strand, counting down.
TAGACTCAAGTAGTTTTTTCAGGGTTAGAAAGCATGCCAAAGCTTTCATTCAAGTGGGGACTTTCTTTCATTTTTCTTCTTGAGGGACATTCTGAATTGTGGGTCATTATGCTTTTCTTTCTTTTCCAGGGAAGGAACTGCCATGCCCGTGGGAATCTTCCGGGTGTGCCTAGTGGTGATTACAGCTATCATCAACCACCCGTTCCTCTTCCCTAAAGAGAATGGCACTGTCCCCGAGAACACAGAAGAAATCATCCAGAAGATGAAGGAGAGGGAAGAGAGCCTTCGGCTAGCACAGTTGCGCTTGGAGCAGGAAATCGCAGACCAGGAAGCTACACAGAAGGCCTTGGAAAAGGCTGCAGAGGTAGTGGAGGAAAGCAAAGAGAAAAAGTTCCAATGGGATATGTGGACTGCCCTTTCCATGGTCATCTTCCTGCTGATTGAGCTCTGGAGGCAGGATTTCCAGGAAGGGAATTGGCAGGACACAGGAGGAGAAGAGGATGACATGGCTGTCCTGGGGAAAGCATTTAAAGGACTGGCCTTCCCTGACAAGACTGTCTTGGCCAGTTTCTATGAGAAGCGCATCCTGGGTACCACCGGAGACATGGCCAGGATGCGGGAGATGGTGGAAGGCTTTGCAGATGACCTGCTGGAGGCTTTGAGGAGTGTTTGTAACCGGGATGCTGACATGGAAGTAGAGGACTGCATGGGTGTAGGGAGCATGTATGAGAATTGGAGAGTGCGTAAACCTTTTGTCTGTGATCTGATAGTGCCTTTTGCTCCCCCAGAGCCATACTGTTTTCGGTCCCAGACCTGGTGCTCTGGCGACTCTTTTCCCCCAGATAAACAAGGGTATGGCACTATCAAGGTATGCAGGGCAAATGAGGATGTGACAGGTTGCATCTGTGACAAGACTAAACTAGGGGAAGATATGCTCTGCCTTCTTCATAGCCAAGCCAATACTACCAGGCCCAGCAGTGAGATGGAAGACCTCCTGTGCTTCAAAAATACTCAATATCTGGATGCCGACCAAGTCATGAAGTGGTTCCAGATCGCAGTCACCAAGGCCTGGAACAGAATCTCCCACAAGTATGAATTTGACCTTTCCTTCAGCCTCCTGGACTCACCAGGAGCCCTGAAGATAAAATTTAGATCAGGGAAATCGATTGCCTTCAACCTCACCCCTGTGGTGCAATACGAGAACTCAGACGTTTACTTCATCTCTCATTTCCCTCGGACCAGCCTGGCACCAGACCTCCCTTCCAGCATTCACTGGTTTCTCACCTTTGCAGTGTATGAGAGGAGGTTCATCCAGCTGGTCTCCAAAACACTGCCTGCCAATGCCTGCCACGTCAGCTGCCTTCAGATCCTCTCCTTCCTCCATGGGAAGCAGTGCAGCCTTACAGGTCCAAGCGGGCTCACCAACTACCACCTGAAGACAGTGATGCTGCATCTCCTGCAGGCACGTCCCAGTCAGGACTGGGCCTCAGAGAAGTTGGAGGCCCGTCTACAGGACATGCTGAAATTCCTGGAGAAATGTTTGCATGAAAAGAAGCTCTACCATTTCTTCATTGGCAATGGGAAGGTACCAGCAGAGCTGGGCTTCCCCATCATATTCCAGAGGGCTGAGCCTCTCAACCTTTTCCGTCCCTTTGTGCTACACAGGGATGTTTACAGGAAGACAGTGGACACATTCCATGAGATGCTCAGGAACACGTCTGCACTGATAAATGAGTACACAGTGCGCATTCCCCTTGCACACACCAATGGGATCCATAAGGAATCCCTTTAACCAAAGCCAGCAGGAAAACACTTGTTCCTCTAAGCACAAGCCCAGAGGGCAGCTTTCTGAAGCCCCCTGGAGACAACTGACTTTGCCAGTACACCTTCTTGGCTGCAGTTGAACTGGTCCTGGGCCATGGTTTCTGCAGTAAGGGAGAGGGGATGGGGGGGAGGATAGGGAGAAACTGGAAGACGTGGTATAAAAGTAAGTTTCTGCTCCACTGGTGTGCTGGCTGGGTTTTAAGCAGCTAAGAATATATTTTTCTATTGTGCCTCAGTCACGCTACAGTGGTAGTGAGCAACAAATATGACTAATTTATTCAGATGCCTGCAATGCAAATGGTGGTGGTGGCCAAATACTTCATTTCCTTTGAAGGGGGGAGATAAGAAAAGGATGGAGGAATCAGAGACAGGGTCTTGGGATCGCAGGAGCCTGTCTGCTTGCAGACAGCAGGAGCTCTGTGACGGATGAGTCCTGATGTGGGGAGGAGGAGGGTCATGCACAGGATCTGGACTAGATGGAGATCCTTTAATCAACCACAGCTCTTTAATTAAAAGGGAACAGT
>VXBL01007285.1:286-21357 GCA_013400195.1 Aramus guarauna | reverse complement strand
CCCTGCGCATTTCTTCTCCCTGGGCAGGATGTAGCAGAGCAGGCAGCAGGAGCTGTGTCTTCAGACCATTTCATTTGAGTCTTCTATTTTCTTCATGGTAACATGGCTAGTGGGTTATATTCCTGGCCATTTTCTATGGATAAGTGGACAGGAACCTTTTTCACCTTAGATAAGAGAGAAACACCGTTATTGGGTTCTGGTGGTTTGGTTTATTTGTTTGTTTTCCTTACCTCAGGGCAGCAAGGCTGAGAACAGCCAAGAGAGAAAGGACTGCTACAGGTTTTGCTTTCAAAAAAAGAAGCAGGTCTCCAAAATGATCCTGTAATGAAGCCAGTCTCAGCAGTCTGGTAGCAGGAGGGAACAATCACCCTCCAAGTGAGAGCATGGCTCTCCCAGCCATGGTTTTAATGAGGCCAAGGTCAGCAGGATGGCTCTGAGTTAGGAGGAAGGGACAAAAGAGGTGCACATGTAGCAGAGCTTGGCAGCGCTGCCTTGTGGTCTGTGTCACATCCCTTCTGCTCCCAGATACCCAGGCAGAAGCTACTTGTTTGCCTCCAGGTAGGGTCTCCTCAATCCTTTTAAAGACTGCTGCTCTGATAAGGCTCTGAGGAGCTGCTGCTAGCGGACTGTAATTTGCTGAGCCAGGAGCATGATGGGGAAATGACACCTTCTGCAGGTTTTCAAGCCAGGGGAGAATCTCAAGTCATGTACTAAAAAACCCAATGCAGAAATGGAAATGCCTGAACTCCCTCAGGAAGCAGCATGTTAGTGCCATGCCAGTGGGCTGGTGAGCCCTGTCAAGGTGGTTTTGCTGGAGGAGAGGGCTCTAGCCCCTCACCCACCTTCAAGTGCTTTGTGCAGGATCCAAGCCAGGGCTTCATTGCAGATCTGCTTTGTGCGGGTCCCAGAGGCCTGGCCTGTAGTGCTAAGGGAGGGGCCTTCCTACCATTTTCTTACACTAGGATTTCCTGCAGTGTTTTACACTGGGCTTCTCTAAATCCTGTTTACAAGAGGGTAGTTTTTCTGAGTGGTGAGACCCATCAGGGGGGATGTTACCATGACTCCACAGGTAATTTCCATCAATCCTCTCTATCACATGCATCAGAGAGAAGATTTAATCCTGTATTACTACTAGGAACAGCATGAGGCTTATTATCCAGTATGTTGACAAGCAAACGCTCCATAGATGTGTCCTCCTTTCCCTTTTCCTGGTAAAAAACATTTCACCACCATTAGATCCCAGACATCATCCCTGATGTCTGCTCTTGTCTTTCCCTCCACCAGTGAGGGACACAAAGGCAGAGAAAACTGTAAATCCCGTTTCCACACCTGGTTTATAAGAAAGCACTAATGGGGAGGGGGAAGTCTTTGCTCAAATTGCTGCTCCCTTTGGCTTTTATCATCACAGCTATAGGGTGGTTAGCTAGTATTTTCTGAGCAGAAAGTAAGGAGTAGGAAGCAAAATGGGAGAGAAAAGGCTGGTGGGTAATGCCAGTAGGAAAGTCTTGGATACTCAGTTTTTGCTTCAGCACCCTTGGTGATGAGCGCCTGGGAGACTGCCAGGGCTGGCAGAGCAACAGGGCAAGACTAATTGCTAATGCTAAGGTGTGCTGTAAGCCCCTGGTATTCATTAGTAGAACCAAGCAAGCCTTCCCTAGTAGGAAAGAGGGCAGGAGCATTCTCAGGTGACATGACAAGCAGGTAGTGACAAGCAGAGGTACAGGGAGGGTGGGTGAATACTGGAGGCTGTATTGGAAGCTGCGTAACAAGCTTGTGTTTGCAAACCCAAGCAATTTGCTATTTTTACCTGCCCAGATTTATTGTGCAGTGCCTGCAGCAGATCCAGCTACATGGGCTGCTGGCAGGCAGGTCATGCTGAAGCAGTTGTGGTTGGAGTTACTTCTAAATTTGCTCCCAGCCCAGCCATAGAGAAATAAAAATTTCTCTGCCATTTCCTGTTAGGAGTCTAAATTTAGACTGTCCAAAGAGCAGAAATTTGTGACCCAGGTCTCTCAGGAAATAACATTCAGGGTTGAAAAATAACTTTTTTATAAGGTTGAGCAGGGAGAGTATGAGAAGAAAAGGCTGTTCAACAGAATAAGGTAACTCCCCTGTTAAAATGTCAGAACAAAGCTTTGTAACGCCAGTCCTACGGGCTTGTAAACATGACTAAACTCGTCTTTACACAGCTCTGAGCACTGCTGCTCAGACTGAAAGGGAACTTAAACTGATAAGTGGATTGAATCTTTAGTTCTTCATTTTCTGTATTTGTGTGCCTGTTCTCTCTTAAGCCCAAACTGACCCTGAAGTGTTCCCATGGGGTTTAGTTGAACCCAGGCTGGAGCTGGACCAAGGAATTTATGGATTTGATTCCAAGCAAATTGCTTGGCTTAAGTTTCCTTCATGCTATATGTTCATTTTGCCCTGAGCACATTTTAGGAGGTCTGTTCTGTGCATTTAGGCTGTGAGGGAACCCACTCATACCCGTCCAGGGGGAGAAGTGCTCTTTGATCATAAGCTGTGCTCTGGTAAGCCTCAGGGCAGAGATCTTCTTTGTAAGCCATATACCAATATATATACCAGAGGTATATATGCATCCCATCAGAGGAGATATGGGTACACAGCATTTCTCTGGATCAGACCTTTGCAGTGGTACATGATTTGAAGCACATCATTCCTTGGACTCTTGTATTCCTTGTCTCTCCTGTATTAAATCTTTGCCCACCAAGTACTGGCCCTATCAGTAAAAGGCCACACTCACATTTCATAAAAAAGGTTTATAAGACAGTTCAGCTCCATCAGCTGTCAGCCAGTAAAAATGTCCTAAGACTTTTTAGTGCTGCCCATGTTTAGTTCTGCCTTGATTGAAGTCTGGCTGGGCATTCATAGGAAGCAGCTTTAAAGAGTATGGGTGGAAGTAGGATTTTGTGGTTTAAAGTGAATAACGTTCTTTTAAAACGAAACAGCATATGACATGTGAGTGACAAACACACATCTCTTAGGTAATGCCTGCATCTCTGTGAGAGATCCTAAGGAAGGGTAAACGGCCTGTCCTGGACCTCTTCCTTGTGTCTCAGTGCTGTTCTTGCTATTTGCTAACCAGGTAGATTTAACAGATGAACTCCTATCGCCTTCTGCTGATTTCCAGCCACTCCCTCCACCCTAAACTTGTGGTGTTAATATCTCATTATAGACTCTGTCAAAGCAATGGAATTAGTGGTGGCTTGATAGCAGCCACTGATCTGCAACATAGCCTCGGGAGCTATTTGCCTTTAGGAAATGTCTTGGTCTAAGATTATTGCTGTTCACGAGCTAAATGTCTTCTAAGAGCAACTGTTGGGAGTTCACTCTTTAGTATGTGGCAACCACAGAATATGGATTCTCTCTGAGTTGTTCTGTGTACAGGTCTTACAGGGGTATAAAGATGTATTTTAGCAAAAGGATCCAAAACTTTATCCAGTATTCAAGCTGCGGGATTTGGTGCTTGTTCACCAGATGTTTTTGATGCAAAGCCTTTGCGACATTTTCTCTGTGGTGAAGAAATGCGACTTTACCTGCCCGTAACAGCTTAGCTGCTGGTTGTTGAGGTGTTAGCTCCATAGGATCCTACATAGTAAATAGCTTTATTTATTATTTGTCTTTTTTTAGGATTGAGGGGGTGTGTGTAATGTTAGCGCAGAAGCAAAACTGTAGTATGAACATCAATCTTGGCAATGCAGCTGAGATAGATAGACAATAACACCAAAACTCTCCAAACTAAGGTCTTCCTTGATTGACAATGCTGTACTCAAACCGCTGCTTTTATAGCAGGACACTGTTGAATTTGTATGGATCTTCTCATGCAGCTTTATTTGTAATAAAGGAAGTCTTGTACAAAATGTAAAGAAATGTGAAGTCTGTTTGGTTTCCAGTTCCCCCCAAAATGTTTCTGAGACAGCAGAAGGATGGCGTGGAGATATGCCCAGTGCGATCCTAGTACAGTGAGCACAACAGCAAGAATCCCTGTGATTTCTGACTGCCTGTAGAAATTGTTCCAGAACAAGATGCAAAGTGAACAGAAAATGGAATAGCTATTCCGGAATAACACCAGGGATGTCAGACTTCCTGAGAATATGAATCCACAGAAATTCAAAATAATTATTCTAGATATCTCTGCTCAGAAAACGCCCTTTTGTGGCAAGCCCTAAATATTGCTGGTAGATGCTGGCCTTATTGGCTGAACGAGAAATCTCCGGAATTTCCAGTGCAGCTACAGAAATCCTCTTTACCGCCTTGTTTTACAGGTATCCACAGCCAAGTTCCAGCAACCACCCGCCACCACTTAGTCTCCTGCTTAACTCCTTTCCCTGATTTAAGGGAATGGCACCTCCTTGTTAATTTTCTAATGTGTTCTGGCTCTGGAAGGAAATCCAAAGCTGGTTATGAATTCATATAATAAAACCACCACTGTTTCTTTGGTGACATATCTTCCAGCCCCACAGAATGCTCTGCACACTTTTAATTAATAACTCTGCCTTCCAGTGATCACTGAGGTTGAATCAGCATTGAACAGGTCTGAGAAGTACCTGGCTTAAGAGTTGCAGCACAAGTCTACCTAGCCAGGAGTTAGAATTGCCCAGGGTCAACCACACACTGTGGTAAAGTGAGTTCTGTAGCCCAGAATCATCAGCAGACCTGCTTGGTTTAGTGCAACTTTGTTGTTTAACAAAACAAAACAAAACAAAAATAAACCCACCATACTTTAAAGCTGTGTGACAAGCTCAGCAACATTTTCTCCATTGAGCTGTTGATTTCCTGGAGCATTTTTATTATTATTATTTTCCTCATTTACTGCTTTTGTGTTGCTATGTAACAAAAGGGCTAACATCAATACAAAATCCTTTTTCAGAAGGGCAATTAGCAGATTTTTGGTCCATGCCATGGCCATTATTACAGTATTATCTGCTGCAGAGTAGGCAGATGCAGATGGAGAGAGGCCAATCCCAGCCACTGTAGGTTGTTTTTGGCCTCTTCTAGCAGTAAAACAGTTTTCTTCTAGGCTGTGATCTGGATTCATTCTTCAGAGATTCAAATTTTTGTGTTTTCCTTATTTCTAGGCTTTCTTAAAGCCCTGATTTCAATGCGCTGGCTCTCATCAGAAGTCTAACAGCCTAGAGTTTTGGCATACAATTATGGCTACACTGCAGTCCAGAAATGTGCTTCTTGCACCCGTAGACAATATTCCTAGAGATGGACAAAAACTCCTGAGGTAACAACCACCCTGCAGCTCAAACTTTAAATCAGTGCTTTATGGCTGGAGATTTAGCTAGCACACTTAGACATGGCTATCTATTTATGCTTGGTTGGTGTGTAAAGTCACTGTCCTGGGAAGTCCTTCACTCCTTCAGCAAAGGGACAGATCATCCCAAGCTTGGCTAATGAGCACATGAACTTGAACTGAGAGTAAACCTCTCGGTCTTGTCTTAGTCTCATCAACATGCAATTGCCTTTCATTTGCAACTGTATTTATAAGAAAAAAAAAAGGATCTGCCTTTTATTAACGATTGTACCCTGCCAGGACAGTATAGGGTTTGTGCACTGAAAGCCCTGCATTGTAGACCTGGAAATGGTGTGCATACCTGCCATTCCCTCCCACTGCTGCATGGTTAATTGGTCTATGTCATGTTTCAGGTCTCTCTCCTTCAACATTCAGTTTCTTCTAAAATCAAAACTCCCAGGAGAAACTTCACAAAAAAAGGCTGATTTTTACTTAGGTTTAGAAAACAGTACTCTCTATTCCAGCTAGAAGCGTCTCTAATTACAGTTTTTATTACCATTTTAAAATAATCTCTAGAGAGATGAGTTTGTGGTGGTGTACTTTGACATTTTTTCAGCACATTGAGAATAAATAGCTGAATATGGGGAAGTTACACAAAATAAATCAAGTCTGTCTCATGGCAGAAATCCTCCAGTAGCTCTTGGCTTCGGATGCTGTCAGGCCTATGTGGGAGGGTGAGTGCAAGATTAAAACAACTAACACATAGCAGAGTGAATATCTCTGCTGCCCTACTTAAGTAGATGATCAGACCTTAAAGACCTGGCCATTTTTGCTTTCAACACCCATAAATTGTTTAAATACTTTAGATGGCAGAAGCTGACTCAATAATTATGGGGAGCATTTACAACTTCTCTTTGGGGGCAAGAACACAACATTTACCTCCTTCTCCCTTATTGTCCAATAAAACTCCTCTTTTGGCCATTAAGAGCTTCCCATAAAGTCTCCTTGTAACACTTAAAATAAAGACCTTGCTGGTTTACATCTGTGTCTCTAAGCCATAAACTCAGAAGTCACAGTAACTGTCTAGTCTGTGTTGGGACCTCCAATCTGGCCCCATAAAGTTGCTGTGGCATTGGGCATTGATTGCTGCTTCATTTTAAAACTTCAAAATAGCATTTTAAATGCTGGAAATTTGGAAATAGATCAAATAAAAAGAACATGAGAATGGCAAGTATAACATTACTGTGAAACTTTTCATTTTAATGGAGGTTTTCAAACAGTTCAGAGTTCTTTCAGTTTCCCAAAATTCCCAAATCATCTGAGTTTGCTGAAGTCCATCATTAACAACTCTCTCCAAACCCACTGAGGGATACGCACCTCTCAGATTAGTTCCTTCAGGCTGGGGGTGTTTCAGCCTTTGCTATCTGCTAGGCGCTCTCTCAGGTAGACTGTCCTGCCAATAAGCCCAAGTTGGGTCACATCAGCATTTAAATGAATGTACTAGCACAGATGTCTGCAGCACGTCTCTCCATTGTGATGAGCTGCTGTACTTGCTACACCCTGATCCTCCTCTCTCTACACAACTTTCCTCACAGCACTTAAGATTGAAATTGAATTACTCCTGTGTGGTACCTGACTTTTGGGAAAACTCAGAAAGGTCATGAAAAACTCGTGAATGCAAGTCCAGTCTGCATCCCTGATCCCCAGCACAGTGACAGCCTTTACTGAACAGGTAACACTTGCAAATGCAATAAGCTGCCTTTTCCACAAGCACAAGAAAAGATCTTTCATATACTGCCTGGATACGTAACTGCTATATTGGGCAGTTCTTATGGATTTGACATGAAACACCTCTGTATTTCACATCCTTCATGGTAATCAGATACATAATTCTGATGTGTGGCTAATATTAAAGATCTGCAGACCTTAGAAAAATTGTTCTTTCCACACAGGAAGCCATTTCTGTTTCCCAGCTCTGCACAACGTTGTTTTGCAACTATGAAAAGCAGGGTGATGTTTGTGTTGATACAAAATAGCACTTTTCAAGCATTAAATCAGGCAGAACAGTAAAGCCAGGAGAATAATTTGCAGCTAATAAATTATCTAATGACTTTTTACCACTCATGGAATATCCACAACCAAGGACAGAATCTCCTTTATTTCAAGTAGGCAGAGACGTCTGTGCTATAAAAAAGCAAGAGCAGCCTCAGAGGATATGGTGACCTGCAGGCAAACTAACATTAATTTGGTCAGGTAGCACTAGCAATAAAAGTAGGAGCGCTGGTCTCAGGATTGGATACTGCTCAGGATTTGCGTGCTTCTTGAGCAGGTTTCATCCTCTCTGCTCAACTCTGTGTAACAGTTCTTTGCTTGCAGGTGTAAAAGCTAACTCAGGTCCATCCCCAAGTGCCACTGGCACAGTATCAGATAGGTGTCTTGTATTTATCTGGATTGTGTGTGTTTGGAAAGATTTCTCAGTGGCTCCAATCAAACTTTTGAGCTGTTCTACCCCTTCCAAGTAAGACTCCAGGCAGTCCTGCCTTTTTCTAAAATGATGAATTCATTGTAGAAACATAAACTAGGTTATTTTTAGCCAGTTTCCTATGCAGTCAGTGTGTACGTGCATGTGGGGAGGGGAGAAGAAGGTCTATCCCTTTATCTCCTGCCAAGTAACTTTTGAATCCATCAAACAACTTTAAGCAAATTTGACAGATCTGCAGAGAGCTCAGAAATACTCAGCTCCAATAAATTTTAGGCAAGCAGGCAGATGGATAGAGGAGAGAGACTCTCATAATGCTGAGAAAGCACACAAGATCTTTTAAATGTCTCAAGTGCAGTAACAGGAAGTTGGTACTCATACCTTCCTAGACATGAAGAAATAAGCTGTGAGGAAACAGGATTGTGTTACTTCTGCTACTCTCAAAATGATCCACACAACTTTGTAACAGAGCTTTGAGAGAAGAGGAAGGTGGCAAACAAACATATATTACTACCATATCTATCAGATAAGTTTGATTCCAAAACTGAAATCTGAATAAGCCCATGCTGTGGATCAATTAACGTTACAGTGTTCTTCAAAGGAAGCTTCACTTTCTAGTTATGCTACATTTAGGAGTTGTCATCTTGGACTCCTCAGCTGCCAGAAGCAGAACCTCTGGCTGCACATGCTTGAGGGACTCCATGGAGCAAAGCTTTTTGGTCATTGTTTGCAGAGACACTCCCTTTGAATAGAGGCTCTGAGTTTTTAATTAATTATGAATCTATCTAGCTAGAACTAGAGCTTATCCAAAGAGTGAGAGAAGGAAAAAAGAAAAAAAAAGAGAAAAAAGGATCAGCAATTTCTGTCTTGAAGGTGGTTATCTTAGCTTTATTGATCTGCTTTGAGGTAGAAGTGCAGGAGGTGCTGAGGTAAAACATTTAAATACAGCTCTCTCTGTGGCACTGTTTTAGAAATTGCTCACAAGAATGAAGATTAAAACCCCAATGAAGTTCTTAAAAGTGTCTTAGGTACTCTGCCGGAAAAGGAGTTTTAGATGCAAAACAATCTTCAAATCCACCAACAGACCCACAGCCATTCATAGTCTCAACTCAGCAAAGACTTAATCAAGTGTAAGGAGCAAAGATTAATTTCTGCCTGTATTGTGCTACTTTCCAGAAGTGCCACAACACTTATAATGTCATTGGAAATCCAGTTAAGCACCTTTCTGCAGATAGTCTAACATTCAGGATCCACCACAGTGCAACACAGGCCCAGCAGGCAGAGCTAGGCAGAACTAGGATCAGTAAAACACATTGTTCACAGCCTGACTCATCAGTCACTTCACCTCCCCAGTTACATCAAGGCAGAAATTCATTATATTGCCCCTAACCTTCAATCTTGCTCTCTAGCCCTCTGCTGGGAATCAAACAGCACAGAGGGATTTCCCAAATCCACAGGGAGATAGTACTTAGCTTGCTAACATGTTCAAACTCTCATCCCTGCCAGCTTGCACCAGCAGGGCAGGGCAGCCCTGGATGGTTCTTGTGCCTGTAAGCACAAGTGATGCATAGTGACTCTGCCTGGCCTCCATCACACAGGTGTTCCCACGGGACAGGGGCGTTCTGCGCTGTCAGCACAATATTCCTGCCAATTCACTTCCCCTTCAGGGTCATCACATCATGTCAGTATTATGGTGCTCCTGTATGCAAAGCGAGAGAAAAGCAAGGCAGGTTTCTACCAATGGCCGCACACTGATGCTTTCCTGTCAGAGCCACAGCTGGCATACCTCTGGAGGTGAAAAGTTTGATCCAGAGCAGAGATACACCAGCACAACACAGCCAAGCTACATAAAGCATAGGAAGAGGAACTGAGAGGCACCGAGCCTGTGGCTTTGAAGGCACAGGTTATATCAGAGCTGTCTTCCCACAAGAAGAAACAGCTGATTAATCACCATACCTTAGCTATTACAAGTAAGAGGAGACAGTGTCTACTTCCTAGCCTAAACAAGCACAGAAAAGAGCTGTGTGATGAATGTAGAGGGGAAAAAACCAACCACACTCCACTTGTGGATTGGCCCAGAGTGCATTCTTGTTGTCAGCTCCCTTCTGATGGTTTGAGTGACAGGAGGAAAGGCACAAAAGCACTCTCTGGGCAAGTAGCAATGCATGCAGAGAACTGCATGAAGTACATTATTAAGGCATACTGTCTCACAGTTGGTTCTCACTGATTCTTCAGGGGGTCTGAAGCAGACAGTTTTTTCCTCCTTTTCCCCCCAGCCCTCCTATGCCTTTGCTGTGCAGCCACATAGGTGACTCATGCAAATGGTTTGCAGCTTACAGGAAACACTGTCTGCTCCTTACTCAGCTTGTGGCTGTTCAGTGCCCCTTTTCTTGGCTCCATCTCCCCTCGAGAGATGGCTTTTTCCATCAGCTTTGCCAAGAGTGGTGGTTCTAAGACACAAACCTGCAGCACGTGCTGTAACTCTCACAGACTTTCTAAAAATGTTTGAGGAAAAAATCTTAACATCATCATATGGCATTACTAATTTACTCAGATAAATAAGCAGCTGCCATCCCTGTTGGCTTTGGACCAGCAGTAGAAAAGACTGCTTCCATCTTATAGAAATTGGGAATGATTTTGTAAAATTGCAACTGATCTCATGATGTAAAGAGGCTACATTTTCATCAGCCATTCCCAAGTGAAATCAGTGTCCAAAGATCAGAATGGTGAAATAATTGGGCTACTAGCAGAGAAAGGAGAGAAGGTAAGAAACAGCCAGTTCTCAGACCTTGATAATGCAGGGGAACATTTCAGATGCAACAACAGTGGAAAACTGGGGAGAGCAGGCCCAAGACATGTAACACTCTGCCAACAACACATGCCTAGCACATGCACTCACACACAGCCAGGCACCTCTGATGAGCAGGACAGCTGTTAAAGTATGGCAAGAAGCTGAGATTAAGTGAAACAGTAAGAAGCTGAGATTTCCTTTTTAGTTGATTAGAAAAAGCAACAAAGCTGCAGGCATCTGTATGGAGTTCACACAAGTGTTTTCAGTGTCCCTAATATGTGACATTTAAAGCTTTTCAAACCACTATCTCCAGTTTCTATCACTTCCAGCACAAGAACCACAGACTAACACTTCTCTGGACAGACTCTTCTCAACAATTTCCCCAAGCACGGGCCTTCTGTCATAGCCACAGTCCAATTCAACCAAGTTCCCACTCAGCTTACCCAAAACTCAGCAAATCTTCCCAGAGCCAATAGCCACATCTCCCTCCATCTTGGCTCCCTTCTACCTTGCTCTTAGGTTCAATATAAGGGATCCTAACACGATAATGAAGAACAAGAGCCTGGACCACATCTTGCATTATGGTACCAACAACCATCTCCAGGACATCAGTAAAGATACAGGGATATGCTATAAATGCAGGACAGAAATGAGGCCCCGTGCCTTGCTAATCCGAAGTATCTATCCATCATGCTCCTAAACTCACTATTTTTACAAGACAGACTTTTTTTTTTTTTTTTTTTAAACTTGTGCTGAGACACACAGTAACAGGGAACAAAAAAAACCCTAACATTATTTTCAAAAGCAGTAGCATCACCAATAACTTTCAAGGGCAAAATATGGAGTAGAAGGTGAGTAAATACAGTACTTGCTGTACAATCTGATCCACAGAAGACTTTAAGGACAGCTCTGACAAAAGGACAGAGCTGTTCATCTGCTTGGTCCTTTCATTATTGACCTCCATCTTTTTCCTCTGTTGACCAAAACTGAAGATACACGTTTTCTTTTCTTGACCTCTAAACTACTACAAAGTATCCTTTACACCCATCCACTGGGAAAGGAGAGAGCCAGTCCATTCCATATGACTTTTCCTTTCCTTTGAAGACTGGGCCAAAGTGTTGCATACTCATTACCAGGTTACAAACACTTTGCCTGAGGCCTGCATTTCTTGGTGTGCTGTAATGAGTTCAGGACCCCAGCTGTCTGCCTGGGGATTTGGAACACTGATATTTAATAGTAAATTATAAGGCAGAATATTTAATTTTACTTTTTTTGATGAAGTAGCATATTTATAATGGCACACTCCACAGCCACTAAATAAGGATGGGAGAGCACATCTTTCTGTTCTGACAACACAGTCTCCAGGTTACCATAGTCGGCTCTAGCCAGTTCAGTTTTTGGATGCCAGTCTCTGCACTTAACCCATTATTAACTTCCTAATATCTCATCTCCCACTAACACCCAATAATACACTGGAGCAAACTGCAACATATTCCTAGCATGTTTATAGAAGCCAACTTAGAGCCTACTATACTAACAGCTTGAACAAGCCCTACACAAAGCAGAGCAGCTAATAGAAACAAAATGTTCTGCAGTTAATCCTTGGAAGTTTGCTGCTGAGATCCCAACAACAACAGTTCAGGGATAGTGGTTTCATCAAGCTCAAACCCTGCTTTCATCTAATGAAACAGCCTAGATCCACGTTCTGATAACATACCTCACAGCTTTATGCTTCCTCTGGGTTCTCTAATGACAATCTACAAGACATGCACAGCATCAGATCTGGACTGGGAAATTTTTTAAAGAATATCAGTATTCTGGAAGGAACAGCAGACTAATTAGTATTTCTCTAAGTAGTGCCAGATGTGTTTAAAATCCACAAAGATAAACAGGAGAGGAAAAACCTGCATAGTTTGAATTAAAACTAGTAAGAGCATAAACAATCCCCTCCAATAGCCACAAGCTGACAGACTAAGTTGCTGCTAATTATTTTTCTTCATCAAATCTATCATTCATATCTGCTTTCCTACTTGAAGTTACCAAGCATGCACCTTCTCAGAGTTAGTGTGCTGGGGTAGAATATGTTAAAGGTAAAAAAAAAAAATGTTTAGTTCAGTTTTACTCCAGAAAAGCTCCAAGACACTCAGTGCCTCAATTACCAGGAAAACCATGAAGCACTACCTTCTGCTACGCTACTTTACCTCATTGCAATGGAAGACAGATTGGAATAGTCTTGCTTGTCTTATGAGAATCACCTCAGCACCACAGGAACCACAGCCCTGTGCTTGAACATACTGCTTTGCCTTATTCCTATCTGCACGCTTATTCCCTGGGATTACAGCTAGTTTGGGTTGTTAGTGGTCTCCTCTCAGCACAACCAGTCCAGTGACTAATAGCTGCCTGGAAAGAGGAAGGAAAAACTGTGTTTAAAGACAACATTGTTTGCTTTTTATTTATTTTCAAGACACCAGTATTACAATTTTTAAACCAAGTAACAGTGTCAGTTCAGGGACTGCCTCCCAGTAATGCCTGCAAAGAGGCCAGCGATAACAAAACATCACAAAAGCCAGCGCTTTCTTTCACATGATATACATGGCCAGCGATGACTTTCCATCTCCTGCGTGAAGCCAGCACATCCTTCTCCTGACAGGAAGGAGTGGAGTTCACAGAATATTTCTCAGCCTTTTCAGCATAGATTTATTCCCCATTATGAAATGCAATCACAGAAGAGTCCACACCAAATCACACTAGATCCCCACAGCTCACACTGAAAAGAAGCACTGACACTTCAGCAAGCATGTGCCTATGGCACCTCAGAGCCCATAATCACATGCCTCAGGGCTGTTCTTCAAATAGAGCTGGAGATAATCTTTGAATGTTTGTGGGTCAGTCATTGTAGCCTTGACAGCAGGGTCCTCCTTCATGGCCTCCATCCAGCGCTGGAGCTTTGGGGTGTGACTCAAAGAGCTACAGGAAAAGGAAAGAGACTGAGTAATGCAAATGGGAAACTTGGAGGGCATCAAGGAAGCAAAGCAGCTTGAGCGGTTCTATTTTACTGTTTGTTTTGCTTTCTCCCTCCCAGGGTGATGTTCAGCCTGGAGCAGGTGATGGAAATACATATCAAATCATAGAAGACAGACGAGCATTTGGAAAGTGAAAGAGTTCTTACAGAGCTTGTGCACTACGCAAAGCTGAGCAAAAACACAACTCAACATTTACTATGCAAGATATCAGCATGTTTTTGCTTACATTATCACTGCTGCAAAAGACACAGCTCTTATTTATCATCTGCTCCGAGTTGAGGGCAGAGGCTTGTGCATCACTGCCTCCCTCTGGAATGTCTTGTTAATGGTGATTCTTGAAGCAAATGCTGTGTGCAGTGGTTAAATTTCCCTCCACAACCCACCAACCACTTCTCTCCTCTCTCTTGCATACCAAGACAAGCTGTGCACTCTGTACTACCCTGCAACCCAGCAGCCTAAAACACAGACACAGTCTATTGAAGAAATTGAGGATTCAACTAACAGACTAAATCCACAAATCTACTCAGACATATTTGCAAAAAACCCACACCTTGTGGCAAAATGAAAGCTTAACAGTGTAAATTGTTATTTTCATTCTTTTCTGGAAGATTGACCCAAGTACTTTGCATTACAATTTCCAAATCCCAAGTTTAGTTAACGCATAACTTCTGCGGGTAACTCCTAACCCTTACCCAGAAAGCATCTTTTCTTAACAAACAATGCTTCAGGTCCTCAGTCATTCAAAAACCTTAATGACTGCATATCTATGCTCTTTTATTGCTTGCAATATTTCCACATCTAATCAAGGACCACACAGGATACAAAGTAGGTCAGAAACCCATTAGTAAAGTTCTCATTTCACAGTGCCCAAAGTTTCAATGCTAAGGATTCCTTTCTTAGTCTTCAAGAATGGTTCAGGCACCAGAGTGAAACTAACTGTTCTATACTCATCTTCCACTTACATCACCCACTTCCTCATGTAAGTTGACTCTTTAGTCCTGTTTTAGCCAGCTGTAAAATAGTTTTCCTTTGATACTATTTTCCCACATATTAATGGAATACCAACATAACTGGAGCTGTTTAAGAATATAACAGACCAAGACATTTATTTACATATAAAAAAATACTATTACAACAGGAACAGATCTATTAGTTACAGCAAGGTAGGATACAGTTTACCCATCTCAAAACAAAATCACTCTCCTTTGTCAACTTAAGAGTTCCAAAGAACAGAAGACCACACTTCAAGTCTGAGGTTTTGGATCAAGAAATTTGAACCTAGGCCTCCATATCTCCCTCCCCTTCAAATAAAGACCATTTTCATCTATGATGTTAGGGATGGAGAGAAAGTCCTGTATTTTGACCACTTCTTCCAGACCTATCATAATTATTTGGTAGGAAAACAGACCTGGTAAAAGAAACTTGTTTACAGAAGATCCCTGAATGACTCATCTCTCTTTTGAGAAGATGCTTCCCCCAAACTGCAACACAATACAAATTTTCATCAGCAGCCCTCAAGAGTGGCCCATCGCTGCAGAGTGTATGCAAAGAATATTTATGCTGAGACACTTCAGTACACACTAGAAGCTAGGCAAGGTACTTACTCCTTCAGCTGGAATGGTTCCAGACGTTCAAACCAAGGCCAGATCATGTAGTCAAGCATGGAGATTGAGTCTCCACCGTAAAACACAGTGTTGCGTTTGGACAGAATCTGTGAGGGGTGAGAGATGACAATTGCCCTCAGAAGGAAAATTACCACAACAGAACACTACAGTAACAAAAAGCCTGCTTCACAGGGGAATACAGGCATACTCAAGGGATCAGACAGCAAATAATGGAGATCAGCATATTTCTCCTGTGCCTGCAATATCCGGGGAGTCAGAGCCAGTCAAGTAAAGCAGCTGTAGTATCAAGTTTAACTATTTCATACACTATCAGTCCAGCTCTACTCCAGTGGTTCAAAAACTGTCACAAGATATTAATCACAAGCAAGCTGCAGCTTGTGCACAAACAAAAAGGAATTTAGCTCTCAGAATCTGTCAGTTCATGATCTCTTACTTGTCAAAAAGCATTAATGGCACAGACTAATCAAACATAATGCACAAGCAATGCTTGAGCAATAAATCCAGCTAAATTTAACATCCAAGTAAACTAGAACACTGTTTTAGTAAGGACTCTTTCTCATGGTACTTGAGGCCAAGTGGTGTCAGGAAAGCATTTCTAACATTACATCTATAACTGGATTTGATTCCAGGTGTAAAGGGAACAGGAAACAAATGTAACATCCATTTACACCAGAAAGAGATTCCCACAGCTCAGCACAGAAAGCAGGACCACAAAGAACACAGCAAGTTCTCCTGTTACATTTCAAGTGCCATGTTCATTCAAGTTTAATGTGCTTTAAGGAACCTCCACAGCTTGGTCTCTTCTTTCATAAGGCTAGTCCCTCTGTTATCAGACACTTTGGCATTTTAAAGGTGGAATGAGACCAATTTTACAAATATTTGTCTTTTTGGAAATATACTCCAATGGCATTTACTCCCTGTCCCCTAACCCCCATGATCTAGCAGAAATTTTAAATGCTTCAGAAAGCATCAAGCTGTTTGAATTGCCAGGTGTCTGGCAGGATAAAACCTTGCAGTTGCACAGTCCCAGAGACAGGAACACAGCTCCCTCTGTCGGGTAGCAGCAACCTAAGTACAGAAGTGTTTCAAAACACTTCCCTTCCTGAGTATCTCTTGCGATAGGCTGAGTGAAATTTGCATGGGTCTGTTCCTTCCTCCCATCCTCAGCTGACACTGCAAAATTTTTCAGAGTATAGTAAAACAGACACTGAAGGAGCAGCAAGTATTTCAGAGCAGTAATAAAGCAGGAAGAAGGTTAATTCTTACTTAATGCTTACTAGATCTGTATTTCAGGGAAATGAAACACACATAGCTACCCCCAAGAACTCATTTGTCATCTCCATTACTCCAGCATCAGCCTGATCAGACAGACAAGAGTATCCTGAAAACAGTTTTACTTCAGCAGCTCAGGGGGGTGGGGAAGCAGAACAGACAGGACTGTTAGGAGAATTAGGAAAACACTAGAATATTATTGGTAGCTTTGCAGCAGAAGAGAAACAGGCTGGAGGAATACTTCTTGATCAAGTCAGACAAGCATTAGTCGTGGCTGCTAAAGATGCAGAAGAAATGTGTTCACGATAAAGGCAATTCCAACAAGCTGCTCAGACTAGCCAAGAACCACTACTGACACAGATTGTGAAACTGCTAATACAGCAGACCCACTTGACACGTCCTGGAGCTCTGCTGAAGTTGCATTACACCACTGTGGCAGACAATGACCCAGGGCTGGATTTCTGCAAGGGACAGATTACATTCTGCTTCCCCCCACAAACATAAGCTTTTGAATGAAAAGCATTTTGTTTCATCACCAGGGTATCTGCACTGATTTCAGCAGAGCTAGAGCACAGATGCGTTTTAGTAGCTCAGACTCCTCAGCCCTTGCTCTTAGAAGATGCTGAAAGGCCTTCTTACATTTAAAGCAAAGATATCCAAGACAACAGCAGTCAGCTAGCAGTCAAAAAACTTCACAAGTCCACACAGCCTTCATCATACAGATGAAGTTTAGTTTAGCTACTTGGAATTTATTCTAATGGTGCTGTTGTGCATCCTAGCCTGGGGAGAGTAAATGGAAAGATTGTACATTGCTGTAACTACAAACTGAACGAGAAGAGATCTAGCTCCACAGGCCAAAGCATGAAAGAAAGAAGGGACTGGCAACCTGCTCATTATCATGAAATACTCTTACCTCTTCAAATTTGCCAAACTTTTCAGCAATCTCTGCTTTCAGTGCTGTGGTGTCCTGTCCATCCTTGACTGCCACAAAATGTTTGAAAACTATGGGTGTTATCTAAACAAAGGAAAGGATAAAGTTTTTAGTGTTCCTATGACAATACAAGCAAGTCACTCAGCTTAAGATGTTAAGATATTAAATGCAAGTTAAATCTTAAAGATTTAACTTTAAAGAGTTAAAGTCCATTAATAAGTCTTTTGTACTTCAGAAGAAGTAAGCAAAGGCTTAAAGGAAGAATGAATGCAAATACTAATGAATTATAGTCTTGTAATAAGAGGACAACAAATAAAAGAAGGGCATGTTTCCCATTTGCACACAATAGCAAAAAAAGTAGCAAGGTGTAGAGTGGTACTCTTTTTTCCCAGTTACAGATTTCTGAAATCCAAATGCACTTTAATTATCAACATTTAATGTACTTTAAGAAAGAGACAGGCAGCCCAGGATATGCAGACTTCTACAAACCTGTGCATTTTCTAATTTGATAATTGCCAGAGAAATTAGTGCAGTTTCCCAGTGGCCAAGCTTAACTAAATTATATTCTTAAGAGCTCATATGCAAACATGTTTCTAAGATATTGTCATTCATACAACCAATGTTCAGTGCACGTTTCATTTCTTGCAACATGCTTCCCTGTAACCTTCTTCCCATCATGCCTATTCAGAAAGGCCTGTTGTAAATATATCCTCCCTTCTATCCCCCTACTTTGTCCACATCTTTTTGCATCTTTCATTGCTTCCTCTCCTCTGCTGCCTCATACCCAAACTGACTTCTTTCACTTCATAGACTCTTCAAAGCACATGCTTGTATTATCTATGTTTAGGGTACAGAAAGATTACTTCCAGTCAGCCACAGTGCCCACCTCCAACCTCTACCAAAAGCCAAAGCCAGTCTCCTTACACATGGCCCATGTCTACAGCCACTTGCCATGTCCTACCCATGATTCCACATTCACAACATCCTTCCTCCAGAAGGACTCAGATTAAAATACAGCAATTGTCACTGCCTAGGTCTCAATCATTCAGCTAGATTGGTCCGCTAACCTTTCCTCTATTGTAGGATGCTCAAAATCTTGCCTCAGTCATATACACTGTCACTAGCTTGGCTGTATTTCCTGCATCCCTCCCTTCACATGGTTTCCCTCAAGGGAATGCTGGGAGCCATTCATATGCACAGTGGTTTGTATGTGCTCACAGCAAGAGACCCCAGATAATAAATGGAGGGGTTATTTAAATGCTTTTCCCAGACACAAGACCTATCTAAAAGAATGAAAGCAGCATTGGCAGCAGAGCTTACAGTGAAGTAAGAAACTCAAATCCCACCCTGATCACACAGTACCTTTGAGAACTGTTCCAGGAGCATCTTCTGAAAGGCTCGCTCATATGGGTCTGAAGGCATCAACTTCCTCCCTGGAAATGCTTCATCCAAATATTCACAAGTGATTGGGGACTCATAGATGAGCTGGCCCTTGCTGGTCTCCAGAACAGGAACCAGCCCAAAGGGGTTCTTCTCAAAGAACCAGTCAGGTTTGTTCTTCAGATTGATGTTGATTATTTCATGGCTAAAAGAGCAAAAGAAACAAGACCCAAACAGGTTCAGTTCTACTACAGCCCACTCCATACCATGGTGAAATGCAGTCATTACACCTCAAAGCTACAGTACTTAAGAGGCTGAATCCTCCTTCTCCTGCTCTCCTTGTCTTCCCTGAAGTCCTTCACAGGACTAACCATTTGACCCAGGGGGCACTTCCCTTTGCTGGAGAAAGTCAGCACTGACTTACAATGAGTTGTTTGTTAAACTTATAAAAGACATGTGAACAGTCTGGAAGCGTACCACAGAGACAGCCTGTACAATCATGCTAAAAACAAAGGTCAAGCTCAGAATGCAGCACATTTATCACATGCAGGTTCAAGGACATTCTAAGAAAGAAGCACCCAATTGCAAATAGGCTACACCCCAATTAAGAAGTGCAACTGAACTTTAATCTGACCTTACACCAAAGAGCAAATCAGGAGAGCATCCTACCTATCTTCCCCACTCATGGCCTCACATAGAATAGGTGTGCATGATAAAGGCAAAATAGATATTGATTAAAAAGACACATGGGAAGCATGTCTGTGTTATATTAACAATGCATATTATATGCTGTGCTGTATGCATGACCCCAGAAAATTCCTAGTAAGCCCAAAAGTCTGCTAAACACAGCTGAACCTTCAAAACAACTGAAGGGTTACCAGCTGGTAACTACCATGCTTACATACCAATAAACTCCCTCAAAAATCACTATACTAAAACAAACCTCCCAGATCCAAAAATCAGTCCAAAGACAGTAAAGAAAGACAAAACTAAACTGACCTGGAAGTTTTAGTGCTCCTATTCTTTGGAAAAAAAATCCAATAAATAAATAAATAAAAATAATAAAAAAACCTCAACCACCAACTCTCATCTTGCTGCCAGGAGAACTAATTGGTAAGTGTTCACAGGTCTTAGACTTGGTGCAAATCAGCAGGTGGAAAACCGTGTTACTTTAAAGCTGTAAACTGCGGGAAGCATTAGTCCAGATTTAAAACCACTGAAATGACATGGCTATCTTGAAAAACAAACAAACAAACAACAAAACCAAAACACAAGTACTGAATTCCATTAACTTACTTTAGCACAGGAATGAGAAGACATTATAGGAACACAGTACTTTTCCCTCTTTTAAAAAGGCCACTCACTATTGCGTTTTGCTTATGGGGTAACGTGACTGAAACACTGAATATTCAGATCTCCCAGAATTCTCAGCACCCCTTAGATCAAAATGAAATGACATCTTATATTAAGGGTCTACTCACATTTACCCAGAACAAGCTCAAATATTATTGCAAACATTCAGGATGACAGGCGAGGAAAAATAAAATTAAAATCATCTTGGGGTTTTTCTCTACAGATTTACTTTGGGCCTTTACATAATTGACTTCATACACAGTCTACCTATCTCCCGATTCGACAAGACACCCCTCCTCAGAAAGGTCTTAAGTTCAGGCTTTAGAGCAAAGTCACCCACAGAAACTTCTTTTCATTCAGTTTTTTCAGGGATATTTTTAATTAAAAGCCATTTAGGGTGCCCTGGCAAGAACCAAAGCTTGAACCGCCCACTGCTCCGTGCAAGCTCCCTTGCAGACCGCCACAGCGTGGCTAAGCGTAGCAGCACCGGGGGAGGGGGACGACGGGGAGCCGCGCACCGCGCCGTACCGGCCGGCCGGGAAGGCCTCACCTGATGCCCTTGGCGCGGAGGACGAGGCGCGTCCTCTGGGCGAAGGGGCAGAAGCGCATGCTGTAGAGCCGGATCACTCCCTCGGGCACAGGCCCCGGGGCCGCGCTGCCTGAGGAGAGAGAAGAAAACCGTTCCGACCGCTACAGCCGTTACTCGCCCCGCGCGAGCCGCTGCCTCCACAGGCCGCCCAGCCCCGGCTGAGGCGATACGGCAGCCAGCCCGCTTCCCTGGGCGGCACTTACCCTTGCCCAGACTGCGAGAGTGATCGCCCGCCATCGCGCTATACCGTTCCGCGTTGCGTTACGTTATGTTATGTTGTGCTGTGCCGTACCCCACCGCACCGCCCTCCCCGACACCGGCCCCGCCCCCCGGGGCGCCCGGGAGGAGGGCGGGAACCGCCGGCCCTCAGG
>VXBL01007282.1:334673-366101 GCA_013400195.1 Aramus guarauna | reverse complement strand
TTTTTTTTTTTTCCACTGATTTCATTGGGCCTGTTAGGATTTAGAAGATGAGTAAGTAAACCTCCCCAAGTCTCTAGACCATGTAAAACTCAGTGAAAAGGCTGGATCATTAAAATATCTAGTGATGAACTATGCAAAAGCATGATTAAATTGATACCTCATGAGGAGCAATTAGCATTTAAATAAGGAAAAGAATCCCAGTGTGTGATGGGTGTGGTGCTGAGATTTTTAAGGGAGAATTGCAGAAACAATTTCATCAGCAGTTGGTTAAGAAAGCTTTGTTGTTTATAGGAAATACAATAGTAAGAGCTGAAAAGCATTTATATTGGAACTAGTTTTGTTCATCTTTGTAAATAACTTCTCGTATTTAGCAGCTGCTTCATCTTAAGCTCACAGAGGAATTACTCTGAGGGGATTATTGACCAATTCACTTAATTTGCAAGTCAGCTCTAAATCAAATGAGGAAGAAATCTTGAATTATTTTTTTTTCGTGGATGACTAATTTTATTCTTTTTCTATAAAAGATTACTTTTCAGTGATTTATGGACCACCAGAAGATAGGCATGTTTGCATGAAATTTACAGTAGCAGTGTGGTCTTGACAGTTATGTGCCCCACCAAGGTGTGTGTGTGGGGATGCTCAGCTTCCTGTCACAGATGCCTGTGATTCAGCCTGCAGCAGCTTTCCTGCTGATGAGCATCCTTCTGTAGGCTGGTGCAGTTTCGAGGCATAGTGGCTAAAGCAGTGCTCCTGTCTGTGCCATCAGTCTGTTGTCCTGGTGTAGCTGTTTGTACAGCTGTGTTTTGAACTGAATTGAGGAACCAAGGGGGTTGAGAAATAACCTTTCTGTTTGCTTGTCTTTGGGGTTATACATAATGTAATACAGTGAGCTATGCAAATACAGGAACATGGACTAGGAAAGGGTTGGATTTTTTTAATTCAGTTTAAGGAGGTGGTGTGGCTGAATGTCAGATTGTACCCTGAATTCAGGTTTTTTTTGTGTTACCTGAGCAATGGCATTTTTTTAATCTGATATTGGAATATTAGAAAATGGTAATGGAAGTCTGTCTTTGGGATGGAGAATGTTAGTGCAAACTTGTTGATTTTGCTTTTGAATTAAAAGGCATGCAAACAAGCTTAAAGTTGAAATACAGTGGATACTTCTCATTGGGGTGCAGGTAACAAGTCCCTACTTGGATTTAGAAGTCTCTAATCAGGTTAGGTACTTATCTGTCATTAACAGAAATGGGAGTTAGCTGCCTATCCTGCTTAAAGATGTTTTACAAAATCCTCTTTGTACTTATATGTATCTTCAGCTGCCTAAAACTGCTGGAGAAATTGTTCCCTTTTCCTTAAACTTCATAGGCTGGAGGGAAATCTGTATTTTACAAGTTTGAAGGAGGACAATGAACATCCATATTTAAAACTCCATTGGTTTTCTGAACTTTAAATGAATTTTTCAGAAAGATGAAAACCTTTTTTCCTGTACAGTTAATTACACTTGAAACCAAAACCAATTAAAGGCAAAAATCTTTTAAATGTATTCACATTTTAAAATGTAGGTTTTGCATTCTTAAACAGTTATTAAGTACTGTAAATTCAGAGGCAGATCCCGAATATTCACAGTATGAATTTGGTTTGAATTGACTTTTGATTGACTGCATAACACTTACAGGGAGGAGTGACTTGAAATGGCTGGGAAGGTTATTGTCCCAGATGTGTATGCCACCACCCAGTCACCATCTGCAAAGGTGACTTCCATCTCCTGGAAGTCAAATTGAAAACCAGTGTCTGTTTACTTTTCACCCAAAAGGGGAATGGTCATCAGGGGCAGTAACCTCAGCAGAAATACCAAGTTACAGGGTCCTTACTTTTGAAACAGTTTTTTAGTAGTGTGGCTTATGTTTGACAGTCTAATATGGACAAGAAGACAAAGCAGAGGCAAAATTTTGATGACTTGAAGTATGATGCTTAAAGGATGGTTTTGTTAATTGACTAAATAGTGAATACTCTCTATGCACATATAAAGGTGGCTGGAATATGGTTAAGGCAGTAGAAATTACTGGTTTTAAGATACAGCTGGAGGAGATGCCAGGATGAGATGAATTGTCTTGTTTGTGGAAATTATGGTTATCTGTATCTTCAATAGGCTTACTAAATCACTTTATTTCAAATACAGCATAAAGGTAAGAAATAGTGCCTCTCCAGCAGACTTTATCTCTTTAAATGCCCATTGCAAACCTGAATGATGCTTTCAACATGTTACCCATTCCTCCTTCTTTATTACCAGGACTAGCATTGATCCACATGCTAAATATCTGAGAGGAAGGTAGTTCATTATTCACTTCCTTAGCTTTCTGGTAATTATGGGAAGATAACAAACCAGCAGATGATACTAGGAGTAGTGGAAACAGGTGGATCATGCTAGTTCAGTAGCTAACCCACTGACTTGATAACAAAAAGTGTTAGAGAAATTGACATACCCTGAGGTTTTTTGTTATGGTTGAGGTTGTCTAAAGGCTAGCTGCTTCTGGTGGACCAGTGCTGGTGTTTGTCTGACCCTGGCTGTGGGATCTCTGTGGATGAAGGTGGGAACAACATCAGTAGCATCAGCAGCAATGTGCTGGTACATGAAAGCTTAAGCTGATTGCGTATGGGATCTGCTGTAGTCTTGGCTTTGTGAGTGTTCCCGCTTCTGCACTGTTACTGGTGTTTGTGCAGCACACTGGCAAGCAAATCTAGTGACATGAGCTAGCTGAAAACTAATTGCTGCTTTATTGCTAGGTTCTTTATTGTCCTCTTTAGCTCCCTGAACTCGCTGCAGTTAAATCAGTGCAAAGGTGGGATGGGATTGTGCAGTTTATAGGGGAAGGAGTAAAGTATAGGAATGTGTCGGTCATGACTGAAACTGTTTTAAACTGCCATGGAACTGTAGGCCCTGACTTGTAATCAATGTGATGAATGACAATTAATTTTCTTCCAAGAAATATTTCTCTGCTGCCACTCAGTTAAACTCCTTCTCTTGATTCTTTATAATTTACTGTTTGTTCAAGCTGAAGCCTTCTCAAAGGTACCTAAAAACTAAAGTCTGTAAATCAGAAGCTGGCAGCTCTGGGTTATTCCTAACAAATTGCACAATGTTGTAATTCTAAAGCTGAGCTGAACTTAGAATGACACTTGATTTATTTTATTTTATTTTTTTTAATACTGTATTGGGAAAACCAGGTCACTTTCACTACCATGGGCCCTCAAGTACTGAGGTATTAAACTTTAGTTTTTATAGCAAATCGAGATCTTACCCTTGGTTGTCAGTGTGAAATCTTAATTACTAAAAAAAGGCAAAACCAACAACCTAGACCATTTTTACTCTTAAACAAAGAAACCAAACTTTTTTTTTATCACAAGTTATTTTGCATGTGCAGTTAGGAACACATTCATAGATGTTTACTGTGGCTGCAGGTATGCCAGTATAGAATGGTAATATTAGCACAAATAATTAACACAATGTCAGGGGCCTGACCATGGTGTAAATTACCTTATGTAAGTGTGGTGTATGTGTATAGCTCTGCTTTTTTATTCCTCTGTAAAATGATGACCAAACTCAAGTAGTTCACACCAGCAGAAAAATTGGAATATACATTAAACCTGGGATTGAGTTTACTCAAATGACCAGACGAGAGGGCTTTTCTTGCATATACCTTGATCTTCTATAGGAACACTTGAAATGATTCAAATATGAAGTGAACATTCTTTCAGCCAATCCAAGGATTTAATTTTATAGGTAAAAAAAAAAAAAATTAAGCCAAACTTGCACTGAATTCAATAGATACACAATATTTTTGTATCTTATTAACTAAACAGAGACCTTTTGTGAGAAACACCTATAATAACTTAAAATATAGACAGATTGGGATGATCTGAGTGATTTACTGGTAGCTGACTTTCCAATTAAAAATGTATGAAAAAATAGATTGCTGTCCACTAGGAGGTTTTGTGACTTTATCAGTTTATTCAGAGTTGGAAGTGTTCAGTTTTAGTGGAGATCTCTTCCATCTGTAACTATTGTCAGGCAGCAATTTCACATAAACTGGTTTTAATGAAGTTAAAATAAGTTCTTATTGCCCTGCATTACTCTGTAAAGATAACAATGCAAACTTTGTGGATGTTGCTGCAATATTTCTAAGCAGCACTATAAAGTCATCAAAACTTTTGTTCCATAGATGTTATTTTAAATAGCACACCTTAAAAGGTGATGTTCTAATAACTTCTCTTTCCTGTTTGAGGAGCTAGAGGGAGGAAGGCACCTGAAATTAGTCAAAATGGTGACAGGAAACACAGAGTTTGGGATTCTGATACTCAGAATGTACCATTCAGCAGTAAGTAAAAGGACTATTCAGTCTTAATACCACAGTCAGAAGCTGATGTCAGTAGTCTCAGGACAGCAGTCAAGCTGGCTGTTACGTGTAGGGAGTTTCAGATTCTCATTATGGTTTTACAAACTTCAGGGATTTCCCCACCTTTTTGTAGCAGCTTCTGACAAATCAATTTCTTGAGTTTCATCTTAACATAATTGGTTTCAGCAATGCCTTTAAATGTTGTGCATTATCTGCTTGGAGAAGCAAGACTGCAGAGAATAAACCTACTGAGAAATTTAAATGTTTGTAGTGCTCACATATCCCTTCAGATAGCTGCAGGGTTTGTCTGCGTTGCACCTAGAGGAGTTGACTTCAATGATAATCTGTCTACTGCCAAGGTTGTAGAATGGTGTTCTTACTCTTAATCCATGCGATTTGGAGTCTTGGCGAGACCTGGTGATGGACTGTGGTTAAATCTGGCTTATGCTGTAGACCAACCTTGTTGGAACGTGCTCTCTCTACTTGGTTGTGGTCGTCACTTGGATGAAGTTTGAGAGGCTGCAAGTGAAGTCTTGTGTTGTTCTTTCACTTCAGAAGTGTAGCTCATGTGGAGTGTGCATTGACTTTATTGTCTTTGTGCCTTACTTGTGTAGAAATTGCACGGGGGGTTTTTTGGAAGCGGCACCCTGGAATATTTGGAAGTTGTCATGTGGATCATAGGAAAGAAATGAGATGGCATAACTAACATAATAAAGCCATTTTGTATGTATTTATATGATGCCAGATGACAGTCACTATCAGCCTGTGTGGAGAAAAATATTTACCTGTTCTGTAGTTAAAATAGTAACTTCTGTAAGCCAGCAGTGATTCACAAAACTGGGCTGTGAGTTACAATTCTAAATTGTATTTAGAGAAAATGTCATGTATTTTTATGTAGCACTGCACTTAAAATTCTATAAAGCATAAAGATATGTTCTGTTGCATTTCTAAGATTCGCATGTTGTGTAATAACCTTGATGAGATGTTTTTATAAAATCTTTTTTATTTATGACGTAGTAAATGCAATGGTGATGTTGATTTCCACCTTACTTGCTGTTTGAGGCTATTCCTTAGTTGCTGCATTCAATCCACCATAGGAAACATAATTGAAATAGGCTTCTTGGAACGTCACCTTCATAATGTGATAGGTACAATAGGAACGAATGAGAGGGAACTGTATAGATATAGCATATGATAGTCAGAGTTTAGAAATACATTCTTTCATTTTCACTGTAGTTTTTCCTTGACTGATGGCAAAAGTTCAGGTTGTTGAAAATAGTTTGCAGGCCTCATTTTGATAATTAAAATAATGGTCTTGTACTACATTGTAACATTTAAAAGGTTTTTATTTGTCATTTAATTGCCATTGGATTAAATAGTACATATTCGTTAGATCAGCTTGTCTTAAGTATATTAGCTGCTAAAGAAAAAAAAATTAAAAAGTTTTTGTAGGATACTGGATTAAATCCCACATGGAGTGAGATGTTTTCTGTGTGGGGAAGTTGCAACATTTTATATATTTTCCTTTTTTTAACACAATTTCAGTTGGAAACTAGGGTTTTTCACCCATCTGTGTGCAGACATGTTTATTCAGCATATTTTTAGAAGCTGAGTCTAAGCTCTTATCCCTATGACTGCCCATGTGATGTGCCAAATGACTTGAGAATTAAAGGTGCAGTTATTTCCTGAAGTCTGTAAGTAGATCCAGTATTGCTGCTGCTGCAGAAATTCTTGTTTTAACTGGGGGGGCGGAATGTGGGGAGGCAATGTAGAACTCTATCAAAACTACCAGTGAAGCTGAGAGACATAATTTCAAAGCAAGAACAAGAGTATATTAGAAAATCCTTCTGTAGGAATAGGACTACAAATGGGCTGTCAGAAAAGGGACAGTGGAGAGCTTTGTCGCTATGCCTAGGATTACTCAAATTATTAAGGTTTGGAGATCGTTTTCTTTCATGTAAGAGGCTTCAATCCTTCTGCACCAGTTTCAGACTTGAAAAGATAGTATTGAGTTTGTAACCTATAAGATAAACTGGTGATAGAGCTGATGAGGGCCCAAGTTTACTATTGTAGCTATTGTGAAGCAGCTGAGTGCATGGATGAGGGTTAGGTGGAGTCAAAAATAGTGAATAAGAAGGAAGCAGTACCTTTAAGGCAAAGGGTGAATTGAGCAGATGACCACAAAAATGCTTGTTTCATTGAAGACTAGCAACTGTCTAACAATCATCTTTGACACTGGTAGTTTCAGATTGATTTTAATATTTATGAGGATTTTACTACTTTGTTTTCATCAGCCCATCTCAGAAGAAAGGGGCAGAATCCGTCTTAGAAAAGAGTTATGGCTTGGATAAGATAAGCAAAGTAACTTTTAAAGTGTAGTACAAAAGTGATTAAACTATCTATGATTCTGTGTAGTGTATGCTTCATTCCCTTAAATTGTAGGGCATGGTCTGGGAGTAACTGGATTAGTTAAGTGTAAAATTAGGAACATTGAGGCTTCAGAACCAGGTAATCTTTTTACTGGACAGTCAAAATAAGTGTTGATTAATGATAATCTTAGTGGTAAAACTAGTGGGTGCTGGAAACTGAATTGAGAAGCTCTAAATTAATATGTGTTACAAGACACTGATGACTTTCTGGAAAAATTAAATTACAAAAGTACAACATCATCTACCTGCTATAAGGGTCACTGACAACCAGTTATATGTTGTATGGATGTTTTAAATGAGAAAGCTTTTTAAGCTAATGGGGATATGCTGAGGTGTGTGTGGGCAAAAGTTCTTTCTTAAATTTTGTACTTATTTTGGAAGTAATTCTCTTTCCTTATGTTTAGTGAGACTGAGTATACTATCTGGCTTGTGCCTTATACCAAGTCCCGTTGATACATAGCTCTAAAAAAGTCTCCACAAATTCTTATGGTTCCCCTCTTGTGTGGTAATAGAAAAGCAAGTCATTCCAAGTTCTCACTGTGTGAAAAATCAAGGAATTCATCACCAGTGTAATTCATAAAAGTTGAAAATGTAAACGAGTTCAGAGAGGGATTGAACAAAGTGAGATTAGGTCCAATATCAGTAATTAAACATGGTTCAAATGCAGTTCCTGGCCCTCTAATACCTTACTACAGAAAACCAGGGGAGTATTACTAGAAAAATGCCTCACCATAATGCTGACTTTTTGCGTGTGGTTTTTCTTGGTGTGTTTTTTTTGAGCAAAATGTGCTGAAGACAACTAGTGGGAATCAGAATGTGAAGTTAGGTTGGGTTTTATTCAGATTCTTTATAGTTCTTTATGCCTCAGGCTGCGTTTTGGGAAAATACAAGCATATGCTTCTCCAGTCTTGCTCTTTACTTGGATCTTGAAATTCCATGTCCAAGATGCACTGGTTTCTTTTGGTATTAAAATCCTGGAAGAGTATAATTTCTCCCAAATCTAAATGATATGCTGAAAGATGGCTAAAAGCAGGTATATGCAATTAATTAAAACTAGTGTTAAAATAAACATTAACTGCTCTTTCATCGCACTTTTTGATGCTTTGTGTAGTGTGTTGTCTTTCCTCCAACTGCAACATTGTTTCAGGCTGTCTGTGGTGTTTGAAGAACACAGAAAACATTGACTGTACTCAGTGGTGACCACTGTGATGTGCTTCTGCAGAAGCAGAATACTGATATCTGTTGAATATTTGCCAGTTCTTAAGATGTTCTTAATTACTATTGTGTAAAAGTGGACTTGTGTAAACTTCTGAGGGGAAAAAGAGATACAATTGTGTGTAGTTAGAAAAATAAATAGAGTGTTCAAGTTCTTTAAAGCTGGAAATAGCACAGACTTTTTATAACAGCCTGAGGCTCTTAACATCCTCACATTGTAAAACTGTTGTTGCTCAATCCAGGAATCTCTTTTGACTCACTGAGGAGAACTGAGGTATTAGGAGAACTGATGCATCTCACAGGAGGTTAGAAGGACTGCATATGGCTTGTGATGTGTTTAATAATAATAATCTTCAGAACAGTAGTGTCACTATTGAATGCACTGTTGCTAGCACTACCCTGCATGTACAACTGCTATAAGGAATATTGGGCTTCAAAATGAAGTTATATGGTGAGATCCAAGTCTGCCATAGCCCTGGTTATAGCTAGTCTCTGCAAAGAGAGAAAGGTGGTAGAATCTGTTAAGATACCTGAACTTCAGCTTTGTTTTGCCAGATTCCTGATAGTTTAGTCCTGAACCATTAGAATGGTAGGTGTAATACCTGCAGGTAATAAGGATTATCTTTTGTCAGCTCCAGTGAGTAAATGGACTTTTAATGCTTGGGTTTGGCAGTCAAATAATATAGACAGGTTACCCACTTCGAAAATACAGCCTAACTCCTGTCCTCAGTAGAAGGTGCAAGTATTTGCAGTTAAACGTCATGGCTTCTGTCAGACTTGAAGGAGTTAGAGAAGTTAGATGTTTTACCTTGTGTCTGTGTGATCTGTTCAAATACTGGCATTATATGACTGTTTGCACCAGGGTGTAAGTAAAATGTCATTGTTATGATGCTAGATAGCCTTTTGTTAGAGAGGGGTTATAGATGCAGAACCAAGGCTCACTTCCTGCTGTGTTGTCATCCTTGCTGAAGAGAGGAGATCTGTCTGCTCCCCTTCTTTCTGCTGTGTGCTTTCACTGTAGCTGCTGTGGTGCTTATCTGGTGTGCATCTCTGGTCATTGTTAGTTTTCTGCTGGGTTAGTGATGTGAACTGATTTACAGAGGGGCCTGGCAGAGCACCAGAGCCAGTGTGAGGAAGGGATTGGGCCTGAGTTCTTTGAGTCAGAAAGGGAGGAGGAGAAAGTCTCCATCAAAAGGAGGGGTCAGGCGCTTAGATCGGTTCAGCTGCTTGTGGATCCACAGACTGGAATCACTGCAAGAGGCAAGGGTTGAGGCATGTAATCCAGCTAAACGTATTGTTTTTCTATAATTTCAGGGTTGCATGAGCATGCCTAAGTTTGATTTAGTGCCTTGAAGTACAGATTTGCTACTATGGCTACATCTGCCATGGAGTGCTTTGCTGGTGCAGGAATGCTCATGATGGTATATGCAGTGTGGGAAGGAACACCACCTGAGGTAGTCCACATCATGTTATCTGATCTGCCTTTCCAAGTGGAATTGCTAATTGTCAATGCTAAGCACTCAAGCTGTTCTAAGGGAGTTCTGCTTTAAGTGGTTTGCTTAGCTGCAAATCTGTATGATACACTGCCGTGGAGACTGCTCACTGGTAGTCACAGTTTACTTTTACTGCTATTGAGCTTTCATGTTGAGACTTGAGATTATTAAATACCATTCATAAGTAAAAGCATAAAGGAAGAATGTTTTAATAGCAAAGAACTGGTCTTGGAGTGAAGAAATTGATGTTTGGTACATCTAGAAACACCATTTAAACTTATTTTTAGATAGAACTATAACCCTGAAAATGTCTCTTGTCTTACCTGTCTTTTGCTCCCTGAAACTACTTCTTTATGTAATAAACAAGAATGCTGTGTTTTCTTCATCTCGTTGGAAGAGTTGTATGGGTATGTTGTGGATATGGCTGTGCTCTGCAGTGGAATGTAGCATGGGTCACTGTGCTACCACCATGCTGTGCTACGCTCCCTTTTGAACACAAGCTAACACCCTTGCACTGTTGAGGGTTGTGCTGTGTGAACCTGCTTGCTGACCTGAAACTGCTTTAAGGATCCTTGCTGAGTAGTGTTGCGTTGTATTGTGCCCATTGGTGGTGTTAATAAAATTTACCCCTTTTATTTGAAAGGGAAATGATGGAGTTACTGCAATAACAATACGTTTTTATGTGTTAAGTTTTAAATAATCACGAGCAATCTGTCTGATTGCATAATTTATCATGGTCTTCAGTACTTAAGAGCAAGGAAGATTACATTTGTCAGTATTATGTCACAGGAGTTAAGGTTTGCTTTCCATTTTGTAGCTCCTTTCTGAAGGCTTGTTCTTCAATTTCATGCTATAGCTGTACTTGTAGTGTTTTGCAAGGGGGAGCTTGAGATGGATATTAATCTCTACAGAGACTGAGACAGTCTGTAGAGTGCTGCAGAAGCTTCAGTATACATTTGGGCATCCTAGAGGCTCCACTGGTTAGGAACTTAGTTGAGTGTTACTGATGTTTAAATCAATATGATCAATATTTGATGTATGAGTATATGATTCTTTGATACTCAGGTTGCTAGATAAAAACTTTGAATAAAAGAAAGTTCTATTCATTTAGGAAAGTGGTGTTCCGGAAGTCTTATGATACCTCAGTTAATGTGTAAGCAAGCAGTTAATCCTCTGGTATTTTAAACACTCTTATGATTTGTTGAATATAAGCAGAATGAACTAAGTTAGGTACAAGCTTGCTCTGACTTTCCTGAAGAAAAGTTTTTTGTTGCTTCATTGGAAAAATTAGTAGGATTGACTATCAAAATTTATCCATTTGCCCCTGCTTTCATGCTGATCAGTGCCTTCTTTTGTTTTGATGGTATCGCCAAAAGAGCACCTGCCTATCCTATCTTGAAGGTTTTTACCATCTATGGTAACATCTCCAACTGAGATGAAGTATTTATTGCCTTGCTTAAAAACTGCAGGAAAGAACTACTCCATAGTCCAGGGCGATGTCTGGCATCTGCCAAAATCTGCACGTTGAAGCAAACTCCAAGTCTTTAAAATTCCTGTTTGGATTGCTTATATGGGGCTGCACTCAGTGACTGCAAATCTAGGTGTGTATGTTTTGACATCTTGCTATAGAGGACTAGATGCACCAGCTGAATCCACAGCGTTTTGTTGTCTCTGTCCTACAGAGGATTGCTTTTTCTGAACTTCTAAATATACTTTGTTTTTTTAGCCACTTCTTGGCAACTTCTGCCTCTTCTCTTGCCTTTTTCTCTCCTACAGCTAAACCTCAGTAGAGGTGTAGGCTTGTTTTTGTGTCTAGTAATGTCTTAGAGTCAGTTTAAAAAAAAAAGTCATCACATTTTTCATGTACTAATTTTGTGAAGTCATTATACAAAAATCAGGTGCTGTAACAGGGCTAGTCAGAATTCTTCTGCAGGATCTTAACTCCAGTGTGAGAAGTGAGACTGATACATCACATGTGCCCTTAGAGGCTGGTATGCTTAGATGTACTTGGTTTTGACCTTGAGCGTGGCCTCCTCCAGACATAATCCGTGTCTTTTGTCAGGGGCATCATGGCCCCTGTTTGTGTAAATTCTTGCTTCCAGAAAAGAGTCTCTTGTACAATTAATTCCTGGAACTGGATGGAGCATGTATACTTGGTATTCAAGAAGTGTTTGAACAATGCTCTTGCATATGTGGTTTAACTTTTAAGTTGCCCTGTGTGGAGTTAAGAGTTGGACTCAATTATCCTCAAGGTTCCTTTCCAGCTCAGGAGAGTGATTCTGTGATTCTATTTCTCATTTTATAGCAACTCTTCTAGGCTTGTGAATAGGTTCCTTATATGCTTTTGGAATAAATTCACTCTTGAGATAAAGCATAAAATAATACTGTTTAAAAGCAACCTATAGTTTTTCACTATTTTGCATTAATGTTATTTGGACTTAAAGCTTTTTAGGCATTTGGAATCCTTTCTTGTAGCTCATGGCTTCTTCATATACCTTTTTGCTGCTTCTTTTGTGGTTCATCGTGTTTTATTGATTGCTACCTGGTCCCACAGTGAAGCTGTTTTTCTTCTCAGGTTCTTCTGGCTTGTCTTTTCCATCCATCTCTTGATCCCAGTGCTGCTTTTGTGGCTCCATAAATCTGTCCCCTTCTATCAATACCTTAGTTTTGATTGCAGTGAAGTCTGAGTGGAGTGGAGCTGAAGAGGGCAACTCTTCCCTCTTTCCCCTTCATTTCTTCAGAGTCAATCTTTCCACATACTATGTCTGAGAAGAACCTTGGTTTGTCCAGAGTATGGTTAATATTAACCTTTTTTTTTTTCCTAGACATATGGATGTTTTCTAAAGGTTTTGAATGAATGGACTTTATGCAGTGATACTGATGAATAACTGCGCAGCTTCCAGCTGCGCAGAGCAGAAATGTGATGATTTGTACAAACCTTAACTGATTGCTAAAATGGTCTTTGTGTCGGTGTAGCTGAGAAGTTGAAAAAAAGGCATTGAGAAACTGTCAGATCACCTTTGAGTGTAGGTAACTCTTCGTGCCCTACACATTCAAGTTGGAATAAATTTCTGCAGGATTTTCTGTTCTTGAGGTTCTGTGTGTATTGTGATTTGCTTTACCAATATATAGTGTTTACTCTTGCATTCTGCTTATTTTGCTGGCTGGCTGTGTGTTCTAGCCATTTGGTTTTTAACACAAAGCAGCAGGAATTTTTCAAATAGAATATTGCTTTGTACTGCCCATCTTGGTACTTAAGAAAAAAGCTCATACAAAAATGCATCAGATAGATTTAAGTGTGAACCAGATAACTTTTAGTTTGGTTTTGGCTTCCCTAACAGGCCTTCCATTCTCAGCAATCAAAATAGGCAGCTGGGAATTTTTGTAATATTAATGCTGATAGAAAGAAGCTATTACTGGAAGGAAAAAGGTTTTGTGATCTGTCCAGATTGCTCTTGCTAAGCTGTAAGTAGGAAATGGGCGCTGTCTTGCGCTCTACAATGCTACTTCTTAGCAAGCTGCCCAACACACAGTCTCCATTGTGTTGGCGCTTTGGTTAATCATTGCAGTTTCAGCAAAGCAGATGAAGAAGTGAGATTTGCCTTGAGACATGGGCTCTGTGTGTTTACTTAAATAAAAAAAATAAAACCCAACCCCCTCAAAACCTCAACAACCACAAAACAAGAAACCCTCAAACTCCCACTAGCAACATTACAAGTGCAACCCCTCCCCTTCCTTTCCCCCCCACCATTGTGATGAGGGTTATAACACTGTGTTTTGTGGTAAATCCAGTTCACTTAAGGTGAATTGCCAAACTACTATCCTTTTATTAATTCCTATCTTCAGGTTAAAGCTAATATATAATAAATTGCAAAATTGAGGGTTCTGTTTCAATTTATAGAAATAGCCTTTATGAAGTCTGACTGTTTTCTGTTTGCTTTTAGTTCAGGAACCTTGAGCTAATGCTGTGAATAAGTGTTTAATACAACCTGTCTTTGTCTAGTTTAGAAAAAAAGGACACTTTTATAACAAAGCAGTTTTTATCCTTTTTTCCTTGGTAGGCCTTAGTATTGTTTTGGTATTCTTAATGAGATATATTCTTAATGAATTGATTAAAAAAACCCACATGTAGATAGCTTTTGATGACAGAAGAGAAGAATGCTTTCATTCAAAATTGGGGGGGGGGGATGTTATGTCTTAAAACTCTTATTTGTATTGATATTGAATGTCAGTTAACTATCTCTTCTGAGAAGGATTAATTTTACCACCAATATTGGATAGCTTTTTAAAAAGGAGACTGAAAATTATACTGGAAGTATTTACATGTGGGATTGATAGCATTTACCATACTCTGTGTGATGGAACCACTGTCATCTTGCTAGACTCGTACTTTTTCTGATGAAAAGTTCTACCGAGTCTCAACAGTAAATGGAGATTTTTCTGTGTAGCATCCTTGTCTCATTTGCTGCAGGGGATTGCAAGGCTCTAAGTGAAAAAACATGAAGATTAAGGAAGATCTTGTAGTTACAGAATTTGAATGCTTACCCAGAAGACTTAGTGATTTGAAGGATTTTAAGTGAGTGAAATAAAATCTTCACATGTGGTGTTTCATGTTCAGAACAGTCTTGGGTTAAGCATCCAGATGACTTAGAGATGTTGAATACTCATCGTTTAGTTGCTAGGGGCTGTGAACAGATGAGCTGTGTGGTGCTATGTATCCTGAAAAATCATGCTGCAGCTGAGCTCTTGACAATCCTGTGTCTGTTAGCTATTAGGAGTGGGATCTTCTCACCCTGTTGTCTTGGGAGTCCTGGGACTATAGGTAAAATACCATATCATTTGTTGTTCTAGTGAGAGGTGCTATAGAGGACAGGGTAGATAACCACTGGTGTGCATACTGAACTGCATGTGATAGTACAAAACGCAGGACATCTGCTTCTCCAGTATTTTTGTGTGTACTGAAAGGGAAGTGAGGGAAAAGTAGTATATAACGATCTGGTTTTAGTGGAAGCTGCTGTGGCAGTTAAGATGAAGATAAAGTTTCTTTGAACTCTGTGTGGCCAGTCAGTACTTTCTAACAGTTCAGCTGTTTAGCTTAAATGATGGCACTAATGACAAGTATGTTTTTTGTCTTTAAAATAGTTTTCTTCTACTTCTTAAAATTAGAACAGCATACTTCATAGCTAGCTGAGGACAGGACATTAAATAAAGTAGATCTGGCCTGAGGTATACATATGCATAAGTACATAAATACATGTAAACATATGTTTGTATATGAATATGTATAAATATGTGTTTATAGGTAAATATATAAACATATATAAAACATGCATAAATATGTAAAATACAAATATTTAAAAACCATAAATATGCAAATGGTACATGAGGTCAAATGAAGGAAGAGTAGGGACTTTTCTCGTAGTAGTCCATTGTTTCTAGGAGTGGCTTTTTAGTTAAATTTAAAAAATCCTCCCCATTGGATTTAATGAGAATCCAGGGGTCAAATGAGGAAGAAGATAGATTACTGATTATTTACCTGCTGCTTTCTTACTAAATTTTGTGTTTAATTTGCTGAGGACTAAAAGAAAGCAGGACTGGCCAAACTAGAAGAGACCAAGGCTCAGTCTAGCTCAGGTGTCTGGTGATGGCTGGAAATAAAATGAAAAGAGCAAATACAAGGTGTACTTCTCAAGTGTACCTTCCTAATTGTTGTTGCTCTGTGACTTCAGGACCTCTGAGGCAGTGTTTACAACTGGGCTTTTAACAGTGATTACGAATCTTTTATTTCATTAGTTTTTTCTGGTGTTACAGTAATCATTTGTATAGCTGGCAAATGCAAGTGTGTTCAACAATAAGTTCTGTATCAGACTTAAATGTAGTCTTACTTTCTTATTCATTCTGAATTATTTTCTAGTCTGACTTCTTGATTTAGAATGGCTTGTTAAATTTTGTGTAGTTTGCACATTGATATCCACCTAGGCTAGTAGACATTTTGATAAGTACTACATTAGAGGAACATGCTGTTCTCATGTTGCTCGTTGTACTGTGCACCTTTCATTCTCACAGCTGTGGAAGAAAGAGTGATTGATCCATTTTCTCTCCCAGTAAAAACTGGAGATGGGTCGCAGAATAACCTTTCCTACAACAGAGAGGTACACTTACTATTCCTGGTCTTACATATATGGGAAACCTCTCCTTTTTTGATTTCTCTTCAGTTTTTTTTCCTTCATAGGAATTATTACACTTTGCTGCCATTCATTTCCTTTTCTAGTTGGATGGAAAAAAAAATAATACCAAAATTCACATTCTCTTTGTGTCTGCAGAGATATGAATACCAGCACTGCAGCTGGCCGGTTTTGTCAGCCTCTCTCCCAAGGAACAGCCAAGTGAAATGACAGAAACAAATTGTATGCTCTAAAATTCAGCTCTGCCTATTATGTAGTTGGAAGATGTAAGAGTGCAAGTATAAAAGCTTGAAACTTAATTTAAAAATAACTGACCTTACCGTATAGCAACTTATTCTATACCCTTAAGCTCACCTTACTATCAAGAAAAAAGTTTCTCTGCCTGCCTTTGCCAAGCTGAGGGATCACATTCTTAATTGTTATACATCAAGTGTTTCAAGGAGACTTAAATGAGGAGCAAAAACTGCTGGCTAATTTAGAAACACTGTGAAATGCTATGTAAAATTCCTAAGTAGCAAATGGAAATTTTACATAATTACCAGCTTCTTGTTTGCTGATGAAACCCCAAACCCCTACTAGCTGCAGGTGCCCATGTATTAGAAGTAGATCAGTTTTGGCTTTTTTTGTTTGTTTTGGGTGTAGGTAAGCCCTGTTTTTAGGCTACTAACTTGCACATTCTTCATCTGAAAGTATCTTACATTTTTATGAGATCAAGAACTTGATAGGAAGAAGGCTAAAAATCTGTTTGGTTTTTTCTCTCTTTCCAGATATGAGAAATGAGTGTTGGACGCAGAAGATTAAAGCTGCTGGGAATTCTGATGATGGTAAACATTTTTATTTATGTGATTGTGGAAGTATCAAAAAGTGGCAGCCAAGAGAAGAATGCAAAAGGTCGTGTTATTATACCACACAGCAAATTCTGGAGAAAATACACTCCTCACAAAGCTTATTGGAACAAACAGCAACAGAAGCTTGAACTGCTGTACAACCCTATTTTGACCTTGCTTTCCAATATGACTGTGGAAGAGAACTTAGTTTCTAACTCGAGTGTTCTCAGTTCCTGTGATCCTGACCCATGGGTAGCTTCAGAGGTTAGTGACTTTGCAAACTTGCCAGACAGATTCAAAGACTTCCTACTTTATCTGAGATGTAGAAATTATTCATTATTAATGGATCAGCCAAACAAGTGCAAACATAAACCTTTCCTGCTGCTGGCTATTAAGTCACTTACACCCCATTTTGATAGAAGGCAAGCAATTAGGGAATCCTGGGGCAAGGAAATAAAATTGGGGGATGTGACAGTCAAAAGGGTCTTCTTACTTGGACAGACTCCACCAGAGGATAATTTTCCTGATCTTTCAGACATGATAAAATTTGAGAGTGAAACCCACCAAGACATTCTCCTTTGGAACTACAGAGACACTTTCTTCAATTTAACTCTGAAAGAGGTGCTGTTCCTCAAGTGGGTCAGCAGCAGTTGTGCAGATGTCCAATTTATTTTTAAGGGTGATGATGATGTTTTTGTGAATACCCATCAGATCCTGGATTACTTGAAGAGCTTATCAAAGGACAAAGCCAAAGACTTATTTATAGGCGATGTGATCAAAGATGCTGGACCTCATAGAGAAAAAAAATTGAAGTACTACATCCCAGAAAGTGTTTATGAAGGTTCGTATCCTCCATATGCAGGAGGTGGTGGGTTTTTGTACTCTGGTGATCTGGCATTAAGACTGAATAATGCATCTGACCAGGTACTCCTTTACCCTATCGATGATGTATATACTGGAATGTGCCTTCAGAAGCTTGGGCTAGCTCCGGAAAAACACAAAGGCTTCAAAACATTTGATATCGAAGAGAAATATAGAAATAACATATGTTCCTACACAAACTTAATGTTAGTACATAGTAGAAAACCTCAAGAAATGATTAAGATTTGGACACGCTTGCAAGATCCACACTTAAATTGTTAAAGTAATATGCATAAGTGTCTTAAGTCCAAATAACTTTCCAAGTTTGGGTATGACTTTCTTGCTGGACCATTGAAGCTCTGTTTAATAGTTTAATTTTCTCTGAAACTTTTTCCTGTACTTTTGAAAATGAGAATAATACTAAAATTTGAGGGGATGGCTTGAAGACTTGGTCCTGACTTTTCCACTGTTCTGGTGGTTATTACGTTTCAATATTTGTCTTAATTTTTAAAAGGACTTCAAGGATGTAACTAGCTGTCAGTGACTGGTTAGCTGTATTGGAAACAGGGGTTGCCTACTACAATGCATCTTTCATTATTTGTGATGGTGGAAGATAATTTTCCTTGAGTAGTGTTGTGTGTGGAAACCACTGTAAATGGAAAATTCACAAATTGGAGGAATGTAGTTTTACTTTAAGTATGAAACACTGTTATGAGACTTTTAACTACTGGATTTTTTAATTTATAGTTTTCAGTCTTTTTGCACCCTGGAACAGTATTTTCTCTTACAATCTTTTGTGCAAAGCGTGCCTGTGTCTGAAGGATTTACCCTTTTATTAGATGATGCTTTTTCTACCAAAAAAGCATAATACTATTTGAAACACCCCATAAATACTGAATATAGAAGGAAAAGGAAGAACAGATTTTGTTTGGGGCTCGGCAGTAGGCACAGTTAGGTCTGCCCCCTGCCCCAAGCTTACGTGAGGTAAAGCTGACTTGTTGCTCATGTTATTTATGTGAAAAGCTACTCTGGTCAGTCCTTGTTTTCTTTTTTGGCACTGTGATCAGGTAGCTTGATTTGATGCAAATAACTGAAATTGCACATTGCTTACGAGAGCATGGTTTGGATCTCCTATAAAGTGGTAGCAAATCTAGAATTGTGCAGATCATAAGAGTTTTGAATTTGAAACAAACTTTGAAGTTGCATGATGTCTCATGTAGAGTTAAACATGTTCTCAGAACTTGGATTTTCTTCTGTATTTCCACATCTTGCTTATAAGAATTATTCTAAATAGTGGTTGCTTCCTTTGTATATGTAGAAGTGCCTGTCTATTTATTGTTCAGATTGAAGACCAAAACATTTTCTTAAATATATTTTGTGTAACACTTTATTTGTATAGTGTTGTCACTCAGATATTTAAATAGAGCATGTTATTTTAAATCTGTGAGATGTGTAATGTTAAATAAAGCTAATTGTTATTTTTGAATTCAAAAAATAAAATGTGATTTAAATATTTATTGTAATGTTTCATTTGAGATATAATGTTGACTTACAGAGCAGTTGCACTCTACTGGGTGGCATTCAGTAACAACATATTTCAGAAGTTCAGAAGCAAAAGGCTTTATTTGGCAACTTCAACGCTTCTGTAGTAGGCTATCAAGAAAATGTCACAATTGTGCATGGATTTGTTAGGTGATGTAATAGATGGACAACTCTGGCAAAAGCAAGGGAACTTTAAGTGCTCTAGGAAAAATAGTATGTACAGAAATAATTACCTATACAATAACACTGCACTATTGAAAGGACTCAAGGAATGTATTGAATGGCTGGCATTTTAGTTTTTGTTTGAAATAACTTGGCAGCTACAACTCTTGGCTTCTTCACCTGCTTTCTTGTTACTTTGTTTACCTTGAAGAATAGGTGTGGGTGTTTTGGTTTGGGGAGTGGTGAGGTCTTCCAGTCTTCTACTTTTGTGTTCTGTAGATGTTCACTGTCGACTCGCAGGATAGATAGATTAAAGATGGACTGTGCTCTGGTATTGTGCCATGAGGTTTGGCCTCTGTGCTTTGTCATTCATCATGAGAAATTACATCTTTCTGAAAGAGCTGCAGGTTTTATTGTATGTGTGTTGCTTCCTACTCTGTTCTTCGTAACCATGTTAAACACCCTGTTTATTTCTAAATATTAGTGGGATTTTCGTCAAGAGTTTGGGCCTAGTGAAAGAAAAGAAGCTATGCTGATGATGGGAAGTGCAAGTAGAGCTGTGATGTCAAGAGTCTTCGTGGATTAGAGAGGTAGAGAGAGGAAAAGGAGGGCACTGAGTGAACAGAGACATGGGGAAGAGACAGAGGAGAGGCCACTGAGCACTAAACCTAGTGATGAGTTCCAGGGAAGGGTCAAACACAACCAAGAGCAGAAACAGACGGACAGGAAAAGATCCCAAGAATTAAATCCTGTGAGTAAGATGGGGTGGAGCACACATGTGATACTAACCTGTTAGTGAAATGGGTGGGATTGGAGTGCCAGCATTAATTATTTACTTTATACCCTTCCTGTAACCATGAGATTAAAAACAGGCCTCTTGTATAGGACATAACTGAGAATAAGGAAAAATACAGAGTGGTACTTGCCACGGGTAAATGCTGAGATGAGAAAGTATCTACCTGCCTTCTGGAGTGACTAGAGAAGAGAACGGGGAGAGAAAAAGACTGAGTGAGTGGCCTCAGTGTGCTAAACAGGTAAAAGGTACTGGAGAAGAAATTGGACAGACTAGACTAGTCTTGTTTACTCTGGGTGTGGAGAAGCACCTGTGACTGTACTGTCTGACTGGGTCTCCAGTCCACTCCCATGGAGACTTTGGAGTGTGTGGAGTAAAGAGTAAGTGAAATAAACGAGAACAGAGATAAGGAAACAGAATGCAACCAAAAGAATGTATGGTGGGAATGGGATTTAGGGGCAGTTGGGAATGGAAGATGAAAAGTCTTTTAAAAGCAGATACATTATTAGGTGGTTGTATCTGGGATGGTTTGGTTGTGTTTTGGGGGTTGTTTTTTGGTTGCCAGTTACTAGTTTTTGGAGCATTGCTTGAGCACTAGGTAATTTAAATAAAAAGTGAAAGTAATGTAATTAAAATCAGGAATATTTATTTAAATATGGACTGATTACCTATGAAATAAATTCAGAGTTAAGGGAACAATGAGCAAAACTATTAACTACTATTAAAGAAATGAATTACTTTTTTGGAATTAATGAAAAGTGATCTGAGAAATAAGAGGGAGCTAAAGATGTTTGGGTTTTTTTCTTTAAGGGAGAGGAAAGACTACAAAGATGAAAGCATGAGAAGATTTGACTGCAATGGGAATAATGGCATTTGAAAACTGAAATAAGTGTTTAGGTGAGATGATTGAATGTGGATGTAGTCTTTTTTTTTTTTTTCCTTCCCTTGAATACAGCAAGAAAAATGAAGTGCTTCTGTGATTAAGTGACATTGCATCAGGCTAAGTCATCAGAATCCATTAGCTTGTTTGTATAAGGGCTCAGGCCTTTGCTTCTAAATCCAGTTGGGAGGAGGAAGTACAGGCCTTTGGATAAGGAAAGTAAATGAGCTATAATTAATACCCAAATTATAATACTTATCTTCTAGAAGATGAATTCCCTTTTTTCTAAATAAAATATTTTCCTGACAGTCAGTTACTTGGACTATATGCACTTGGATCCCTTCTCCTACCCAGTTTTAAATGCTGTTAGGCAGGCTCAAGTGAAATGTAGTACTTGACAGGACTGGTGATGACAGAATTCCTGACAACCTTTCTGCTTTTCAGTGTTGGAAGCACTGAAAGTCGAACTTGGAAGGAATTTTGGCTGGAGAATACAAGAAAGATGCAGACTAGAATTTAGTAAAAATTCTGTGTTAGGTATGCAATTCAACAAGGATCCACATGCAGGTAATTCTTAATTTTAGGCTTTGTGATGTGGTAATGAGAAATTGAGCTTTTTTCTGGTGCTGCCATTGTGCTGATCTAGTTTAAGGTAAACAGTTTACTCCCTGCAATCTAGCCTCCTTTCCCTTCCGGCTTATTACACCTCATATGCATAAG
Source organism: Aramus guarauna (assembly GCA_013400195.1). Classification (NCBI taxonomy): domain Eukaryota; kingdom Metazoa; phylum Chordata; class Aves; order Gruiformes; family Aramidae; genus Aramus; species Aramus guarauna. The sequence goes on along the minus strand of VXBL01007282.1, from coordinate 344,600 downwards.
ATTTCCACTGTAGTTGTGTTTGCCTGAGGGCACCAATCCAAATGAGTTCATGTCTACGCTCAACTATTTCCTCCTCACATAATAATCACAAAACCAACTTAGCAAGTAAATAGGGCTGAGAGAGCTGCTTAATGGATCCCTTTTACAGACAATAATGCATGGAGATGGTCTGGAAGGAGGAATGTCAGTCAGTGTGAGCACAAAACAACACTTCAAATTCTCTTCAGCCTCTTCCTCAAACTTTTTAAAGTTGTTGCCCTGTTCCTTGCTGGATGAAGGTGAGAACAGGAGTAGCAGTGAGAATTTAGTAAAGCAAGTAGAGTTCTGGAAGCCAAGTCATGGCCAACAAGACCCATATTATGCAAAGAAAGTAATCTACTAGTGGTTTTCCCAAGAGGGAAAGTTGAATAAAGCCAGGGTCAGAAAGAGCCAGTCTTGATAATAACCTCACCGGAACATTTTGATGTCTTGTTTTCCTGTAACTCCACATCACATTACAAACTTTATGCTGCGTGATTTAAGCAAATTTTCTAAATGTCAAGGGTGAGCAGGTCGGTTTTTCTTTTCTTTTGTTGTGCTCAGACCAGGACTTTAGTTGCTAATCAGAGTTTATAATATTTGTATTGGCCCAGCCTGCTCAAAGTAGTGTTTGAACAACTGTGGCTAGACTGGCAAGGGATGCCTGAACAGCACTGCCTTGGAGTTTGCATGCCAGCCTTTTCAAGAGATTTCCAGTCTGTTTTCATTTGTCAGTGAAAGCATTTGTACCCCTGTCTAACGTCTGACTGAACAAGGTAAGTTGGACCTAAGCTGATACTTGTGCATCAGCCTTCACTTCAGGGTCTGTTAACATTTATGTAAGTACAGAACAAACCTGCATGATCTCAAATTTTGCTCTGTTTTCCATAGTCTTGTGTTGTTGCAGTTATCAGTTATCTTCATTTTTAATTTATCTCCAGCCTAAGGACTTCAGACTGAGTTACATGCTTGTAACACACCCTTCCCCGCTGCAGGGGCTGGGGCACTTGACAGCGTGCAGCATCTTTGCTCTCTGAAGAACTGTGGAGGGAGGCCTCCAAACTTGCCTGTGTTAAGTTTATAGCCCAAACTTTCTGTTCAGGTCAGCAGTAGCGTGTCTGGTGAGTGTTACAATCGCAGAGGCCTGATGTGTTGGTCAGTTCTGATCTTAGGTGTATTGTGATACCAGTTTTGTGGTGGCACAAAGGGAATTCATTCAGCCCCAAAGGACAAGGAAGAGATGGGATCTTTCCTGTTGCTTGAGTTACTGATCGTAGGTCAGGCCCTTCTCTCTGTCTTACCCTGCTGTCTTCTGAGAGGAGGGATTCACATGAATACATACTGAATTTCCTGTCAAAGATGTATCAACATAGACATTTGCACAATCTCAGAATTTATAGAGAGAAAATTCCCAATCAGTCCTCTAATTTCTAAGCTCCTTGACTTACACTGCTGCTTCAAGCAGTGACCTGTATCACTCTTCCCAGTCTTTGCTGCTGAGCTCCCTATCTAAATGCATCTGCCTTTCTTGCCTTGTTGTTATGTCTTTGTACCCTCTATCCTGTGTTGGTGGAGATGAAGTGCTTCGCTCTCCAGTAAACCTCAAGGATTACTGAGAAAGAGAAACGCTTCTCTGGTTAACTGGAATGGCTGGATATTCCCCTCTCTAGCCGATGGATTTTGGTTGTCTCGGACTGAATAGACTTAAGGTACTTGATTTTTTGTGGCTTCATCTTCAGTGACAGACTCTTGGACAATGGAGGAAAGAGACAGTTTGGACAGTGTTCCCTGGGAATTTAGCTTTAAAAAAAATTAAAATCATTGACTTCTATCAGAGCCTGATTAAAACTGTTTCAAACAGTGGATTAAGTTGGGGGTAGGGAGGAGTGCTGAGCTGCGATTCAAACTGTAAACTTTGTGATTTCAAAGTTAGCTTTTTTTTACTGTCACTGCTATTGTAATTTCTTTGAACAAAACTGCTTTGGGCAGATTGGAGAGAGTTTCTACAAGGGTTAGAAATAATTGCTAAACATCCCATTAGCTTTTAAAGTCACGAGCTGCAGCTTAATATTTGTTATGGCTGTGTTTTTGTGTTCTTTTCCCCTTTTCCTCCATACCTGTGGCGAATTTTTGACCAAATTCTGCTTTTTGTTGTTTCTGCTCTGCAAGGGGGTTGTACATGATTCATTCATTTGTGTTTCCCTGTGTGACTGAAATGTGTCATCTGTTTTTTCACCACTACTCCTACCACTGCCACTGATACTTCCTCCTCAGGAAAAGTCAGTTATCTCATGACGGTCTGAATAATGTCTTTTTTTTTTGTCTTTGTCTTTGGTGTTCTTTTTGGGAACACCACACGTGTTATACTGGTAGACTAGCAAGAATGCATGTGTGATGGGTATTTGAAAACCCTCTGTAAAACCTGTGACTTCCTTTTAACAAGACAAACCTTTCATTTGTACAGTAAATTTGAGTTGTGCATTCAGAAAACAATGTCATCCTTCAAGTTGCCTCTTTCCTGTTTTCTTCCCTGTAGGATCACTCAGTTTCTTAATGTTTTCGTTGTATTTTGTGCTCCAGGTATCCTGTAAGGTTAGATTATTAGCTGTTGCGATAGAGCTGGCAACGGCTGTGGGATTTATGTTCAGTCTATGTAACTACTCAGCCGATTAGGGAGGCTAGCATCTGTCAACTCTACAGAAATCAAACCTGAAAGCTCACCTTGTGAGTAGAGGCAAGATTAAAAATATCTAATTTTAGACCAACATTTTACTGAGATTTTGAAATATTCTTCAATAATGTTATCGAAAATAGAAGCATGTTTGTGTACCTAGAGACCTCTTGTGTTTTTCTTTTCCAAAATCTGTATCAGTTTGCATTTCTTATTGTCCCATATTCAAGCATATACAAATGATTTAAAAAAAAAAAAAAAAAACACAAGGCAGAGGGGAGGGGAAATCCACACTACAGACATTGCAAAAACTTTCAGGTAAGCAACAACCAGGGTACAAAATAAGAGACTAAACTGAGGGAAGAAATGACCCCTTGCTAAGATGGATCCCTTGTTATGCACAGTGTGAGGGAATATTTTTTGAAAATGTAAAAACAAAGGAATTTGTCTGTTTTCCTTTCCCTTCAATCTTTCTGGTACATGAGGAAACAGACTTCTGCTTTAGATGTGGGTTTGGCAGCCACCCAAGAGACCTGAGAGAGAAAATTTCATCATATTATTTGTTGATCACTTATGCAAAAATAAATGTCACAGAGGCCAGTGAATTGTTCTGTTTATCCTACTTGGTTTTGATACAATCCCAGGTGCTCAGCAAAAGTATGAATGGTGCTTAGATTAAGATAATGATGAATGTCATGATCAAATTTGAAATGTAAGCCATGCTTTATGATTCCTAGACATTGGATGAGCTTCAAGAGAGGTGAGCTGCACAACCTAGCTTTGCTTGTGCCCTTCAGATTTCAGAGACGTTCCTCGTTGGAACTAGGCTGAGAATTTATTCTTGTTGCTAGAGTAGTTGTCCATTTTCTGTATAAATATAACCTGGATTGTTCTAACTTGAGAAAAAGCTGTATTGGGCCAAACCAAATCTAGGTTGGTCCTTCAGGCCTCTCAGAGGAAGCACAAAATGCTTCTGATAGTTTGGGAGAGCCTTTAATCATGATTAAAAGTTGCTTCTAGACCACGGTGCTTAGTGACAAGCAACACAACTATCTTCCAGGAGTTTGGTAACTTTTTTTTTTAAACTTCACTGCATGCTCTGGCAAAGGGCTCTGGAACATAATTATGTGCTGTATGAAAATTTGATATCTGGCACTCCAAGAATGAGATAGTTAGTCAGCATCTCCTCCCTCTCTCGCAGTTTGGAGTGGATGCAAGTACTAACCCCCCTTTCTTATCAAAGCCAGAAATCTATGCCTGAATCTTGAAGAGTTGACTTGCGCAGTAGCAACTTGCTTTTGAGCAAAACACTACATTGTTCGAGACCTGCAGCAACAGTGTGAGAATTAGCATGTACATATGGTATACTATTACTGTTTTCCTGCATCTTCTATGTCCACTCAGTAAAAGCCTGCAGTGCTGCTGAAGTACACTCAGCATGGAGGAAAACTTACATGCAGGGAGGTGTTGCCCCCTGAGAATCTGAATGGCACATGGATTTAACACGAAGGGTATCTTCTATTTTATATCTATCTCTGTCTTTGGAATGGACCATTCCACCATCCCCAGTGGGTGTTGGTGATGTAACTTAAACCAGATGCCCTTGTGATCTTTTAGTAACAAAGTTTAACAGGAAAAATTGAAAGCTTTGTAGGCAGTCCGGTATCAGTATCCGGTATCAATGCAATGATGCATTGAACAGCTTTTTTTCCTCCATGAGGTATACCTTCATGTGATATGTGATATGTCAATTCTTATTCGATGCTGATTATCTATCTATTCTACTCTAACTCCCTGCTTTTTAATTCCTGACCTTTCTTGTTCACAGGAAAGTAAGATAAACTGATATCCTACTACTTGCTATGCCAAAATTTGTCACATATTCCAGTTCTCTTGTGTGTTGCCTGAGCCATACTATGTGTTGTAGTTGGAGCTGCCTGCTAGAAAATTGTCCCTGCTTAAGGAGAAGTGAAATATATGCCACGGTCTTGGGAGGAAGAGTTGGTGTGGACCCAGTGCAGTAGTTCTCAGATGATGCATGGTCCTTTATCCCACTTTCCAGGTGGTTCCAACTAGGAAGGCACACGTGAGGGTCCTCTCACACATGCATGTGCTTTTCCCCTACTCTGAGTGTGTTTTAGAGTGGGAGAGAACGTGGACCTCCTGGTTCTGCTCTCAGTTGGGTGGTTAGGAGTGTGATATCCTCTCCCTTGTTTTATTTTTGCTTGTTCTCAGGTGGTGTGTTTTGGATTTTCCCTGTTTTGGAATGTTTGTCGTATGTAGCTGATGTTTAACACCAGAGAGATCTGAATCATTCACTCAGGGTAATTAATACTGACCTAATTACATGGATGAGTTTTGCACTGAAATTTTTAATGGTACTTAATAATTAGAAGAGTTCTTTGTTCCCCACCTCTATAATTCAGTCCTTTACCGTTCATGCCTCCAAAGAATAAGGACACTTGACGAAATGAATTTGTGTTGTGTCACTGAGTCTCTGCCTCCTGCCTGGAGAAGCACAGGATGTTCCTGCAGCTTAACCTCTCCACAGAGAAAGCTGTGGTTGAATTCAGCAACACTATATTGTACCTCATCTAAACCAGGGGAGGACTTTGATCTCTGTAGGAGATTGCAGAGGTCAAACAGGGATAGCAAAACTCACAGACTGCAGCTCTGTCTGTGGCTGTTGCACACAACACAGCTTTCTGTTCAGGAAATCCTTAAGCCATGTTTGTTTAATGGGAAGTGTGCTAGAGAAGATACATCTTTAGTTACCATCTTATTTACATCCATCCCCAAAGCATCTGTCTAGAGAGGAGGCTCTTACATAATGTGGTAGAGTTATCTTTTACTGTCCTAACTGAGAGTGCAGGGTTGTGTCCTAAAATTGCAGTAAATAGGAGAAGCCCAAATGATAGAGACATCACCTCTCCCAGTTTCACCAGGAGAAGAGGACAGCATGATTTCAAACCTGCATCACGCCTCTAATAAAGCAGTTGCGAACATGAAGCAGCAATCCAGCTGGGCAAGAACAACTGCACCCAGTTTCATGTCGGTCAGCTGAAGTGGTGAATGATGGACTTCACCCACCATGCTCTCTTGCTGGCTGAGGCTTGCTGAAATGACTTCCTGTGCTCCTCTGCAGAGGAGGGGGAGAAAGAAGACTGTATAAACAAAGATGAAAAAGCTTGGTGTGGGAGTGTTTTTGTAAATGGAAGGCTTGCAGTTTGCTGAGGGGCAGCCAGGGTCATCAGAGCTGGAAGGATTTCACAGTCAACGGCAAGCTAGGAGCTGCAGGCAGGAACCTTGGACCACTCCTGCATCCCAGAAAAAAACTGATGAAAAACCTGGTGAAAAACTGATGCACAGAAATATCTGTGTGGCTTTTTTTTTCCCCTGGGTCTGTATCTCTTCCGTGATTTCAAGTGAAGCACAGTGGTTTCAAAAACACTGTGAATAGCTTATTTCTAGATACAATGTATGTTTACGCCTTGCATGTCTCCAAGAGCTAAACAACTACCAGAATACCCAAGTGACTGTAGCTCTGTGATGGTGAGCAGATAAACATGGTGCTTTGGGGATGATGTTATTGTTTCTATCCCCACAAGGGAGATCTGCCCGAAGAAGGGGCCTGAATTGGGCAAAAGAAAAATGCAACAACTGGCATTTAATTTAGTCACTCAGCATTTGCTTAAATACAAGTGCTGCTTTAATGTTATATTAAAAATTCCTTCTGCCTATTTCTCTTTAAATTCCCCTTGTGCTGCTTCCTTTTATTTCTGGTCTGTTCTGAATATCGCAGTGTCTGGAATTTGTCTTTTATAATGATAGATAGCATGGCGTGATGCCAGCCTCTACTCTGGGGAATATTTGTTCATGTTAAGATTTGAAAATCTTTATAAACACACCCTTGGAGGAGATAGTCTGGCATTTGAGAAATGGGATAAAGAGTTAGAAGAGCTCAGTGCTCTTACCAGCTGCATCATATCCTGGGCTGGTGTTTGTGGGGGAAAAAGGATAACCTCTGAAACTCAGCTCCAGGATGCTTCCACACTGACTCATGGAGCTACTGCGGAGGAAAAGAGCATCTGAGATGTGCTGTATAAATTTATCTTTAAAATTCAGTGAACAGCTTTTGTCCCTAACCACTTGGGCTCTCAGGAAAGATTTGAGACAGATATTTTTGAGAAAAGCCAAGCACTCTGTAACAGAAATCAGACCTCTGTTTTTTGGACCATCTTGAGTCGTAGGGAGGCGAACACAGGGTGGTTTCTTACAGGAACCAAGATGATCTTCAATGTATTCATGCTGGACTGGAGGTAAGCAGTGCGATGGGACATCTTGCTCATGAGGTGAAGTTTTTGAGGGTCATGGTGATGATGACATGGGTGGCCTGGGGGGAGTTCAGAAGGGCTGTAGGAGACCAAGTAAATTGGGAGGTAGATGTGAAAGAAGATAGGTAGAAGTTGACACAGTGGGTGGAGAAGATACTGTAATCTGGTGCTGCTCTGGAGCAGGATCTTGGGTTGCTATAGTTAGTGGTGGGAAGTGGGCAAAGCCCATCACACACCAAACATGGCAAGGAAAGCGGTAGAATACATCTTTATGACACTCTAAATCCATGGTCTATCTGTATGTTTGTTAGTGCACGTGGTTCAGGTTTCCTTATCTGAAAAGGACAGAGGAGAACTGCAAAAGGTGCAGGAGACAACAAGGATCCACACTGAGCACCTTTGGTCTTAGGAACAGTTATGTGAGATAAAACTCACAATTTGGAAAGAAATGACTGAAGAGGAGCATGATAGAAGTCTGCAAAATCATGAATGGCCTGGAAAAGCAAGAAGCAAGGGTTTTCAAAGGGAGCCAGTTGAAGCCAGAAGCACAACAAAAACCTGTGGGTTTTTTACATAGCAGGCAGTGGATCTGTGGAGCTCCCTGTCTGAGGATTTTTGGATGTTCAAAATCTACGTGGGCTCAAGAGGAAACTGGGCAAGTACTTGAAAAAAGGGAGTTTGCTTCAGGAGCACAGTGTGTTTGTGTGGCGGGTGTCCCTGAGCAGAGATCTGGCTTGGAAGACCTCTGCGCTGAAACTAATTGAAGGCAGGAGAGCGCTTTGGGGCAAATATCTTACGTGGGTGTCTTGTTCTTACTCTTCCCTGGTTGTTTGCTCGTGACCACTGTTGGAGGAGAAGCCAGTGGGCCAGATGGACCATTGGCCTGACCTTGTGCTGGATCCTATGTTCATGTCCACTAGTGTTGTCAGGAGCTGGCCCCAAAATCCTTGTTTTCTTATATGAAATTCCTAGCAATTACCAGCAGTACAACATGCAGGAACACCACCTCTGTAATAACTGCACAGAAGATAATTATTTTCCTCATTTTCACAACAAGCCATTGCATGTAAGCAGTGCTCATTTACTCTTTGTTGTCCTCATTTTGAAGAGACTCCCCAAAAAGACAGTCCTAAAGCCCAGGCTTTTGAAGCAAGAATAACTCTGGCTCTGTGGACAACTCGTCAGCTTCTCAAGCAAGCAGCAGCAAGCGAAGAAAGAGGGGAAGCTGGTGTTGCTTAGTGGTGGCCGTGCTCATTACTCATGTGTCTACTATTAACCTAATACTTGAGGTTTCTGCTTTGATTCTTGCTTCTTCCTTCCACAGGAGGCTGTCCCCTTGGAGAAAGGAGTAAATGCTGTTTCTCAACCATTTTGGCTGGTGGTGAAACCGCCTGTGAAGGAAAGGCCATGCAAAAATGGGTGTTTTGCCCTGATGCCTGCAGGTGTGGGACGGGACAGGATGGGCTTTGCATTGTGGACAGATTTTCATGGGGACAAGTGCCTGCTTAGTGAGGAGGGTTAAGCTGGATTTCTCCATGGCCGTACAATGCAAACCCAGCTGGAGACAAGCCTGGCAGGCAGTAGTCAGGGCTCAGCCACCAGCCAGAGCTTGGGGAGGCCAATGAGGAGGAGGGACCTGGCAGAGAAATGAGCCTAAGAGAGCAAGGGAGGGCTGGGAGTGAAAGGGTTTGTGTGATATAAAGTGTGTATCTCTTGCCAGAGGGATTTGCAGTGTGGCTGGAGGCAGGGCAAGATATTTAAGGCTGTTTGAGGTCACGTGACAGCTCCATTGCTGAGGTTTTTTGCAGAGGCTGAGGTGTTCAGATGCAGGTTGTCTTCTAAACCAGCAATGCCCTGACTGAAGGATGTTGTCCCCAGATGCTGATGTGATGGCAGCCAAGGGTTTGCGTGGCAGTCTCAGTTCAGCAGAGCTGGAGGGCTGAAGCATGCCGGGAAGGACAGGAGCAGGCACTGCATGCTTGAACCCCCCGCTAAAGCCAGGGGAGGGATGGGTAGAGCAAAGCCTTGGGTGGACTTCAACTGTTACTGAGCACATTTGAATGAATTACTTCACTAAATGATTGTCTCTAAATCCTCCCCCTGCAACCAATGATGCCAGCCTGTCAGTAAAGTTTAGATTTGAGACTGCAAGTCTTTTTCTATATATGTATACAGAAATTCCTGTCTCCTGATTTTACTCTATTAGGGCAAAAAGCTGCATAGAGAATCCTATTTACAGACATGAGGCAGCTGCTTTTCATTAGGCTCACTTGCCATAAGCCTGGCTGTTAAATACTTCCGTGTTAAAGAATGTGATTGACTCTCACAGCCCCTCTGCTTCAGGGTGAGCATGCTGCTGGTGTGAGGGTGGTGGCAAACAAGCCATTTTCAACCAAACTGGGGCTGGAGACCTCAAAAGCCTTGAAGTTGTACAAGCCCCACAACACCAAGCTGAGCACAAATACCCCAGATGGAGGGGGTGGGGAGGACATGACACTTTTCATCAGTGGTGGCTGATAGACACTAGTGGTGGCTGATAGACACTAGTGAGTCTCACCTAGGGAGATGTATGGTCCTGCCTGGTCTTTTCCACTGCAAACATACATATTTGTTAGAAATACATATATATCAATTATCAGATGAATGGACTCCTGCAGAGCGCTCTATTGCACAAGGTCTTTTCCAGCACAGTGTGGATGGCTGATGGCAGCAGCCTCCTCCATTGCAGTTCAGGCACTCACAACCCAATTGCTTTGCACAGAGACCTAGACAACTGGGAGGTCAAGCTACCATTTTACATATATCCTTTCCAAGCATATGTCTTATCGAGTTTTTTTAATTTTAATTTTCAAAGCCATGAAGGGCTGGGATGTTTGCTTTGTCTTTTTTTTTGTCTGTCTGTTT
>VXBL01007282.1:322506-334647 GCA_013400195.1 Aramus guarauna | reverse complement strand
TTTTTTTTTTTTTTTACTAGCCATCATCCTGGTTTACTCCAGGTGGGATTTTTTTCTTTCCAGTTGGGGAATTGCTGTGGCTGCTGGCAATTGTTCAGCAAGCTGTTTCCCAGCTGGGTTTTTGTTCCTGGGCTCCTTTACAGCCTAGCTGGCCAGGAGAGTGGGGAAGTGTCACACACTGGCTGCCATTTTGAACATCTGGATTTCTTCATTTGAAGTCATTAGCAGAATTAAAAGAGAGTTCAGGGTGAAGGGAGGGGAAATTCCCCTTCGATAGCTCTTCCAGTCTGTTTTTTGAGGATGTTCACATTACTGGCATGGCTATTTGAATGTCCTGTTGGAGGAATTGGATGTGATTCTGATTTTCTTTCAAACAACTGATGTTGAGGGTGGTGGCTGCTGCCAGCGTGGACCCAGTTGTCACCACTGTGAACACACACAAAGCATCTTGGATTTAGACCTTCCAGGGTGAGCTTGTCTGCCTTGAAATCACATAGAGTTTTGCCACTGGCTTTGTTGAGCACCCTCCATATGTGCTGAATCAGGTGGTTTCTGAGCAGCCCATTCCCCAGGAGGTTTCCATCAAAATATTGCCGACTTTCGGCTGGAAGCGTGATGGCTCATATCTGGATGGTTTCCAAAGAGATGCTGACAGACACGATGTTCCCTGTGTGTAGCAGTAAGAAGGAACCATCTCTTTTATTGGCTTTGCTGCTGCAGTCCCTTGGTGGCTTTTTTGTGTGGGTATATGGTGCAGCATTTCCTGCAGCCTTTGAGCTGGGCTTTGTTCTCTTTTTATGATTTGTTTGTTGGATTTTCAATATTTCTCTTCACTTTTCCTCCATGTCAAAGTCTACAGCAGGAGCAGGAAGTGGTAGCTCTGTACCAGGAATAACATTGTTCTCCAGAATCACGCGCAGTACAGAGACATTAAAGGAAAAAGTGGTGACGTGTTGTCAATTTGAACTTTTGCACTGTTTCTCAAACCGCTTCCTGACTGCAACATCATCCTCAAAGTGCCAGTTTCTTTGCTAATATTCCGGGGGCTTTTCATGCCCCAGCCATCCCTGCTGCCTTCCTCCAGCACCTTCCAGTCCTGGCTTCACTAGGTGCCCAGCAATGTTGGTGGCAGTGGCAGCATGTTGGAAGTGCAAGCTTCGCCAGGTGTGGTGCTGCCAAACTCCTGGAGTAGCTGCTGACTGTGATGGGGCCAAAAGAGAGAGGAAGAGAAGGTGGTGTCATCCCAAATAAAGCATATTTGAATGCATCAGATGTAGGCAAGCACTGTGCATCAGGTTGCTGCCTCTGCCTTCAAAGCCCTTTGGTCTTGCACGTCTGTGTGCGGCACAATGAACATCCCCTGCAGAGCCTACCACCAGGCCTTGGTCAGCACCACCAGCTTGGTGCACGCATCTCCTCAAGATTTCAGCAATGTGTCCCCCATCCATATCTATGCACCACACCCATCAGAAGCAATCATGTGTGTGACAGACCTTGCAGAGATAGTGGGGTGCATATTAACCCAGGAGATATGGGAACTTGTCTGACCAGGGCTGTGTGGATCCATCCAGAGCTTTAGGAAAATAATTCCTCTAGGATCTTGTCTTCATGGGGTGTTTTGCTGTGACACCAGGCAGGCTCACCAGCCCTACGTAGCTGCAATGGGTCAGTGTTTGTGCAGACCAGTGCATTGCCTCGGCCATGCTGGCTTGAAACAGGGATAACCTGGTGCAAAGAGTCCCCCTGCTGCTGCACTGAGTGTTGGGGTGTGGCCCCTTGTCACCCCATTCCCGAGCAGGCAGGGAGTAAATCGCATCAATTTGGCCACAGCCTTACTGGCATCTATTTTTTCTTTTTTTTCCAGGTGTTTCAGCTTTTTTTTTTTTTTTAAATGGGAAGGTTAGGATTCCTCCCCCCCCCAGCTTTGCAATAACAAAGGAATAACCAAGAGGAATGCCAAAGGGTCATGCCCGCCTCGCCCCCATGTGTGTTGCTGCAAGAAAGCAATGGGGAAAGCAATGTGGTGGGGGAGAGGGGATCCGGCCACCAAAATAGTGTGTTTCTCAGCACGTGGATGTTCTCACACTGTTCCTCAATACAGTCATCCTGAAAGTTTGTGGTGGGAGCTAATGCATCAGTTCACTACTGAATGCTGCATTGGCATCACACCACCACCTTTCTGAGCCCAGGACAGGCTGTTTTGGGATACGAGGGAGGAATATAGTTCTTTTTTTTTTTGCCAGGCTGGGGAACTCCCCAGAGTGGTGGGTTTTTCCCAGGTCTGCAGTGCCAACGTGGAGACACGAGGCTGGGTCTTCCCCTCCCCGGCAAAATCCCTGGACACGGTGGGAGCCAGCGTGGCAGCGAGCTGGCTGGGAAATGCTGGGTTTTGTTATTGGCTCTTGAAATGTGTTTGCCGTAGAGGAAATAGGCCCCAGTTTCATTGTTGCCAGCATCTCCTTTGGTGCTGCTGCAGCTTCTCAAGGCAAAACAGCTGCACACAGACGTGCACAAGAGAAAATTGACCCACCCAAGCAGGGCAGCTGCCTGGGGAGGAGGGTGGCCGCTTCTGGATGGATATTCAGGTAGAAATCTCCTCCAACACTGTTGCCAACCCAGGAAACCCTGGACAAGTCCCTTCAGCTTCTTACAGTGGCTGAAAACAGCAGTTACCAGCAGAATAACAACCACTGCTGCCTCCCTGGGCCTTATTGCTCCCAAATGGGTCAATTAGTGCTCGCTTGCATAAAGTGGGAGGGGGAAAATGCCGCTCTCAACCGAGCTGCATCCTTTTTATTTTTATTTCTTCCCAGCAAAGCATCACTGCAGGATCACAACAAAAGGAGGGGATGCAGGAGCTCATCCTAATAAGGGCGGCTCCTCTGTCCGGATCCTCAGTGGTTCAGAGGTGATTTGCCACTGCATCTGCTGGGAAATGCAGCTCTGTGGCTTTTTTGTGCCCAGCCACTGCACAAGCGAAAATGTGAGTCATGATCCCACAGCCTGTAAAATTGCTTTGGTCTCCCTGTTTCGGACAGTTGTTATTATTCTTAGCTGTAAAAGGGGGCAGGGAGGAACAAGCTAGGACATGGCTCCCTGCTGCTATTTCAGGGGATTTGTTAGGTTTGCAGCTGACTGCTGAGAGATTAATAGACAAACCCCAACCACTTCAGTATTGCATGCTCTTTTATTTTTAATATAAATCAGTTGTGCAGTGGTTTGCAGAAGGAAACAAAGCTGCCTGCAGCCTGGGTTTCCTTCCACCAGAATGAGCAGCCTGGCCGGGTGTGTGGGTCAGCTGCATCATTGCCGCAGGGTTTTTGTTCCACCTCTCCTTCTTCCTTCTGCTTGGGATGTGCGGAAGGTGGGAACTGCTCTGGGAGTGGGATGAGCCTGCCCATGCCCAGCTGGATGTGAGCTCTCCCAGGTCCTCCAGAGCTGGTCCTCCGAAGTGAGCCCTGGCTTGGGAACCTCTGGGGCGATCAAAGGGATGACCACCCTCTTTTGCCCACCATCGTACCCCGTGTCTGGGACAGAAGGGCAGCATCTGCCCCTGCCAGGAGAGACTTGGGGGGCATAAATCCCATGGGGGAGGGCACAGGGGTGTAGGGAAGAGGCTCTGGTCCTGCCAGATGTTGCTTCTGGCATATGTTTTGTCCCAGCCCTGGGTCTCCTCTCCACCACCACCAAGCAGAAATTACTGTCACTGGGGAGACACTGAGACTGACTTTCTTTGATACATTCCGTCACAGATTATGGGAGAAGAAAGGTCCACAGAGAATCAATTCTGAGCATGGGCTGGGATCTGGGCTGGAACAAGCTGGTTAAAAGAGTGCTGCTGGTGGAGGAAAGGCTCGCAGGTGGAGTTGTGTCAGGCTCATGACCAGAATAAGGAACCATCAAAGAGGAGAGGAGGTGGCCTCTGTCCACTGAAGCGGGGTAAGGGCTCCATTTTCTCCATCTTTTGGAATTCCCTGCAGAGTCTAATTCCCCACATGGGCACATAGGTTCACTTATAAACCTGCTTTGCTGATGGAAAATCAGTGTTGGGAGCTATAAGCAGGGAAATACTTCCTTTGGTTTTTGAAAACAGTTCATCAGAGTGATGGTGAATTAACTGAGTGAAATAAGGCTGACATCATGTTGCCTTGCTTTAAGCTGAAAGAGCTGGAAACCTTTTTTTATTCTTTTTTTTCTTCAGGGCAGAGCCATGGCTGCACTTGACCTCTGCCAGCAGCCCAATCAAAACTGGCTTGTAGCGAACTTGCTCCTTCAGATGCCAGCCAGGCTGATCACCTGAACTCAGCCACAGGCACAGAAATTGCTGCCCGGGGAGTGTCTGGGGAAAATCCCACCTCTTCTAAATAGAGGGACAAGGACATTTCCCAAAACTGCTCTTCTGGGAAAGCCCCAGCCCTGGGATGGGAGGCAAAATGAGAAGGGCAAGGGGTACATGGGTTCGGTGAGTGAGGGTGGTGAATTTCCAAGGTTACTCCTTAACTGGGTGCCAGTTCTCTGTGTGGAGAAGGGTATTTGGTAACCGTGGTGTTCTTTTCCCCTCTACCACTGCCCCAATTGCCTAGGAGGAAAACCAGGCATGGGAGGTACCACCTCACACATGTGCCCATTGTCCCAGGGTGAATTTGCAGCTAGAAAAAACCAGTGTACTCCTACCAGAAACAGAATTAGAAGTGTTCTGCTTTTTCTGTTTGCCTTTTCCTTTTTATCTTTTTTTCTTTTTTGTTTCTTTTTTTATCTTTTTTCTTTGTTTCCTTTTTTCTCCTTTTTCTCCTTTTCAATTTCTCCCCTTTTTTCTTTTTAGCTCTTCCTTTTTCCCCTCTTCTTCTTCTCCTTCTTTCCTTTTTCTTTCAATTTTCCCTCTTTCAATTTTCCCTCTTTTTTTTTTTTTCCCCCCCCCCCCCCCCTCCCCTTTTTTCTTTCCCCCTCTCTTTTCCTCTTTTTTTTTTTTTTTTCTCTTTTTTTTCCTCCTAGTCCATGGGGGAATAAAGGCGTGATTTCCTCTGTAGGGAAGATGGTGATTTGGGACCAGGCCTCCTCATCTCGATGCTCTGACCTCACCTGCTGGGCAGGTCCCCACCAGCCCGCAGTTTTTGTGGAAATCACCTGGTTTGCTCACAGGGTATTTTCACCTAGGGGCCAGCTAGTCCCCATGGCCCTTCACAGGGCTTTGCTCTTGCCATGGGATGTGTGGGAGCTGGACCCCTCCAGCAGCTGAGCTCCTTGTCCATGGGAAACAGGACTAAAATACACACTTTGATAATCAGGGCTAATTAATCAGCTGAAGAAATAACCAGCATTGATGCAGGAGACTAATCAATGGCCCTTTAGTTCAGCCTTGTGTCTTCATCACAGATTGCTGCAATTGGAAGCAGGGGCTATTTTGGTCTGAGGAAAATAACAACCAACCAAGTTTTGGGGGGATGTTTGAAAGGCAGCGGCAACATCACCTTGCTTTTGAGTCCCCTCTGCACTACCCCAGTATCCCACTGCCATTGTGTCTCTCACAAAGGTTGGGCCAGCTAAAAAGGAGTTAAAAAAATTAGTTTAGTTGGAAAATAGTAAAAAACAAATTTAAAAAAAAGAATTTTAAAATAACTCCATAGAGCCCTAACTTGGTTTCCAGCCACAGCCTGCAAAAGGCTCCTTGCATGGCTTTCTTGAGCTGGAAACCACGCGGCCACCACAGGCTGTCCGGGGTGATGGCTGCTTTGTCCCTCTCATCACCGGGTGAACCATGTCTAAGGCACCACTACACCCAACTCGGTGGCTTTCGTCTTTTTTGGCTGCAAGCAGCTTTTCTGTCTGGACACAGACCTGTTGGGCAGCGGCAGTGGCTGCCATGAGCTCTTATGTTGAAGTAGCAAGAAAAGTCATCCTGGAGGGGAAAAAAAAGAAAAAGCAGGGATTTTTTTTCCCCTGCCTTGCTAATGAGCTGAAGTGGCATAGGAAGGTGTCAGGGAAATGCTTGGTCCACCTGATGAAACCCCCCTCTACCCCATGGGATAATCACAAGGGGAAAAAATAGTGCCAACACTATGGGCTAAACAAGATGTTGCAACTTGGATGTTAAACTTGGACTTCTTTGTGGTTTTTACTTTATTTTATTTGAGCAATACTGTTTTTTCTTTCCAGCTGCAGTGGAAGCCGACTGCAGGCATTGGTACAACCAGTTGTGCTTCTCTGGGGAGTGGGAGCACCCTTCAGGGTGAGGTGGGAGATCAGAAGTGGGTCAGGACCAGCAGCTCTTGTTTTGTGGATACAGTAGTGGGTCTAACCAAGCCTCCCACAGCTCACTTAGGGGAAAGACAGGGACACTATTTTAGGTTTAAGTGGGTAATTCCCCTGTGCACCTGCCTCGGACAAACCATACCATAAATTACGGCAAGGCAGTTATCAAGGGGGGGCAGAGATCGGGGTGCTGAGCAGGGTTTGACCCCATGGGTGAAGGCTTTGCTGTCTCCAAGCAAGGCAGGGATGGAGACTGCAGAAGTCCTGGACCAGCACAATTTTGGGTCAGTGCCGAGTTGGCCAGTGGGGCTGGAGGCGCATCTCCCATCGCCAGGGCCGTCTGCTGGTAAATGCCTGCTAGCACTTGCTTTCTCAGCATGCAGCAGCATTTGTTTCCATCTCATCTCACAACCAGGAAAAGCTCAGAAGCTTGTGGTCTTTCAAGACAAGACGGGCTTTGAGTGCCCCCCCTGCCCCCACGTACTATCTGCAGGTCAAAGCTGAAACTGCTCTGCCAGTGTAGCTACTTACCAGGTACATGTTGAGAGCTAGTGACTGCTCACTTTGTGCAATTTATTGTCATCCTCAGACCTTTTATACTGTTTTACAGAGAGAAGGCCTTAGCACATCTGGACTCTATACCTGGACATAGCCACACAAACATCTGGAGGCTACATCTGGACATAGACACATAAACATCTGGGCTCTAAGGGCTATGGAGATGGGCTTTGTGCAAACATGAGATGCTCTGCAATCAATGTTGGGAATCTTTAAGACAAAATTGACGTTGCATATGGATCCTATAGCTTTCTCCCACTGAGGTTAAATAATGGTGTCCGTGGACTCCCAGGTCAGGATAAAGAAGGAGTAGATGCCTTGAGGCATCAGAAAGACCAGAGAAAAAGCACTTTAGCCCTCCCATGCTACTCACCTTCTTACACAAATCTTGCAGGTGTGCTATTTATGCCATTAGTCTATAGAAATCCCACAAAAAGTGAAGTCTAAATTATATATTGGTTTTATTAATAGCATTACAGTTCACCATTAACATGGGTAAAATGCTTACCGTGATAAACTGGAGTGTGATGGCATTGTTCATTTAAAACATTCCTGAGCACCGTCCAGAGGATTGGCAACCAAATCAATGAAAAACAGTCGGTGATCAAGGAAAGCCAACTCCATATTTAAGGAAAATATCAGCTCCTGAGAAATCCCTTACCTTTAATTGTATCTAAGAGCATAATTGCATCTTTTGCCCCAACAGACCTAAAATCAATCTGGCTAATGAGTGACACAAAGAAATGGCAATTAAACTGATGCTTAGCTGTGGTAACTAAATACAGGGACCTCATTCTACATAATGTATATATAAATAATAGAGCAGCCCCTGCAAGCACAGCACTGTCAGCTCACTCAGAGGGATGGAGCCATTAAGATGGGCATCCAGGACACATCCCTCCGTATTTAACTGGGCACCTTGCCAAGCTCTAAAGAATAACAACTGTTGAAATCTGTTAAAAAAAGAGCTTATCAGTGATATTACCATTTTGCTTCCACTTTGCTTTTGGTATGTAAGAGAATCATGAGTAAGCAACAGAAAAAATTAAAGCATTCAGTTACTTTGATTTTCTAAGAAATAAAATAAACATAACTATTGCTCAGTGTGATTTTCCCTCTCTTTATGCAGCAATTCACTCACTAGAGGGAGGTAGATGGTAAATTTATCTATCTGAAGCTCTTAGCCAGTTTATGTTGCCTTATAAATGACAGCAGAATAGTTGTAAGTAGGAGCTCCAGGTATGTCATCCTGCCCACGGGAGGGGGAGAAATTTGAGCACTTGTTGAAATTAGCTTGGTTTTTTTCTCTCTCTTTTTTTTTTTTTTGGTGACTCTCCCTTTGATGGCCCTGCCCATACTGGCAGTCCCCAAGGCAGATGTGTCCCCCGCAGCAGCTGTGGCCAGACCAAGTGCCTTGGTGCTTCAGAGCTGCCCAGCTGATGAGGGTCATGTTGGGTCCATTGACTCATCCTGGGAGAGATTCAACCCTGTCCCAAGAAACTGAAGTGTAGGAGCTGGTAGAGAGGATGAGACCTGCAATTTGGGGTTTTTGGCCCCATGGTGCAGAGTTTGTGCACCACACTCAGCATGGGCCAGTGTGAACGTGCCCACCAGCTCTCCTCTTACTGATACTCTCAGGCCAGGCAGCCCCAAAATAGAAAACCAGCAATCGCTGAGCATGAGGAGTTAGTCAAAAGGGCCAAACATCCTAATGGCCAATTTATGTTTTTAAGGAAATACTCATGATAAAGCTCAAAAAAATAGCTACCAAGCAAATGAAAAAATGCCCTACATGTTAAAATTCCTCATTCAAATACTTATACATAAGCAAATTAAAATTAAACTTGGCCTTACAATTTATTTCACCATCTCCATTCTACCACCTGCTAAGTTAAAATGAAGCAGAAGCTTCTGTTCTCCTGGTGAACCAGATGATACCTTAGGGACCTCCCTGCTTTGCAGCAGGGCGTCCAGCCAGGATGCTTATCTGCCAGGGTTTAACATCCTGGTAGCACAACCCTATTTGATGTTTATGAGGGCATATCCCATTTACATGGGGTTTACCCCACTGAGACGTACACAAGTCTGTGGGTCTCATGGGATTCACCCCAGGGTACTGAGGGAGTTGGCAGAAGTGCTCACCAAGCCACTTTCCATCATTTATCAGCAGTCATGGCTTACCAGGGAGGTCCCTGTTGACTGGAGGTTAGCCAATGGGACACCCATCTACAAGAAGGGCCAGAAGAAGGATCTGGGGAACTACAGGCCTGTCAGTCTGACCTCAGTGCCAGGGAAGGTTATGGAGCAGATCATCCTGAGTGCCATCATGCAGCACGTACAGGACAATCAGGTGATCAGTCAGCATGGGTTTATGAAGGGTAGGTCCTGCTTGACTAACCTGATCTCCTTCTATGACAACATGACCTGCTTAGTGGATGAGGGAAAGGCTGTAGACAGGCTGTAAAACCTTGGACACTGTTTCCCACAGCATTCTCCTGGAGAAACTGGCTGCACGTGGCTTGGATGGGCGTACACTTCACTGGGTTAAGAACTGGCTGTGTGGCTGGGCCCAAAGAGTTATGGTGAATGGAGTTAAGACCAGTTGGTGGCACATGGTGTTCCCCAGGGCTCAGCACTAGGGCCAGTTCTCTTTAATATTTTTATGAATGATCTGGATAAGGGGATCGAGTGCACCCTCAGTAAGTTTGCAGACAACAGCAAGTTGTGTGGGAGTGTTGATCTGCTTGAGGGTAGGAAGGCTCTACAGAGGGATCTGGGCAGGCTGGATTGATGAGCTGAGACCAATTGTATGAGGTTTAACAAGGCCAAGTGCTGGGTCCTGCACTTGGGTCACAACAACCTCATGCAATGCTACAGCCTTGGGGAAGAGTGGCTGGAAAGCTGCCTGGCAGAAAAGAACCCAGGGGTGTTGGTCGACAGCCAGCTGAATATGAGCCAGTAGTGTGCCCAGGTGGCCAAGAAGGCCAACAGCATCCTGGCTGGTATCAGAAATGGTGTGGCCAGCCGTGATTGTCCCCCTGTACTCAGCACTGGTGAGGCTGCACCTCGAGTACTATATTCAGTTTTGAGCCCCTCACTACAAGAAGGACATTGAGGTGCTGGAGCATGTCCACAGAAGGGCAACAAAGCTGGTGAAGGGTCTAGAGCACAAGTCTTATGAGGAACACCTGAGGGAACTGGGGTTGTTTAGTCTGGAGAAAAGGAGGCTGAGGGGAGACCTTATTGCTCTCTACAGCTATCTGAGAGGAGGTTGTAGCCAGGTGGGTGTTGGTCTCTTCTCCCAAGTAACAAGTGACAGGATAAGAGGAAGTGTCTTCAAATTGTGCCAGGGAAGGTTTAGATTGGATATGAGGAAAAATTTCTTCACTGCAAGAGTTGTCAAGCATTGGAACAGGCTGCCCCGGGAAGTGGTTGAGTCACCATCCCTGGAGGTATTTAAAAGATGTGTAGATGTGGTGCTTGGGACATGGTTTAGCGCTAGACTTGGCAGTGTTAGGTTAACAATTGGACTTGATCTTAAAGCTCTTTTCCAACATAAAGGATTCTGTGATTCTATAGTAAGCATGGAGTAGGGTTTGCAGGTCTGTCTGCATCTGCTGTAGGACACTGAGCAGGAGTTTGGGGTCACTTTGGAAGTGTGTAGTTACAGACAGGTGGCCATGGGAGGAGGAGGAGGTTTGTGCTGCTGGAAGAATTACAGTCTCTCACTGGCCATTTAACCAACAAGACCGCACACAGGATGAGTGGAAAAGCTTAAAAATTAGGAGCTGGTACGCCATCACTCACATCAATACTGCTGCAAACCTTGGGTGGCTGGGATGGTTTGACGCACTGCTTGTTTCGACCTATGAAAAAAAATGGGTGTATTTGTCCCTGAACATCCGTCAGCCTGTCAAGCTGTGATGACTTAGAAGAAAAAAAGGATTTTTTATTTTATTTTGCTAAATGATGATTGACATTTTAAAAAGAATATTGTCAAAGCCACATGTCATACAGACTAATTGCCTTACCTGCATGGCCCCTAATGACAAGTTAGACTATTACAGCTGAAAGAATTTTAAGCATCTAATAATTTACACATCATCACCTGGGCTATTTGCTTTCCACACTTCACTAAGTGTAGATGAAGAGTGGAGCTGCTTGTGTTTCAAGGTGGTTTCACCTGTTTCACTCAGTACTGAGTCAGGATGGTGCAGCCCCAAGGGAAATCACAACCTTCAGCAGAAGCAATTTAAAATGTGGTGATGAAAACGCTCACTTTTGCATGAGGGCCCCCCCCTCCCCAGTAATTGAATTTTTTTTTTTTTTTTCTCCTAAGAGAGCAAACAACTTGGGCTCTGCTTCTGGGTCAGGTCAGGGTATCAGCATCACTTTAATTCCAGTTTATAGCATTATGCATTATAAACAGATAATGCCTTCTCACCAAAACACCCAGGAAAGGAAGAACACTGGATGGCAAATTGAAAGAGCAGGTCTATCCCTAATGAGTGATAGGTGGCCTCATTTCATTGATCAGCTAATTGCTATCACAGGGGTAGCAGGGTGGTATATGAGTGAGTGGGCTTCCAATTCCCATGTAGGGATGTGTTTTGGGGAGGAGCTGGGAAAGGTAGTGGTCCTACATTTACTCTCCCTTGGGTATTATTTTAGGGAGGGAGAGGGTTTAATTTTCTTTTTTGATCTCATTTTAATATTGTGCTTCCAGTAAACTTGTGCCATGAAGCCTTTGCCCTCCCCAATACTTCAGGCCTTGCTCCTGGTGCCCTGGGCATGGGGACTAGCTGCTAGCAGGCAGGCTCCTGGGGAAACGCTGAGGTCCTGCTGTGATGCTACTGGTGCTGACCTGGGGGTGAGTGATGTGGAGACTTGGTTCCTGGTAGAAAATTCCCTTCCTGGGCCCAGTGTCCTGCCTGCTTGCAAATCCTTCTCTCCTCTGTATGGCCTCTATGAATTAAAGCACAGCTGGGTTTTGCTTGCTGTGTTTTGGGAGTGTTTTTGTACTGACTGTGGTCTAACAGCATAAATCAGGCAATGCTTTTGGAGGCAGGGAGGGGAAAAAATGAGGTGGCCTAGGGGCTTGGTCCAGGCATAGACAAACCCCCAAATTATCAGTACATAATGGATCTGCTTCTCCCTTCCCATTGGTCTCAGCCTGGGATCTCTCTGAACAGCATTACAAGCATGGGTAGTGGAATGCAAGTCTGTGATAAGACTCTCTTTCCTTTATAGGCATGTGGATCCTCTCAGGAACATCAGAAGGTTAAAGCAGGTAAGAGTTAATTCTCAGACCAACCTTTTTTTTTTTTTTTTTTT
>VXBL01007282.1:298228-322481 GCA_013400195.1 Aramus guarauna | reverse complement strand
TTTTTTCTTTCCCCTGAATAAATCCTCCCCAGAATTTCTTGGGCACATTCAACCATGGAAGGTCAGAAGCCACAACCTGGCCCCAGGGTGGTGTGGGGAGGGAAGGGGATGTGGCTGATACCAAGTGCTAGGGAAGGGAAAAATCAGTTCTAGGGTGGGAGATAATGTGTGCTGCTATCTTACAGCTGCCAACTCCCTATTGTTCCTATCCCTGGAGGCAGGAGCAACATGCTGTAGCAAATCACTGTTGGGCAGCAATTAAAACCAGGAGCAAAAGTTCAATCCAAACTTTGTGTTCATGTAGGGTAAGCCTATTGCTGGCTTATGGCTCTTCTAACTTTGAGATAGTATTTTTGGAAAATACCATATTTCTTCCTGCCTGAAGGAAGGTGTTTCCCTCTTTGAGGGCTAAATTAGCTGTGGTGAGATGCTAATGTTGCTCATCCAGCTGAGGCTCTGAGGACTTTTTACTTGGCTGAACCCTTTAAAGCAAAGAGGTTGAAAGTGCCTTTGAGAGCCTTACCTTCCAGCTCTGCAGGCATATAAACAACAAATGTCGCCCACATGCTGAAACCAAATGTAATAGCACACTTGTTGCTTTTGTAACTTCTCCTGATGTGGCAATTTCCTGAGCCTTTAGCTTTGACCTCTAAGTAGCCTGACCCTGTAGATGGGAATCTGCCTCCCTGGGACAAGTGGCACCAACTGCACGGCTGTGCTGGGACCTCAGTGCTCCTGCATGCGCATGTTGGCAGGGCGGGAGAGGGAGGCAGGGACGGTCGGACCTCAAAGCACGAGTGTGCCCTGCTCTGGGATGGTAGCAGTGGGGATACAGCCTGGCTCTACATGGGGTAGGAGGTGGTGGTGGCGGCCAGGGCTTCTCCAGCTTCCCCCAGCCCTCTGAGTACTCTGAAGTGGCACATACTCGTGGGGTGAACACTGATGGCAAGGGCGTTTGGGGTAGGTTGCAGGTCTGGGTGGAAACAGTCGCTTGGACTGGAAGGGATGGCAGTTTTAGACTCACCCTGGGCTGGTGCATGTGTGCATGTCCAGGTAGCCTCCCCCCCTTGCTCCAGGACCTGACACAGGATTACTTGCATGTTCTTCTGCTGATGGATTTGCATGTTGCTTGGAAAATGGGAATGGGATGTAGCAAAATGGAGAGATAAGGGAGCTTGAAAATAATTTCTGGAAGTAAGGACCAGTAACTCTTTCTGGGAAGTGGAGATGGAGGAAAATTTGAAGTCATTGCTTCTTGTCTTCCAGGGTCAGATTTTCCTTGGATATTGACATATGTGCCTATAAGAAGCTGCCACAGAATCCTGAAGGACCAGTACGGAGAGTTTTCTCCTCCAGCGTACCATGGTGATTCCCCAATAGACTTTTGGTGCAACTGGACCATCTGGGCAGGCTCCAGAAAGCATATAATAATTTATATTGAGGGATTTGTCACTAAGGAGTGTTGCAACAAAAATGAAGACAAAATCCTATTTGAAGGAGTTTCTTCACTGGTGGAAAACAGTGTGGTTTATGCTTGCTGGAAAAAGAAGATGCATGTTTTTGCCACCTTTGCTCAGGCTGTCCACATTGTGTTGCTGAAGAGGTACCTGCCAAACTGCAGAGACACCCAATTTAAAGGGAAGTACTACATCTTCCAAGACCAGAAAGGTGACTCTTCCTCCAAAGATGATGTTATTTATGAAACCCCTGCTCCAAAACTCCCAAAGCAAGATAGTATTTTCCAGTCTGGATGGGCTGAAGACCTTAGAGAAGTGCTGGGCTTCGTGACCACACATAGCACCATGAGCCTTGGCAAGACCATGGTGTTGAGTGGTGGGCTGCTGCAGGGAAGAGGGAGCATGTTGGGTACTATGGCTGTGGGAAGTCCTGTTGAGCTTGTCCCTTATGAAGGTGCAAGGACACTGCTCCTGGAAACAAAAGCTCCCTGTGTGCTGGGGCCTGAGCTGCAAGGAGGTCTGAGACGCTGCAAGGAAGCTCAAGGCGGAGGAACACCTTGGGGCATAATCCACACTGCAGAGCAGGATACCTGGAGTCAAAGGCTCTCTATGAGCAGGGATGTCACTGTGGGTTTTGATTATACTCACAGGCTTTCAAGTGTGCTTTTGGAAACTCCTTTGCTTGGTGCCTTGCAGGTAGTGGAGCCATTTTTGCAGCCAGCAAGTGTGGGTCTAGAGAACAGGCAGTCTGTCCTGGACCCTACCCTGAAGCCAAAAGATCTGGGAGACCTACAGTTTACTATTAAACCAACACACACAAGTTGCCTGGACTTGGCTGCACTCTCACAGGCTTTGTCCCCTGGCAGAAGAGAAAGCAAAGAGAGTGCAGATACCACCATGTACCAAGGGCTCAGAACAGTCAGTTTAGAGGAGGATGAAAGCCATCCCCAGTTGAGTGTTTTGGCTGATGACACAGTGAGCAGTGATGCTGATGGCCTTGCAAAGGGCCTGATGCCCAGCCTGAGTACCTTGTATGAAGTGGTAAATGGGGATCACTTACAGCTGCTATATGAGAGAAGCCAAAGATGCCAAAGCAGTTTTAGGGATTTGTCTGTGACCGAACCTGAATTGGGAACAACTGGCCTCCAACATACAAAGCTTGTGGGTATTTCTTCCCCAGAATGTTTTAGGAGAGTTGTTGAGGGGAAAACACTGTTGCATGTCACAGCACCATGGGACATCCTCCAAGAGCATCCTCAGTTGTGTGGTCAGAGCAGTCGCATCCCACATTCAGCCCCTACAGACCCTGGGAGCCTTCCTCAAAATGCCGAAGCACATGACTGTCCATCTGTTGAGAAAGCTGATGCATCTTCCTTGAGTGTAAAAAGCTGCCACCACCAAAGTAACAGAGCTGCACAGCCAGGGCTGGAGCATGCTCTCACAGCCATGTCTGCCCTAGGGAAAGAAACAATCCCTGTGCTGGGGGTCTCCTGCACAGAACCTGTCTGTGCAGGCTTTGGCTCTGCTGATTTCACCCCTGAAGCACCTCTTCCTCTAGAAGTAGAGCCTGTGCCCAGCATTGTCTTCTTTCCACCAGCCACTTTGGATTTAGCCCATGTCAGCCTCAGACAAAGGGCAGGTGTCTCACTGGCTAGCCCAGGAGAACAGGAGATGGTATCCCCTTTCCTACCTTGCCATGCATCAGTAGGCTCTGAGCTGGGCACAGATGAGTCCCCTGGATGCCTTGGCATACAAAAGCCAGAACTGGAGGAGGCGGGTGGTCAGCAAGGAGAAGCCTCGGACCCCGTGCACTTGCTGGCTGGGGGTCCGTCCTCAGCTTCTGTCACAGGCCCAAAGCCTGGTGTAGAGCTTCCTTGGCCCAAGGACCATGTGAGTAGTGGCTCTGGGGTGGCACCAGCTTCCCTGCCTGGCACCTGGGGGGTGAGGAGAGAGAAGCATGTGCTGTCTGTGCAGCACTGGGGCACAGCTGCTAGTAACAAACTGGCTTCTACCTCCATCCTTGGGAGATTTAAAATGCAGAAAACCCCAGAAGCTCTCCAAGTGGGTGCAGGAGAGCAGAGAAATGCCTCCTTCAATGCCACTTCTGCACACCCTGGCCCTCCTGTGACCTGGGGAGGAGAAACGGTGTCAAGAGGCCAAAAGTCTCAGGAGTCCTCTGATGATCCTGTATCCAGAAACAGCCAGATACCGGGAGGACAGCAACAGAACCATGCTGGTAGGTCTCCCAGTACTTGCTGTAAGCCATCTTTAGAAGGCAGAAGTAGTTAGTGGGGGTGAGGATGAGGCTATATCTATCACCTGGAGTCCCAGCCTGGCAAGTGTTACCCAGCTGTCTGGGGAAGGGAAGACTTCCAACAAAGTGATCTTGTTGGCCAAACCTCTGTTGGAAGCAAAAACATGTCATTCAAGCTGCTGGAGGCTGGATGGGCTGCACAGGGCCTGACCCTTGCAGAGCAGCTGGGCCCCAGGCTCAATTCTGATTGCAGAGCTGAAATGTAGCTCTGGGGGCTCAAACTAGAGAAATCTTGCAGCAGGAGAGGGTTTTAAACAGGGCCTCTTCTGTGGCAATTTGCAGCATGCCTAGAAATGCAATATCCATGTCCTGGTGCATACAGTAACTGATGACTACGTGTTTCCTTTCTGGTGTGTCAGAGCTAGGGCTGCCCTGGGCAATGGAGTACTTCTCTGTCAGGAGCTGCCACATCATCTTTCAGGATGGGTCTGGGATATTTTACCTGCCGCTGCATGCTGACATTAAAACCAACATCTGGTGCAACTGGACCATCTGGGCAGGCCCCCAGAAGCACATTGTCATCTACATTTGGGGGTTCCAGGGAAGTGAAGGCTGTGGCAAGAACCAGGATAAGATAATCTTCCATGGGATCGCATCAAGCGTGGAAACCAAAGTGGTGTATGCCTGTCACAACCAAGGTACTCTGATATTTGCTTCGCAAGCTACCGCAGTCCATGTATTACTTCTATCAGGGAGTGGCTCCCTAAGCAGTAAATACGGTGATTTTAAAGGACAGTATTATGTATTCAAAGACTCTGAAACTGTGGGCTCTTCAAATGATACCATAGCTCTCCAAGAACCTGTCCAGAAGGTCTCCAAAAAAGAGAGCTGGAGGACAGTGGGAACAAAAGCTTTATTGCCCACGCTGAGAGCCTCTCTGGGCCCATCAGCTGTACCTGCTGGTGGCAGGATCCAGCCTGAGCTTGTGAGCCCAGATGAAGAGGCTCAACGCCCTCCCAGTCTCATGGAAGATACTCAGTCTGGTGCTAACCTGAACAAGCTTGACCTGAGCGAGCATGATCAGCTGCAGGATGAAACAAAGCTGGAAATAAGCCTTAAGGATGGTGGCACTGAAGGCAGAGAAACCCAAGATGATGTGTTGGTGGAACCAGCTCCAGCTGGGCATAAAGCTGAGCCGTCTGCCTTGGGGATTGCAAAGGGGGGTGTAAATCCAGTATCTGCTCTGCTCACCGTAGTCCCATGTTGCTCAGTGGGTGTCTCTGAGGAAGAGATGCCCAGCAGTAATGTAGGTATGTCTACCAAATCATCTAACCTGGATCAGACCAGCAACAGCTTGTCAGAAGAAGTGGTTGTTGCTGCACATGACATGCAGACACCAGTGCTGGAAGAGCCACTGCTAAACACAAATACCAAACCTTCTCTCTACCCCTTTCCTGGTGTGACTGCTGGAGATATGGGGTCTTTGGGAGAAAGGAATGAAGACCTCTTTGGTAAGATGTTCTTCTGGGTTATTTGTGGCTGAATTGTGCAATATCCATTTCCAGTCATGCAGCACTCTCTTAAAGGTTTTATTTGTAGACATGACTGTGGCCTTCAGTTAGTCCATGTAGTTGGTCCTCTTGACTCCTTCCGTATCCAAGGAAGGTGGCATTTGAGAAGACATAGGATTATCTGTTGTAACATGGGCATCTATTGGATGATGCCTTAACAGGGAGAGGCTGGTTCCTAATACAAGTGCTCTGAATTAGCCATGGAGAAGCCAGCCTCTCAGCTATGACTTTATACCCAAAGCAGACTGTGAATGCTCTTCTTGTTTTTAAACAGCTTTGGCTTGCTTTGATTGCCATGGCTGCAGCCTGGCAAGGTGCTCCTAGCCATGGTAACTGGGCTTGAGCTCCAGAAGTTAGAGGGAGGAGGGGGAAAAAAGGCTTTTGTCTCCTGAGAAAGTTTAGGAGTTGATGGTAGACTTCTTTCACATAAATATTTACCCACTGGTACATATTAATTTCTGCCTGAAGGTAGAAGAGATGTTTTCAATTGGTCTTTCCTCCCCTCCAAACTGTTCTTGCCCCTTCATTGTAGATGTGTGTAGATGAGTTTACTTAGCTCTTTTGCAGTTGCTGGCATCTGATACACAAGCTGCTTTGCTCCATCAGGGTCCAAGGCAGCTCTGTTGTAGGCTATCCAGTGGCTTCATAATTATAACTTTTCATCCACTTCCAGGAATGGAAATGAGGTTTATTGGGGTGATTTCTTTCTAAAGAGCACTTCCCACTGCAGAGAAGAGTAGAGTGTATTTAGAGCTTGATATTCAATTTCAGTATAAGGAATATAGGAAGGAGCTGGCATGTGGCACTCTTCTTGCAAAGTGACACATACCTAATGTACTCCTCCCCGCCCCCCAGCCGCCTGCCCAGTATGCCAAGGTTAGCAGCCTGATTCTTTCCCTTGCTCTGACAGATCTGGTTTCTGCCCTGGCATCTCAAGAGAATGACACAGTACTGCAATCCCAGCACCATCCTGGAGGTGAGTGATGCAAAGAGTTTAAGCATGTCTTAAAACACAGCCCTAAGTTCAGTGTGCTGATTGGTGTTGTGCATAGACACTGTCTGCTCATTAAGCTTAGAAAGCAGTGGAGGGTCCTTCTGATTAGTAACCACTTTGAAGATCTTAATTTTTAAGATATCACTGGGATCCTGTAGTTGTGCTTTGTACTTACCCTGGAGAAACCTGCGTTTACATGCTAAACCTGGCATAAATGCTGGCTTATTTGAGTTCAAGCATTACTTGTTGGCTGTTTTAAGAAGATTTTGCTAAGGTGAATGAGGCTGAATGAGCCTCAATTCCCCCAATGTACTCCAATGGGTGTTTCATGACTATCTGGATCAGAAACCTGTAGGACTCCTGCTCCTCAGACTGGGGAGAGAAGCAAAGCCCTCCCTTATGGGAGCATTAGCAACTAAGCAGCACAACACCTGGTTTACATGGCAGAGCAAGCCACAGAAACAGCTTGCAAAAAGGAGTCAATACAGAAGAAGCCGGAGCTTTGAACAGGAGAAATATTGCTGAATATATAAGCTTTAAACAGGAGACTCTGGCAAATCTGTGCCAGCCTGGATTCAGCCAGACCACAGCAGTTTATCTAAGCTGATCCCATTGATGGATGAGAGATATGGGCTTTTAGACTCCATCACAAATTATGATGATACCTTTGGGAAAGATAATAGCTAAAGAAATGTGAATGTGATCAGATACGCATTAATGCTTTGTATACTTTTTGCTGAAAGATCAATTCTAGTATTCAGCACCAAGCATTAGCTAAGGTTTGTTTTCACCTGTTTCCTCAACAACTTGTTCTACCTGATGCACAACCTGTGGAAATACCTGTGTGGCATTGACTTCCACAAGCATGTCCTCATGGAGCTGTTCTGCTAGTGTCGATGTTTAAGGACTAACTCATTTAAGGACCCTGTTTGTATTACACAGACTTAAACATACTAGGATCTTGTGTTTTCTGGTAGATGTGCTGTTTGAAGTAACTATTGAAATCAAACCCAAGGACTGGATTCCTCATGGTGGAAGTGAGCTCCAGAAGGATCTTCTTGAATCTATGAAGAACCATGTGAGTCCAGGCACAGGGAGGGGAAGAAAAACAAATGTGATGTCCCAAATCTTTAACTAGAGGAGATCATGCTGTGCCCTTCATTCTGGGGATTTTCTGTTAAAGCCACATGATGAATGAGCATCTGAGTTGCTTGTGCTGGTCATCATCTGAGGCCAATACCCTGCCAGAGTGCCTGGCTTCGGTGGCTGGTGTGCAGCCACCGCAGCCCATCATAGCACCGTGCCATTGCAAGGCAGCAGAAAAGCACTGCAGAGAGAGAGATAAAACCAGCTGAGGGCTGTAACTCACCTCTGGAAATGAGGCAGCTTGTAGCCAAAGCCTAAAAGAGGGCGAGCGTGTGAGCATCTGCTTTCAGGGCTGCACCTAAAACTTCCTTTCTGGGATGCAAACTGGAGCAGGTACAGGGTTCAGCCTGCTGCCTAGCCTAGAAAGCTGCTATGCAATAGTTTAGCACCAAACACTTACCTGGGGCTACTATCACCCTTCCTTTTTCCAAGGGACCTTGTGTGTTTGCAGGGGTTGAGCTGAAGCTGAGCAGCTGAGAACAATTGGTTTTGTCCTAGAGAAAAGGCTCAGAGCAGTGGGCTATGGGACATATAATGCATCCCAAGTGGTTTGTTAAGGGGAAGAGCAAGGTGGGGAGGTAGACTGAGAAAAGAAACTGTTTGCTGCCATACTCCTGCCCATCAAACATTGAATCAGCACTCTGTTCCTTTGTAGATCCAGGAAAACCTGAAACTTTCTGCCAACAGCGTCAATGAAATAAAATTAAAGGAAATCAAAAGGTAGGGTTACTGCTGTGCTGCTGGCTTGGCAGGTGACTCGGCTATAACCTGTAATATTTCTTGGATAGCAGTGGCTTGGCTTCTCATTCTCCTTCCCCAGGAAGAGACCCAGCCTTGCTCCTCTCCTGTGATCTGTAATGTGTCCTAAAAGTAAGAAAAATAATACCTGTTTTCTAGAGGAAAGATGGTGAACATTGATGTTTAGTGCTGGCCTAGGACCTTTGTAGGTCCAAGATGGATTTAAACTCTGGAGAAAACAAGGATCCTCACACTTGCCATGGTGGCTGCTGAAGAAAGCTGGGAGCTGTCAGCAAGGTCCCTGCCATGCTTCACTGAGACTGACCTGAGGCTGCGGACTGCCACTACAATTTGCTTTATGCAGATATCTAGTCCCTTCAGGCTAGCTCCAAGTGAGGAGCCATTACCTGGCTTTCCTTTTTCCCTTGGTCTAAATGCAAAAGCTGCCTCTTGTCACAAATAATCTTTGCAAGAGCCTGCAGCACCATGATTTAATACAAGTGGGTGGAAGGTCTAAATGGGCTTTCTGAGCTGGGCTTGGTGGTGATGCTTTCCTCCTACCTCACCCTGGGCTCTCTCCTGCCTGCAGGATGAGCAGTGCCAACCTGCTGCTCACCTTCTGGCTGCACGTGAAGCCGGAGGAGAGAAATGTATCTCTATTCCTGCGCTCCCAGCTGGAGGAGATGCTTGGCACCTCAGTAGGAGTGGAGAAGCTGCAGCTTGTTTCACTGTTTGTTGAAGGTGGGTGCTTCACTTTTCTGTGGGGTAAGCCCTTTTACGCCAAGCCTGGCTCAACTTATGGCACCTATTTCCCTCCATTACAGATGTGAACGAGTGTAGTGCTGGGGTCAGCCTCTGTGGAGAGGAGGCGGATTGTTTCAATGGCATGGGCACGTACCTCTGTCGCTGCAAAAAGGACTATGAAGATCATTCTCCCACCAAGTCTGGCACGCTCTGCATCCATGTTCCCCGATCAGGTAGAGGATAAAGTAGCAGCTCTGCTTTCTCCTGCAACTGGATGTTTTTCTTGTGTATGTGAGAGTAACTTGTGCAGCATCACTCTTGACACGTGCAACCTGGTGTGAGTGCTCTCTCCTTGACTGGAGTCCTACCAGCTGTGCCTCTGCTAATGTACATAGCATGTGATGCTTAAAAATGGCATTGCTACTGGAGTTGTGATGCCCAGACCTGGTGTGGGAGCGATATATAATATCTTTCCAAGGCAATGCCCAGCTAGTTGTCCCTGTAGGCTTCCTCCTTTGGCTTTAGGAGCTGCTCTTTGGGAGTTGTTTCCAGATATGAGCAGAATTGGAGGCAAACGTGATCCTTTTGGAAATTGAGTGGAGGAAGAGTGAGATTTAGGCAGTGTGGGTATCTAAATTAGGAGAGCCTTGTACTTGAAGGAGAAATGGTCTTTCCAATACTCTAGAGGCATCAGCTTCCAGTGATTAGCCTAGATAGGTATCCAAGGCGTGACCTGCATCAGTTAACCATGACAGGTTAATGTATTACTGCTTGTTGGGTGTAATTCAGTGTGACATCTGTGCTCCCAAAGGCTCTCCTGAGTGATGCCTGAAAGTTTTAGGGAGAGCTGCTACTTCTGGGCTCCTTAGTACAAGAGAGACATGGACATACTGGAGAGAGTCCAGTGATGGGCCACAAGGATGATGAAGGGGCTGGAGCATCCCTCTTATGAGGAAAGGCTGAGGACTGTTTAGCCTGGGGAAGAGAAGTCTCAGGGGGATCTTATCAATGTATATAAATATCTGGAGGGAGGGTGGAAAGAAGACAGAGCCAGGCTCTTCTCAGTGGTACCCACTGACAGGATCAGAGACAGTGGGCATAAAGTGAAACACAGGAGTTCCCTCTGAACTTCAGGAAATGCTGTTTTTGCTGTGAAGGTGACTGAGCACTGGCACAGGTTGCTCAGGCAGGTTGTAGAGTCCATGTCCTTGGAGATATTGAAAAACTGTCTAGATGCAGTCCTGTGCAACTGGCTCTAGGCAGCCCTGCTTGAGCAGGGGAGCTGTAACAGATGTCCCAGATCCCTCCAGAGGTCCCTTCCCACCTCAACCCCTCTGTGATAAATTCTGTGATTCCCTCTCCCTGCTTAAGGGAAGCTATGGAGGGAAACTCTCGGTAAGGCTCACACTTCTTGGGAGCAGTGAGTCAAGGCAGCTACCAGTACCTGAACCTGGTGGTTATTTAACCAGTGTTTACTGGTAACAGTCTGTGGTGTTTGCTGCTGTGTTCTGCTCACTGGCTGTGTTGGCACTTCCAAGTATAACCTTCCCATGAGGCCTAGCCTCTTTTGTTTTTTTTCCTTCTCTCCCCAGTCTGCTACTTTTTCTGCATCAGGGTTAAAACTTGGCATATGCAAGTCTTTATTCCCCCAGACCTTCTGCATCTCCTGACTGTGGCTACTCAGTTTTGTTGCTAATAAGCATAGCATGGCCAAAGGGTGACTTAGACATTATCTCTGCTGAAATTGGTCTGATCCACAAACTTGGTCACTCCTTGGAGTGCTCTGTGGTCTCCTGTCACATTGTGTAGATCTTGGTGAGATGATGTACCTGGTGATTACCCCAGTGCTCCCCTGACATATTTGACACAAAGCTAAGCAGATGGCATGTGGTGCTTGACTATAATCCAGAGCTGGCTAATCCAATCTTGCAGAGTAATGGAGCCTCCCAGCCTGAAAACCACCAATATTCTGCAATATGTACTCAAAACACTGCTGCTTTACCAAAACCACTACTTTATCCCTGCAGCATCAGAAGTGGCTTAAACCTGAATGTGAGCTTGCAGCCAAATTGCATTTCTCATTCAACCTCTCAGCTGCAAATTCATTAACCAGTTATGCAGCCTAAGCCTATCCAGACTGGCTGGATATGGAGTTATACTCGTATGCATTTATAAAATTATTTATATATTTGTCTCGAGTCAAGGAGAGTGTCCCTTCAGGTCTGGATAGAAATGGTAGCAGATCTTCAAGCCTGCATGTAGCTGCACATGGGTTTGGCAGTGGCTTTGCTGTATCAGGGCTCTCCTGGGGTAGCACCAGCCCTATGCTGTTCCTGCAGGCTGGCTCTTGGTCTGAATACTTCTTTGGGATGGAGGTTTGGGAGAGATGCTCTGCCCTGGAGGGGGCCATGAGGGTTTCTGGAGGGCAGCAGGGGAGATGTTGACTCTCCTGGAGGACCATCCACAGCTCCAGGTCTCACCCCTGAGCACTGTAGTCATGATGTGGTGGACGTGGGAGACTTTGTGAGCACAGTGGGGGCCACTGGTGCGAGAAGGACAAGGCCATGGCCCTTCTCTTGCAGGGATCGGCTTCTTTCTCCGGCATGCTGACATTCTGGTGGGGGTGGCCATCACAGCCAGCCTGGCGATGCTGGTGGCTGCTGGTGCCCTGTGTAGGGCAGCCAGGTGGGGACAGCACCACAGGAGGAACCAGAGCCCTGAGGAGCCAGCGGTGAGGGCTGTGGAGGAGCCAGCGATGGAGCTGCACGACCTGGGGGAGTGCCTGCGCCTTGACCCCTTCCAGCTGAAGCTGCGGGCCAGGCCCCCTGAGTGGTTGTGGAGTGCTCGAGCCCACCCCAGCCAGGCATACCGGGTCTTCCTGGAGCAGTCCCCCCCACTCTGAGGAGGTCCTGGGGCTCCCCAAAGCCCCTGTGGCACTGGTGAGCTGCATAGTCACTCCTGCCTTCCCTGGCTGGCAGAAGTGCCTGGCTGTGCAAGCCCTTCTGGTGTGTTTAATGGACCAGGAATATCTGACCACAGTTGTCTTTGTCTTGTAAATTATTTTTTTTTAATACTAGCTCAGCTTGGGAAACAAAGTGCTTGTTCCACATTCCTGTATATCTTCTCCTGACTTACCCTGCTTGAAAGTTGTGCAGAACTGTCAGCACATGGAAATTAAATGCCTTTTTTAAGGAAAAAGGATATTTTGGTGCTTAATTTAAGAAATTAAAAAATATTCTGCATCTCTGCTTAGTGCTGCATGTTTTCCCCTACCCCTAAGGCGGAGCTTTATGGGAAGCCCTGGTGTGACCTGAGGATCTGGGGGGGAAATTCTTCCAGCCTGGCTGAGAAACACCCCCAGAGCTTGACTTAAAGTTTTGGGGAGACTCCTGGCCAGCTAATGGCACATGGATCCCCTGTCACTGAATGATGGGGACAGCATTTTTGGTGCTTGCATGAAAAAAAGCACTACCACCACAGAAATCCTCCTCACTGTCAGTAAAGCACAGTTGTCTCCCCAGCTTGTCTTGCAGCCGAAGACTTGTAACTGCTCAGTTTGTCTAGTTTAGGTCTTTTAAAGCAGAAAGATGTGTGAATGGTGTGGTGGCAAATGTCCCACTGGAGGGCACTGTCTGCCACCAAAAACCCAGCAAGGGTTGCTGCTACGGTGCTGTGCCCCTGCGCTGGCCTGGCCAGAGGCTGCCAGATATGGGACACAGCTGGAGCTGGAAGGTCCCTGAGTGAACCAGGACCAGTTAGTGCACCTCATGGATGATCTCTTTGCACTTCTTGACCAGCTTTGGCCAAGATGCACTGTGGCAGTGTGGACTGAATGAAACGGCTTGTACATACATGTGCCCAGCTCAGCTTTTGCTCTCCAGGGTGAGCTTAAAAGGGGCTGGAAAAGGCCCTGCTGTGTTTCTTTGCAGGGAAGTGGCAAGGAGGCTGGTGAAGGAGGAAAAAGGGACCTGGGAGATTTCATTAGAGTAACTCTTTTCCATCCTTGCCCTCAACAAGCAATTCATATATCTCAGCTGTTGAAACATGGGAGAAGCAACATTTGCAGCATGGAGGGAGCTATGCCAAGGGAGGGGACTGGATTTTGCAGTACAAATCCAGCCATTATAAATGCCAAGGTTGTGCAAAACCAGGTGAGAGCATCTTACTTGTGCTGAGATGATAAAGAAATGAGCTTCCCCAGTGCTTGAATGGTAGCTGCGGTGCCCCTTTGCTGCGGGGTGACTGTGTTGCTCTCCAATAACAGGCTCATCCAAATTAGTTGATGCTGATGGGCTTCTCCTGCCTGCAGAGATATGCAGAGTAGAATGAACACCTCTCTGCACACATTCCCCCACCAGCAACTCATTTCAGTGCTGTTTAGTGCCATCCAGGTTTAGGTAGCAATAAGGTTAGACAAAAGTAGGTCTCCCAAAGGCACCCTGATCATCGCTTCCTTTGACGTATGTGGAGCAATCGGCTCTTACCCAGTGTTTTTCTATGCATGGATTTCAAAGTATTTTGCAAATAGCAGAGAATTAAATGCAAGCGTCTCCCTAGGAGGTAGGTAAGTGTATGTGATTTTCCATCATAAAATGAAGGAAACCATTAGTGGATTTGTGCAGAGTGTGTTTGTTTCCCCACAGAGGTCAAAGAAAAGCAGCAGGGGCTAAAAATAATACTGTCCTTGTCTTGGCCTTGGATTTGGCTGGTAGCTTCTCCCCTTTTTCCTCCTTGGTTCCAGGAAGGGGGTTTGGAGGATCTTCAGACTACAAACTCTGCTCTCTCCCAGTAAGGTAAGGTTTGGATCCCAAAGCCAAGCAATTAATCAACAGATCAGTGCTTCTGCTGACTTCCCAGCTTTTCCAGGAGAAAGGTGAGCCCCAGACTGTGCTCCTTTGTGGGAAGCTATCTCCTGTAATACTCAGCACGTTAGTGAAAGCTGTTAATCTCCCCAAGCCCACAGTGCCATCCAGAAGCAAGTCAAAAGTACCAACTTAACCTGCCCCAAGCTTTTTGAGCTGCCATCCTCTGGCCAGTTACAAAACCAGGGCATCCCATTCCTTCCTATAGCCAAAGCATGTTTTATCCCATTTTAAGAGGCTTTCTCAAGTTTGATTATCACCGCTGCATAGCTGCTGGAAAGCATCAGAAGCTGGATGTTCAGCTACTCTCCTTCCCAATGTACTGAAGAAAAGGGTGACGCACATTGGGAATGAAGCCAGTGCTTTCAAGAGGTCATGGCAGCTCCACTGCATTGCTGCTCCTGTAAGTCACAGTGCTTCAAACTCAAAGGACTGCTTATATATTAAAAAAAAAAAAAGAAAAATTATCCATCTGTGCCACAAGTACGTACTATGAATGCTACTCACATAGTGAGTGAAATAATTCCTTTGCAGGTCATTCCCAGCAGCTTGATCTGAAAATTGCTTTCAGGCTGACCCAGAGCCACCGTGGCACAAAGGGTCTTAGGGGTGACCTTGGTTTTTTTGGCATGCTGGAAATTGTGTGCCATTCCCTGGCTTGGCTTGTTTTAGATACAGAGATGATTTAGGGCTGAGCCAGGACAGGCAATACCTGTGGCTTGTTACCCACCAAGGAGCTACATCAGTGCTTGGGGGGGGGTGGGCTGCCCCAGCAAATGGTGGGCTGGGAGAGGTGCTGGTCTTCCAGCCTGAAAAAGGTGGTGTTTTGCTGTCTTTAGGGCTTTTCCTTCCTCTCTTCAGCACTTGGCCATATGAAATGACACACTCTCTTGATTTATGGACAACCAGGTATGATTTTTTTTTGTGACGGGAACATATTGCTGAGTGACTGCAGTGTGCACAGAGGTTTTAAAGGATCCATGACTGACTTGGAGACTGTGAGATGTCCTAGAAGCTGTGGGGGAGGAGCAGTATTTGAACGTCAGCTGATTTTTTTTCTTTCTTAAAAGACATTTACTGAGCTCTGGTTGAACTCTTTCTTCCCAAATTCAGCTTATTTTTTTTTTCCCTCTGTTTTAGAAGCAGGGAGGGCAAGCCTTGTCTGGCCACAGAGCACTGTCCTTAGACACGAATCGTCAAGGTAGAGGAGAAAACGTGGAGGCAGTTCCCTGTGCGAGCAATGAAAAATGGGAGACACCTTATTTAACATGTGGTGGCTGTGGCTGGACCCTCAGCCTGGATAGTGAAAGCAAAAAATAACATCTGGGGAAAATTGCAGCAATAGGAGATGCTGGAAAGGAGTTTGGTTTCCATTTCCAACCCCAGGAAAGAGAAGGGAAAGGGATGCAGATGCTTGTAGCCTGCTGGGACATCACTCGTGTGTCTTCTGCTGTCCATGAACGTCTGTCCACTGGTAGCAGCTGGGGAATCACTGAAGTTATTGCCATGCCGAGGGAGATCTCCAGAGGCTCAGAAGTCCCTGCATACCCTGGCAGGTTTAGGAGGACACCTCTTGTTCCCTGCTGACTTCCTCCTCTCACCTTCCTTCTCTATTGCATCTGCATGCTGGGGAGGAATCTCAGGCTCATCTAAGGCCTCATTTAAGGTACTAGGTGGTAGTAAATGGACAGTAAGTGAGCAAAGAGGGGATTTTCATGGACAGATCATAAAGAGATGTTTATAGGAATGGGAATGAGATCAGAGGCGAGAAAGACACTTCAGTCTTTGCTGTGATTGCTCCATGTTGTGGTGGCAGTGGAAAGGGTAGGTGGCACCCAGGCATTTAGGGCACCCATAGGCTCCCTTCTCTCCTGGGGCAAACCCCATGCCCTGAGGGGACCCAGGCTCTGTGGCCAGGCAGCAGCAGGGCTGCTCTGCTGCTTCTCCCCTGCTGAAACAAGGAGCTAACAAACCTTGAGACAAATGTCTATGGAAATATTTGTCATTGGAAATCTTGGCTTGCTTCTCCTTGTAGTTACTGAGTAATGCAGGTAGCAAATTTTCAATGGCATGTGGATGATCGTGCAGCCTGTAGGGCAGGAGCTACCGGGTAGTCACCAGGGAGACTTTTGCTGGGAAAGTGTTTTGGAAAAATACCTGACAGTGTAATTGTATGCAGTGCATCTAAAAAGAAGAGGTGGGGAAAGAAGAGCTTCCTGCTTCCTGTAGATGCTTTTGAGTGCCATTGATGCACTTACTTTGGCAGGATGAAATTAGCCATGTTCAAAGATGGATCAACTCTTCTCAACTCTCTTTTCTCCATCTCCTCAGAGCAATTTGAATGCATCACTGTGCTTGCTCTAAGCAAACAGCAGATAAAAAATACTAGCGGCCTTGCATTAAGTTTTGTGCTTTACTGAATTGGCCAGCCATGTGGCTATGTATTGTAGCATCGCTATTGTATGAGGCACTCAGTAGAACCTTTCCGGGCCATGACCTTTACGTGCAATGCACATATGGGATATCCTAAGCAATCCCTTGCAGTAAAGGAGGGCATAAAGGCTCCAGCGAGCCCCAGGACCCCACAGGAGGGCACGAATAAGCCGTCCTGCAGGCAGACAAGGCATATAGCAAGTTGCCGCTGCTTGCGTTGCAGAGGACTGAAACAAAACCAAAGCCTGAAGCCCATGAGAAACAGCAGAACACCTGCAGCTTATTGCTGTTGTTCCAAAATGCAGGCAGTCATGCGACTGGGTAGATGATGAAAATCATTACAGTTTGGAGGGGTCCCTAGATGAAAACCTTAGGGATTGGTGCAGCTTAGTTTAAAGGGGAAAGAAATAAAAGGCTGTGGTAGTGATATACATCTTAACTGGATTGTCTCATGGTAGAGGAATGAAGGGGCACTCCCTGAAAGCAATCTGCAAAGGCAGACTTTAAACTCATAAAGGAAATATTATTTTTTAATAATGTGGAATGGGACAGTGGAGTTCACTGACAGCTGAGAGCAAGTTCTGTGGTGCCTAAATGGAAATTAGGTACAGGGGCGAGGACTGAGTACAACCCATGGTTAAGTGAAAATAAATGATGAGGAAGTTTAAAGTTTACTGCTTCGGGCCATAACTGGTGGGAGCAGGAAAGAGGTGTCTTTGCACAGCAGACTAAACCACATGGGGCTGATGTTCTGGCACCTACAGCTGGGACTGACCTGTATAGGGTCATGCCAGCCAAGGACGAGGACCTTCCTCTGATCTGTGCCCTGGCCAAAATGTGCCCCTTTGTGAGGGCTGGCATGCTGCTCTGGTGGAAACGGCTCCTTGTTCCCCACCGAGCACTGGCATGTGCTTCTGGAGCTTTGCTGCCAGCAGGGAAAAGTGGAAATGTAGCTTTGTGCTGTGGTTTGAATGGCACTAGGCTGGTGAGTCTCTAATTGAACCACAAACCGAAGACAGTCTCTCCTGGAGAAAGTATTTTCTCCTATTTCCTGCATCTTCAGAGGCAGCAGCTGAGGCTCCCCACCCACCCTGTGGATCTCATATGAAAGCTTGATTTCTTTTTTCAAGCTGCTGCACATACACAGTTATTACCTGCAGGTGTGTGTGTGCAAGCAGAGACTCTGTGTGGATGGAGTAGAGAAGCTGGCTTTGCAGGGGTGAGGAGCACTGTCTAAATAGCAAGATTTCCTGGAAGGAGGCAGTGCTCATTGCGAATTGGGTCTGTTCCCAGAGCATCTTAACTTGCAAGTGATTAGCTGTTAATTATTATGCTATAAATTACTTAATAAGTGAGTATTCTTCACAGCACCTATTGTACCACATGACATCTGCTAAGCTGTGTGAAATACACATAATTACTGTTGCAGAAATGGAATTATAGCTCTTCTCCCCCCACAAATTCTTGTGCAGCCACCAGTCGTGGCATGGGCGCTTGGTCCAGGGTGATGTGCAGGCAGTGCTACTGTGCACCACCAGCCACCTTGTCCCCACCTCCAAGCTTTCAGCTTTCCAGTGGATGCCAGGATTCAACCTACAGAAGGCAAAAAAGCCATGCCCAGCTGAGTGTTGCCTGTGTTTCAGCCTCAGCATCAGGCTTAAAAGCACCCTGAGGATAATATTTAGCTGTCTGTAGTTAGCTAAAAAAAAAAAAAAAAGAGTAAAAAAAAAAAAAACCCTACTAAACATAGTGATTTTATTCCAGTTTTAAGTGTTTTTGCTTTATAAGGCTCTAATAGTTAAAACTCCAAGGAAGAGTGCATTCTCCTGCTGGGGTACTTCAGTTCAAAATGTTTTTCTAGTGACCTAACTTTGTTTATGGCCCTGAAGAGGGAGAGGTGGAGTCTCTTAACTGAGATCATCAAAATATTTGTGCTGGTATGTGCAGTTTAGACCTGCCCTTGAAATTATTCAGCTTAGCTGTGGCTTGACTTGTTTTGGGCATTTGAGCTTTAATTTTTCCCCCTCGTGCTTGTTGGTCTGACTTGTGGTAACTGGTTGTGGGACTGTGTAATTGTGTTTACCTAAAGTGCTAGGGTAGAGGGAATACAACTGATTTCTCACTTGAGTGGGATGATGTACATCCTCAACGGCACTTTTAAAGCCCACATGCTTACTCTGGTTTTGCATTCAGGTGGATGTAGTGGTAGCATGAAGTTAGGCTGGACACTGAGTTCCTGCTCAAGCTCCTGTCACAGCTGGTGACTACACCGGGCTGCAATATTAACACTGGCTGCCAGCCAGCACTAAACATTCAAGCTGCTGGCTGCCTGATTAACTACCAGCAATACATCCTAAAACAATGGCAGCTGGCCATATGGCGAAATTAAAACCACAAACTCTTCTTTGGATCCCCACTGAGGATTCATCTTTTTCTCAGAGTTAAAATTCCCGTTGGCAGGGGCTGGATTTCATGGCAGTGGCGTCACTGTTTGCATTTGTGCAGTGCTGGCGCATCCCCCATCCAGGAGGGTCCCAAACCTGCCCCTCACCCAGGGACAGCCTTTGCTGAAGGAGGAAGGGCCCCTTGGCACACTGGGTGGGAATGTGCTGGCAAGGGAGCTGTACTTGCCTTCCTGGACCAGCGCTGGGCCTTTAGCAACAGAATTGAAAACTGTACTGAGAAATGTGAATGCGGGCAAATGTCCTGTCCTTCTCATAGCTGTTGCGCTGCTTTGTTGCAGGTGATGTTTAGGATTGAACCAAATTATTCTTTCACTGCATCCTAAATAAATCCTTAAAGACTTTTCCTTGGGGTTTGTTTTTGTGTTTTTTTTTTGTTTGTTTGTTTTTTGTTTTTTTTTCCTTTTCCAATCTCTGTTATCACTGTAATATTTCATGCTTCATGCTTCTGGAAACAAAAAAATTCAATATTCAAGAACAAAGCAATCCACAGCTTGCTTTCATTTCAGTCTTTTGTATCCTAGGGCTGTCCTAACTCAATAACTGGGGTTTTATTGTGTCACATTTCACCGTGGCTGACTGCAACCAGCTTAGCTAATCCTTCTGCTGCTGCCTTATCAGTATTTTTTGTAATTCGTTGTTTGTCTATTCTACTTTCAGAGCTTTTAGGTTTTTTTTCTTGTTTTCCCAACCCCTCAATTCTAGGACATTTGTGGCTGCCCTCTGTGATTGCTCAGTCTGGTAAGTGGTCACATACAAAGACAAGCAGGTAGTTAATATTGGGAGCCTGATTTTGGCAGCTGCCATCACATTTTCTCTGGTTGGGAAAGAATAAAAATTCAATATTCTCCAAAGTTGACAACATGGAAAGATTTCCATTCCTGAGGGGAGTGGTGAAAGAGCAGAGAAGCACTATATGATCCAATCTCCCTGTGCACAGGGTATGGATCACCATGTGTATTTGCACATATGCAGAATGCTAACCTCTATGATTTAAGTGGTGTTTACCTGCCAATGCCTGTCCAACACTGCACACAAGCCCTGATGACAAGATCCTATCTTTCCTATGGCACAGATTGCAGCTGCTTCTTTTTCCTAAGTAAAATTACAAAAAAGAATACTTTTAAATTCTCACATCCTGCCACACACTCAGGAGTGGAGGTTAAGTTGATCCTAAAAGGATGTTGTCTCTTTATTTAGAGAAATACAGATTGCACCATGCTGATGCTCTGCTATGAGGTTGCTATCACATGGGAGCAAGTGCCTTTGTGGCACGAGAGGCATGTTGTTTCTGCTATCTAGCAATCAAAGCACGTCTATCAAATAACTGGACAGGCTGTGATTTTTTTTTTTTTTTTTTGGCAGAGGACAACACTTTCAATTTTGAATAAACAAATATTTAATAATCACTCTCACTGTCTAGAAGTTCATATGTGTATGTAGTGGGCAGTTACTCTTAGCACATGACTGTAGATACTGTGTAGAGGTGGAGAGGATTGTTTTTCTGTTTGGGGTTTATACGCATACATGTTTTCAGGCACTACAGGGTACTAGTATTTTAGTGCCTACCAGCACAAGACTAACCCTTATTAAAAAAAAAAAAGGAAAGAAAATCATTGCCAAATGCCAAAACTGAGGGATATTTCTTTGAGGTGGGACACATCAGCTGAGCATACTTGCTCACATCACATGGTCTTCCATGTGGCACACCTGAGCTGTTTACCAGGACTGTCCTGTATCGCCTGCTGTTGCTGCTCCTCACCAAGTGCCCTTGTGTCTCTTGGGCATGAGGAGACATCTGCTAATCTGCCAAAGTTACACCCAGGGCATCCCAAACAGCTGTCCCCATTCAACCTATTAATTCTGAGTTCTTTCAATCAGGGCTGTGAGACACTTCTGGAGTTGTTATCGGCTGGGGTGCAGCTTGAGGTTATTTAATCCTTTTCCCTTCTACAGTAAAGTATGCTTTTTTGGAGACAACTTCTCAGGACATTGTTGGTCTTTCTGAAAATCTGTGGCTTTCAGGTGAAGCCTAAGGTAAGCAACAATCAACCATTTATTCTTTCCCAGGAGCATAGCTTTGTCTTGGCTAAAAGATACTAATAATTTTTGGAAGGTGTGTTCTAACAGCATAACATTGAAACTTTCCCATTATCACAGTCTCTGAAAGTTCAGTTGTACTTCAGGGTACCCTGAGCCACTGTCACCGCATTTGAAGCGCTTGGAATATTGTGGATGCCTGCAGAAAACCTCTGCGACATGCTTGGGATTTTCTGTTCCCATCAATTCTAGTATATCTTCATAGGCTGCTGGAACTTTTTTTTTTCCCCCTCCACCTTCTGTGTTTTTATACATGCTTTGCTAACCATGATGAATTGTTTTGGAGAGAAAAAAAAAAAAGAAAAAAAGGAGTGAGCTTTAGACTTCTCCAGGATCTTCAAGGCATTGTTCAAAGACTTGTTGTCCAACTACTCGCAGCTGCTTTACAGAGGGAGGATTTCTAGCACTTCTGGTTGTGTTAAGATTTTGCTTCAAACTGAGGTTTTCTAAAAAGAAAAAAATCAAACATGGAATCCTTTAGCTATATATTTTAATTGTTGACTTTGACATGAATATTCTGCAGTTATAAGCATACTCAGGTATCTTTTGATGTGCTCTTGCAAGTTTTAATCCTGTGATAAATTCTATATTTCCTGTACGAAAGAGAACAGGTGTCCATGCTAAAATTATTTCTATAATTTAAACAGGTGATCAAACACATTGACTGATAAGAATCATTCTGGATTGACACAAGCAGTAGGTTCCTCTTCAAGCAACCAGGAACCAGCAGCTGCGTGGGACAACCGGTTCTGTTCAAAGCTCCAGCCTGCCATAAGCTTTCTCTGTGTAACGCAGTAAGAAGTAAATCTTTCCTGGCATTAGCAGTATGAGTGATTAGGAATAGTTGTATCTGATGGTCTTCTCACCTTAATGAATTTGGCTTATGGCATGGTTTCAATAAATTGAGAACATAGTAACTAAAGAGCGTTCAAGCATTTTGCTTGAATTTTTGACTCTGGAACAATGTGGGTCTACCAGTATGAATAAAGAAGGGTCTTTTCTATCCCTTAAAGAACAACAGTAGTTTCTTTCATAGACTGTAGGAGCTCCTTCCCTAACAATGGACATTCAAGGCAGCTCTCAAGGAAGTCACTAATACTTCCTAAATTCACCAGGGAAGTCATAGGTTGTAGCATGGTTGCGCTTGCAGCTACCTG
This sequence comes from Aramus guarauna, assembly GCA_013400195.1. Taxonomy (NCBI): domain Eukaryota; kingdom Metazoa; phylum Chordata; class Aves; order Gruiformes; family Aramidae; genus Aramus; species Aramus guarauna. The sequence goes on along the minus strand of VXBL01007282.1, from coordinate 300,563 downwards.
CCAGATTTGTTCCATTTCTCCCTACTGTTTCTCTGTTGTGCTTGCATCTCTTGGCTAGTATGTGCTTCCCAGGGACTATATTTTTATTACTTTCAAGCCCTGGATTGTCTGAAAAAGACATAAAAAGCTGCAAAAGTTGCATGTATATAATGAATGGCCTGTAGGCTGCTGCTTAGCTGGTGGAATAATGTTTCTCTGAATCCATAGACTTCAAACTAGTAACTTAGCACATTTATTTCCTCTTAATAAATCCCCTGCTTCATGTACCCAGGAGCTCCTTCAGTGGCATCAATCATCAACATACTCATTTTCCCTCAGTGTTACATTTCTTGAACCTATTGATTCTGTTATAGTTTAAATTCTTCTTGGTCTTATCAGCTGACCCTTACATACTACTTTTCCTGCCTCCTTGTATTTGGTTTGTGTGACAGGGTTTTGGTAGCAGGAGGGCTACAGGGGTGGCTTCTGCAAGAAGCTCCTAGAAGCTTCACCTGTGTCTGACAGAGCCAATGCCAGGCAGCTCCAAGACAGACCCTCTGCTGGCCAAGGTCAAGCCCATCAGCAACGGTGGTAGCGCCTCTGGGATAACATAGCTAAGAAGGGAAAAAACAACCTAGTGAGAGTTTTTTGCAGCCAGAGAGAGGAGTGAGATGATGTGAGAAACTCTGCAGATACTCAGGTCAGTGTGGGAGGAGGCGCTCCAGGCGCCGGAGCAGGGATCCCCCTGCAGCCTGTGGAGAAGAGCGTGGTGAGGCAGGCTGTCCCCCTGCAGCCCATGGAGGAAGGATGGACGATGGGGAGCAGAGCTTCCACCTGCAGCCCGTGGAGGACCCCATGCTGGAGCAGGTGGAGACACCTGAAGGAGGCTGTGAGGCTGTGGGAAGCCTGCGCTGGAGCAGGCTCCTGGCAGGACCGGTGGCTCTGTGGACAGAGGAGCCCACTTGTGACCCTGTGGGGGACCCATGCTGGAGCAGTCTGTTCCTGAAGGTCTGCACCCCGTGGGAGGGACCCACGCTGGAGCAGTTAGTGAAGAACTGCAGCCCGTGGGAGGGACTAGGTAGAAACCAGGAGTGAAGTTACGCTAAGGAAGAAGGGAGGGGTAGGGAGAGGTGTTTTAAGATTTTATTTTATTTCTCACTGCTTTACTGTTTTGCTTGATAATAAATTACATTAATTTCTCTCTAAGTTCAGTCTGTTTTGCCCATGATAATTGGTGAGTGATCTCTCCCTGTCCTTGTCTTGACCCCTGAGCTTTTGTTATACCTTTTCTCCCCTGTTTAGTTAAGAAGGAGGGGTGATAGAACAGCTCTGGTGGGCACCTTGCCTCCAGCCAGGGTCAACCCACCACACTTCTATAGACAATCTCTATTATCTTTGCTTTATTTGAAGCACTGAACAAAGTCCTCTTTAATTGCTGCCGTCTGATCTTTGTCCTGGAGAAACAAAACTTGTTTTTCAAAATAAATGATCTCTACAGCCTTACCCAGCTATCAAATATTACTATTGACTATCTTATCAGACTGTGTAATGCTGTCAATTCTACCTGCTTCATTAACTATTTAAAGATTAACACTAAGTCTAGTCTAGCTTATAAGAGACAAAGGCAAGAGTGAATTGTATGATCTCATTCCTCTGGGTGCAATTCTTTCAGCAATCTGAAAGAGTGAGTTCTTGCTATAGAAAGGTGAATGCTGTACCCCCTTTTTTATCAATTGTCTGTTTTATCAAATCTGTGCCTTATCTCATGTCTGCTTTATCAGATCTTCTTGAGTAAGGTACATAATTGAAGCATCTTCCAAATTTAATCTCCCCTTCTCAGAAGTCCTGCAAGTATTTAAAAAAAAAAAAAATCAATCCTTTTACAAAGTCTATTTTAGACAAGGAACACATGCCAAGTTCAGGTATTAACAACTTGGCAGCTATGCCCTTGAACACAAAATACTCATCTTCAAATTTATCAGTAACCTAAAAAAGAGCATTTTAAGATAATATGCCCATTCTTCATTTATTTTCTTCAGTTAAAGGAAACATATTGGTACAAATTTCCTTTAAAATTGGCTGTTGGCCTTTCCTAACAGTAAACTTGGTGAAATAAAGTAACTGAGTTCTTTTTAGACTTTTGCAATTCAGAGATCTTGATTGTGAAGGGAGAGCTATTGGTAGCTATCTAGATCATAAAAAAAATATGTTGTGTGGGGTTTTTTCTGCACAAACCTTAGTGTGGCAAAAAGCTGCTATTGTACTGCTTGTGTTCAAAACTGTCTAGATGCTGCTCAGTGAACTTCCACTAGTTTCCAATGTTCGTGAGTTCCCTCCTTTCACCTTTGTTCCCATC